>VZRX01018927.1:0-60393 GCA_013398075.1 Notiomystis cincta
ATACCTGTCCAAACCGAGACAGTTACCATTAAGGTCATGAATAGTCACAAGTGAGTTTAACATGGCTCAGGTTTTCTCCCTGGGTTGTACAGAGTAGAAAGTATGTTTTAACCGGTTAGAAGTGTTCAAATATGTAATTTCAAAATATTGCTATTTTACAGAACTTATCAAGTGAAAAATACTTGATTGGGCCTAAATTCAGTGGGGCAAAACCTCAAATCGAAAAGAAGGAAATTACCAGACCTTCTAGAGGCTTCCACCTGCTTTCACCGTTAGACTGTGTGCTTTGAGGAGAAAAGCCAGTTCTCAGGATCTCTTGGCACTTAAGTGGTTAAATTGTCCCTTTGGATCTTGCAAAACACTATCAGTCATCTCATGTTAAGGGAAAAAAATGTCTAATCTTTGACAGAAATGAATTACCTCATATGGGACAGCTACATTTTGTCTGATGCTTGTTGTCAGCTTTCACTGGGAGATGAGGAACTAAGAAATAGATTTCATCAAGTTCTGAGATGGGAGGAAATGAAATCTTAGCAAAGAAAACAAGTTATGCCTCCAAAATGGATTGTACAAGCAAAAAGATCTATCAGGTGAAAACTGAATGTTAAAATAATTTACCAAAAGATGACTTATGCAGTGCTGGGGAGACAGAAAAAGGTGAAGGGCCCTAATATTCCTAGTTTATCAAAGGCCTGTTCAAGTCATCAAGGTTTGCTGCTTGTCATTTTTTGTTGTCCTTGTTCTGTTGTGGTTTGGTTTTGTTTTTAATCCCCTGTAGGTATTTGCCAATGCTACACTTCTGTAAAGCTCAAGTGAGTTGCCTGTTCAATTCTCCCATCGATCTGTGACATAAATTTAATGATTGTGCTGTAGTAGACACAACTTTGCATGTAGTTTCCCTTCTGATGATCTCTATTTTTCAGAAGACCATTTCCTGTGTCACTTAGAAAGGGAAACTTGGAATCTGTCTCCTGGCAGATCAATAGTTCAGGTGTACTGAGGTGTGGTCTTTTTCCCCAGCTCATTTTTGGCAGAGTGGAAATACAGAAAAATGGACAGGTCTCTGCTAGTTTGGTCTGATCCAAAAATGTCAGTTTACAGACATTTTCTCATTACCTTCCTGCCACTGTCTTTTCTCCTAATATTAATTTCCATTCTTCCAGCCACAAGGCCAGTCAAATGTAATTAAACAAAAAACCTAAACGGATTTATTAAGATTAAAAAACAATTGTAAGTGGACAGTCTGAGTGAGTTTAGTTTTTATTTTTCTGCTTCACTTCACCACTTCTTGATAAAGTGTTTTTGGCTCTTCTGTGACCTCTGAAAAACGGAGCAAAATGGAGACTGGGACTTGATTCAGAGAACTTGGCAATACATTATCCCAATTCAACAAATACCAAATCTGTGAATAAAATCTAGCACTTCTGTGACTGAGGCTCTCTCTTCTTAAGGGAATAGTGTGAAATATATTCTATAAAGTAAAGGCAGAGTTAAAAATACCCAAAAAATTTAGTGCTTGTACATTTTTCAAAGTGGGTCATTCCAACACCCAGTAAATAAGATTTTTGGTTTGTTTTTTTTTTTTTTTTAAATAAGCATCGTAATCTCTCCCCACAATGGGAAACAAGCTCTAAATTGAGCAGAACTGTTGTTCTGTATGGTTGGTTGGTTTGTTTTTCTATCAGGTGTGAAGTTTGTACTTTAAATGAAAAAAGAAGCCTAGTGAAAGACATAGATTGGAGTTATGTTGATTTGATGTGAACTAGAGTTCAGGGGTTTTTGTTTCTTAAGGTCTGAAGATAAAGCCAAAACTATAACTAATTCTCCTTTATTGTTTTGCTGCTTTTAAGATTTTACTTCGTTAAAAGTGAGCTTGGGGTCACATTAGTTATTTTCTGCTGAAATGATATTGCACTTACAGAAAATGCACACACTCAGGAAGTTAATTTTTCTCTCTCCTAAAACAGGATCAGAGTCTTTGAGTGACCTTGGTGTTTCCAGTCAGCTGGTCACAGAGGGATAAAAGCACGGATAACATTAGTGGTTGTCCTGTTTTACTGACTGCTCTCTTCCCTGAAGGGAACAGGTGCTTCTGGCTGAAATGTCAGAGGAGAAGTGAGTGGTTAAAATTGCTACTTTTTTGCTTTTTACTTGTAAACAATTTTCAGGATTATTGCTCATCAAGACAGAAATCATTTGGATTTATTTATAGACTAAGCAAACCAAATAAGACTGTTTCCACCAAGATTGCCAGGTACTAAAACAAAAAATAGAAGTTACATCATAGTTTGCATTTCTTAAGTGTAACATACCACTGCAGGAAAATTATATGACTCAAGTCTCTATGTAAAATAATTGATGCATAACTCCTAAAATGTGGATCAGAGTCATTCATGTTGAAACCAGTGCTGTGCTTGAATCCAGGTGAACTATGTGGTAAACCAGCTTGGTGTGGTATTCAGGTGCTGCCATCAGATAGGTGCTTTGGTGCCTGTTAATACCTGGCTTGTTTTAGGAAGACCTGCAGAGTGTTTGAGGTTCTTGGCCATGTTGTAATGAGACATTAGTCCTCATTGCATCTGGAAACATTGATCTTCAGAAGAGGTTGTCCCAGTCCAGCCTGTGGGAGAAACAATTTCTCATTGCCATAGTTGGCTGTGCCTGCCCATTAGGGCACAAAAAACACATGACTGTAACTCAAGAGCTTTGGACTGTGCTCAGTCCTGCCATTGCTGTGCTTAATGGAGACTGTTCTGGTGAACTTTGTTTCACATCTTGCTTCCTGGGTAATTTAGGGGTTGAGTGGGATTTCTCACGTTTCTGTGGGGGGGAATTCTTTTGTGCTGCCTAGGTAGGTAGGCACATTCAGCTCCTGACGCTTCATTGGTGTTTCATTATCTGATGTTCACTGTCTTTTCACACTTCCAACACCTGTCAGACACACCTTGTAATAGGAAGGAATAGTGTAAAAGATATGCTTGAATCTGCACTTGTTTGGCCTCCTGCTTGTGCCCTGCCATTGACAAGCAATTATACCTGTGCAGCTGCTGCAATATCCCCTGGGCACAGGAGCTGGGTGAGCTGTGCTTCTCTCTCTCTACATAAATACAATAAATGTAATAAATACCAAGTATTCTGACCACAGAAGTTTTCACAAGTGGCAGAGTCCATAGAAGGTGCTAAAGAGCTCAGACTGGGGGCAATTAGCAGAGAATGTGAGTGAGTGGTTGCAGTTCTGCTCTCTGAGCTCTGCATACCCCAAACAGTGAATTGCTGCTTTCTGCAGGAACTGTGATAGAGGAGAAGCTGCTGAAAACACTCCTTCAGTCTGGTGCTTTGAGAAATGCTGCTAAGTGATGGAGTAAATAAAAAGGATTTTATTTTTGAAACTACTGTAGTAGTCCTTGATAAATGTAGCCATTAGCAGATGACATCTGTAAAATCTGCTGGGGTAGTATCTGTGCCCAGTTAGCAAATATTTAGGAAGAGTGGGCTGAAACCCACCAAACTGTTTGTTAGGTACCTCCAACTGCCAGGCAGCTGAGGAGAAAACCAAGGGAAAGGGATTCTGATGCTCATCAAGTGAGAGGAATGCCAAATCAAATAGGGAGAGCTGAATGAATTGCAAAAACTAAAATGTTGAGTAGCTCAAGTGTTTGAAATGAGTAAAAAAACTTGGTGTTTTGATAACACTCATGGAAGGGACCCTGTAATTAATGTAGCTACTCTGAGCAGCTCTTGTAACTCAAGCTAACACATGGCTACAACGTGGGTTTTCTGTGTTGCATGTGGGTTATTTGTCCATATTACCCATACTGCAACTCCAAATGAGAATTCGAGGGTTGTTCTGCATGCCTTTGTAACAAGGCTCTCTCAGGCCCTTGTATTTAAAGGCAGAATTATTATTTTAAGCCAGTCTGGAAGACTGAAATCCATAAAAGCCATTAGACTGATTATCATCCTGTAACACTGTCAAAAATCATGTTAATTGGTGAGCGCAAGCCATCCTCTGCTAACAGCTTTTCTCTTTAATTGAATTTTTGCCAAATCGGTGTCATTGAGATTCTCTAATGGACATTTTTGTTCCTAGGGTGTTTTTTGCTTAGATGTGATGCTGGGGGAATAGGACTGTGTTTTATTGTGTATTATTTATCTGCTTCAGAGCCTGAAAGTTTTCAAGTGTTTAGCATGGCTGCTGGTAGCAGAGAAAGTGATACCCAGAAATCTGGCATGAATGGTGTTACTCCTCTGATGTCAATATCTGCTGGTGGCTGGATGCTCTTTGTTGTTTCAGCACCACTGGCTTCTTCCCATTTATTTATTTATTTATTTAAAATTTGCATTTTGAGGCAGAGATGGGTGAGGAAGATAATCAGTTGCCCAGCTCTGCCTCCCCTGTCTGGATTGCAACAAAAAAAGGTGTTACTCAGGCAAATAACTCATAATCCTTAGATGAAATTTGCTGCCTCTCCAGCTGCTGGGTTCTGTTTGTTTGGTGTTTTGTGTAAGGGTTTTTGTTGTTTTTTTCTGTGTTTGTTTGTTGGGATTTTGGTTTTTTTTTGGTTTGGTTTTTTTTGTTTTTTTTTTTTTTTTTTTTTTTTTTTTTTTTTTTTTTTTTTTTTTTTTTTTTTTTTTTTTTTTTTTTTTTTTTTTTTTTTTTTTTTTTTTTTTTTTTTTTTTTTTTTTTTTTTTTTTTTTTTTTTTTTTTTTTTTTTTTTTTTTTTTTTTTTTTTTTTTTTTTTTTTTTTTTTTTTTTTTTTTTTTTTTTTTTTTTTTTTTTTTTTTTTTTTTTTTTTTTTTTTTTTTTTTTTTTTTTTTTTTTTTTTTTTTTTTTTTTTTTTTTTTTTTTTTTTTTTTTTTTTTTTTTTTTTTTTTTTTTTTTTTTTTTTTTTTTTTTTTTTTTTTTTTTTTTTTTTTTTTTTTTTTTTTTTTTTTTTTTTTTTTTTTTTTTTTTTTTTTTTTTTTTTTTTTTTTTTTTTTTTTTTTTTTTTTTTTTTTTTTTTTTTTTTTTTTTTTTTTTTTTTTTTTTTTTTTTTTTTTTTTTTTTTTTTTTTTTTTTTTTTTTTTTTTTTTTTTTTTTTTTTTTTTTTTTTTTTTTTTTTTTTTTTTTTTTTTTTTTTTTTTGTTGTTGTTGTTCATTAAGTGGGTTATCCTGGGCTTTATTCTGAACCTTTTGCAGGTAGATCCCAAAGGCAATAGCTTTTAGGATTGCTGGAGCACATCCTGTCACAACTTTCATTATCAAGGTATTTTCCCCATCTTTGAAGGGGTTTTGGCCATACTTTTGAGAACTGATCTACTTTGTGGGTCGTTTGTGCATTGATCTGGATGTACAGCATCTAATATGAACAAAAAAAGGAGGATCTCTGTGGAATAGTTTATATTTTCCCTTATTTCAGGCAGATTTTCTTAAAAGCCTCTGGAAATCATTACTTTCACTGAATGGATTTGCTGTGTAGATCAATCCCAATGGACATAGAAGGTCTATTTTCACTTGCCAGGTAGCTCTTGCATTTGTTTGTTTGTTGGTTCACTGGTATAAATCCCAGGAGGGGGAATTGATTACCCCTCAGGATAGATCACATATGAATGTGGAGGGACAATTAATGGTTATAGTGGTAGATGTCTGCCATTTTAACTTCAGTACTTGCAAAAAACCTTCCAATATCTAGATATGTATGGCTTGGAGAAGAATATGCTCTCAGATGAAGATAAGGAAATTTTCTATATTGGTAGTTCAGTCCCTTGCTTGAAACAGATACAGGGAAAGAAGTACAGAGATTTTTGGGAAATAAAACTTGAAAATTATTCTTTTTTGATTTTGCAGGTTATGTAGCTATTTAGTTTTTGTAATTGTTAATCAGGATAGTATTAGATGATAATTAGTTTGTCAAATTTTATAATTATTTCTCCTCTGGTCCATGTCAATGCCTTTAACTGTAGACTTTTGAGCCAGAACTTGCATTATGTGACCTCTTGTAGTAAATCCTACATATCTTTTGAACTGGTGAGAGAGTCTTTTTAAACATAATCAGACCAATTTAACATTAATTTTGATAGCTGTCAGTTTAATTATAGTGAAACCCACCTCTATGCTGTTCAGATTGTCCCTTTTCTGAGCCTCTGTAAATTAGGTTTGGGATTTTTTTCTTCTTATTCTCCTGTCAGTTTTAATATCCCTAATTAATTCTTTTTCCTGAGACAAACAGTACACATAGGTGTTTTCCAAAACTAAAAATAAAATAACTTCGGAAAGTTTCTGAAAAGCAAGAAAATTTATTTCATTCCTGTTTAAATAAATAAATGCCACCATATGGCTTTTATTAAGCACTCTCTGGAGCTGTGATGCATTCATCATGCAGGTGTTCACTCTCCAGAAGGGTGTTGATTTGTCCTCTTTGCTGCTTTTGTTAAGGTGATGACCTGTTAAATGCTACCGACCTTCCCTGGCTGTTGATGGTGCTTTCCTGCAGTGTTCAGTGGGGTGTAAATCCTGTGTATCCACTGCTGGTACCATCGTTATGGGATGAGGGATGCCCCTTGCACAGCATAAAAGACCACATTCTAAATGTGAAATAAGGTGGTTGGATGCCAGTTGTTGAGTCAATGTGTATGTTGATTATGTATTAATAACAAAGCACAAATTATCATTTTTCCTCTTACTGAGTACTTCAGGATGGAAAAATTCACATTATTGTAGACAACTGTATATTCACTTAGGATAAAATACTTACACAGAAAATGTTTGACTTAATGAAAAGGCTGTGAAGCTGCCTAAGAAGACTTTGAAATGCCTTTTTACACCCTATGTATTTTTTTTCTGAAATTGTTTTTAAGACTAAAAGGTAATTTCACCCATCCAAGCTAATGTTAAATTTTACTTTTTTTCGTTTTTGATGCAAACTAGATAATTACTCACCAGAAGAGTTAAAATAGCTCCTATCTCTTCATTTTAGTTCAGTTTGTAAGTGACTGAACTGAATGAATGAAAAGAACCAGTTGGCATATCACGCTACTTTCTTTAAGCACCTCCTAATTTTCTTTTAATTGTATAATTAAGCAATGATTTGCATTATCATGCCGATAAAATGTAAATATTGTAAGTTCTACTAACTGTTCTACATGTATAATTTTGATGTGTGACGAGCTGGTGTCCTGTAGCAAGAGAGGTTTTGTGTTTATTGTAGTAAATAAAGCCATTTCCGAGGTGCAGGTGCCGCAGTGACCGACTCCTGCTGTGCACTGCCTCTCACTCACCAGGGCTGATGAAAGAGGTGTCAAACCCAACGCTTAAAACGTGCTGGGTGCAGGAAATGACACATCCAAACTGTGCTGGAAGGTGATGGGATTGTATCTTTTATTGTCCATTGCTGTGTGTTGTTGCAGCTGCTGTTATGTACATTAAATATTCTTTTCTCTTTTTGTCTTTGTTGCTCCTCAACCACTTTGGTCGAGCAGCAGATCTGCCTTGAGCTGATATTGGTGGGGTTTCCATGGCCAGTGCCCCATCCCTGGGCTCCCCTGCCCCATCCCTGGGCTCCCCTGCCCCATCCCTGGGCTCCCCTGCCCCATCCCTGGGCTCCCCTGCCCCATCCCTGGGCTCCTCTGCCCCATCCCTGGGCTCCTCTGCCCCATCCCTATGTCCCAGTGCCCCATCCCTGGGCTCCTCTGCCCCATCCCTGGTCTCCTCTGCCCCATCCCTGGGCTCCTCTGCCCCATCCAGCATCTTCACTGCTCAAGGCCTCAGTCTTGTATTTCTCACCCTTCTGGTTCAAGTATTGCAGCCTGAAATGGACCCATTTGGGCACCTTCTCTCTTGCAGAGTGTGAAGAAACTGTTTTAAGGGTTAGACCTGCTCCTGAGATGTCTTTACTTGCAGGCAGATCGGGGTAAAGGTTTTCCAATTATGCATTATCAATATAGGGAATTCATCCTGGAAGAGGAGCTAGGCTGTGTGTTTGAGTGCAGGTTTAAATAACTTTCGGTTTCCTTGAAAACCAGGCCTGAGATTTTAATCTGTGTGTGGGAAGACCATGGAGAGTGCTCTGCAATCACAGATTTTCTGGGGGAGACAGAGAAATAAGCTGTGTGCTGTAGCAATGGTATCACTAACCATAACTGAGGTATATTTACACCTGCTAGAGTTGTGTGCTCAGAGGTTTTCTCACCAATCTGTTAACAATAGCATGAATGATTCTTTAAAGACCTCTAAGAGAAATTGGTTTGGCAGAACTTTCTAGCAGCGCTGAGTGTCCTCAACTTTTATCACTACAAAAGATTAGCAAGTCTACTGGCAATTAAAATTATAAAAAATAATTTTTGAATGCACCTACAATTGGCAGACTCTTGACTGTTTTGCAGGAAGTGTTTTTGTGAATGCCTGCATCACCCTTTTATTAAGCAACTATCTGTGTTCAGTAGCAAAAGAGATTTTGAATGTTTCACAGCAGGTGAAATGATTTAACCCAGAGCAGAGGAATTGCTTTTCTTAAAAAGGGTACACACCTTTCATGTGGACTTTTTTGCCAAATATAATTATGGCTGTTAAAGCACAAAGCCATTTTTAATTTATTTTTTTAACAGAATTTCATTCCTGAAATACTCAGCTTAAAGAATGAAATTATCCTTTTGAGTGTAATAATTCAACCCCCAGTGTGTAAATAGAATTCACACTCAAGAAAAAGGCAAATCTGAATGTGTGTGCTTGTAACTGTTTTTTCTTCTAATTACTTTCATGGTATCAAGCATCTGAAGAAGATTTAATTGTTGGAGCTCCTTTAAATAACAATTGCTCTGCCTTGCTTGCCACTGCTCTCCCTGCATCTACCAGAGGGCCCTGAGCAATCACTTTCCTGACCTGAACATTTTCTTCTTGCACACACGGGCAAAACAAGAAGTAGCACTGAAGTCTGTTAGCGTTTATGGAAACATTTGTCACCCGAGACAACTTGGAGGGTGACATAACTTTTAAATGCAGCCTGCTGGGGAATTACACAGCCTGGGCAAACCCAGCTTGGCCAGGATTTCAGCAAAGCTCTGGAAAAGCATTTTATATGTGCAGTTTTGGATTGTGTTGGCTTGTGACTGAGTTTAGCTAAAAGCTTTCTCTTTTTTTTTTGTTTTTGTTTTTGAAATTAGCTTTTCCCCAATTTCCCTCTCAGCTTTCTCTGACCACTTCTGTTGTTAGTGCCTGTGCCAATATGTGAGACACTGGAGAGAAGTGTCATTCCTGATGTTTTTTCCTGAAGCTGGACCACTCTAACTTAGAAACCAGTAAGAGAAAATTGAAAGGAAAAGATATGGATAGCAAAGAATACACTATATTGGAAGATGTCACAGCCACCAACTCTCCTTCTGCAGCCCTTCAGCCAGTAAATGTCACAAACATAACAGAACTTACAAGAGGCAGAACACAGAGATGGGATCTTTAATACATAATTTTGAATCTAAAAATGTGATTAGAAATATCTTTAAAGACAGTTAATTTTAAGTAAAAGAAAGGGAAAAAATCTAGAAGGTAATTTTGTATCTTTTTTAGGCGTTTCTCGTAAATCCTACGAACTGTTCACCTAAATATATCTGCAGACTGGTTATTTGTAGTTATTCCAATGATAGTGCAATGTCTCATTTATCAAAATGATACATTTTACACCACTTTTTCCACCTGTGTGTTTCTCATGTTTTAGGGTTTTGCATGACTGAGACTGAAGAGTGTCCAGACTCTGTCCCCTGCTTTTCCTGTCATGGTGCAATGCTGCTTTCAAGGTTAATATTAAAGCCTGATGTGTCATGGTGGAATCTGTGAAATTTTAAAACTTTACTGAGCATCTGGCAGCAATTAAAGCTTTAAGTGTCTCTTTAAAATGCATGGGATACATATCTGATGACTTTCAAACAATTCAAAAATGACAACATGAGTTTTCAATGAAATAGTGATAAGGAAGTGGGAGCACACAATCCTAAATGCATTTCCAAAAGTCTAAGGAATCTTACTATAACTGGGATAAAATACAAGCAAGGGGAAAAAAAGAAAGCTTTTGAAAAGGATGACCCTTGTTCATGAGTTATCTTCATGAACTCAGCAGAACTTATCTGCCCAGCAGCCAGAAAAACATAATTTCTGCTATTTCCACCTTGCAATATTAAATAAGTGCAGATTTTATTAGTGTGAACTATTCAGAGTTGTGCAAATACTTCTGGGATTTTTTTCAGAGGTACATCAAAACTAAAAATCTTAAAACTGTGAAGGGCTTGTTTGTTCTTTATAATGAAATATGAAATTAAGGAGAAGTTTGGGTTTTTAGGCTAAAAACTTTCTTTTAACCTGACTTACCTGTCAGAAAGTAACCCCCTCTCTGTGAGTTGATTTGTTTAGGCAGGTTTTAAAGTGTGCAGAGAGACCAATTAAGAAAGGTACTCTGGAGTATGAAATGGTTATTTAATCTGAAATATGTCATAAGAATATGTCATGTTGGCAGAGCTGGTAGGCTGAGAATTTGCACCGTCACACGTGTGAAAGGGTTGTCCTTCTGCTCCTCAGAACAGATGAACATCAACATTGTTCAGTTGCTCTTTTCCAGTTCTCTGCTTTTCTTCATTAGCAGTTTTATATTCTTCCTTGTGAACACTTTTCTCAAGCAACTAAATACTGTATTCTCAGCAGCTGCAATTTTCTGTGAGATTTTAGTGGTCTTATCTTGCATTTCCTTGTTTGACACAAAACTGTCTGGGCTTCTTTTCATACAAAATTTTAACTTTTTAATATTCACCCTCCTCCATGAGTTTAGTGTCTTCAGACTAGTTTTTTTTCACCCTGATCAGCCTTCAGAGTGATAACTTTTCTAGTCCATATAGCTGGTGATAGGAAAACAATGTTTTTTTAGTTGGTGGCTTAATAGGATTCCCATGAAATAGCATTTCAAATACTTACCAAGTCTTAAATAATGAACAGGAGGTTTAGGGGTTCTTTTGTTCATGTAGGGGATAATAAAACCCCAAGGCTTTGTGAAATCTGCATGAAAGTCACACCTTTTTAATCTGGAGAGAGATTTCCAGCTCGATTTGTCTGAGTCTCATTTTAATCTGCATGTCTCCAGCTTCATGAGTGTGGGTTTTTTGATAATTGCTTTGTTAGTCCTCTGACACTGAGTGACAGTACTTTTCAGTGCTTGACAGCCCAATCCATTGGCAGAGACAGTCCTCATACACACCGAGGTGTTTTCTTTCTGCCTGCTGACAGTAAGAGCTTTCAAATTGACAGAGGGGGGCTAAGACGTCTTCACAAGTGAGAAGAAAGCTGAGAGAGGATGAGGAGGTTCTCTGTCAAAATAAAAGCATTCATTTAGTTCATCCTTCCAGTGTAATGAAATAAAGAGAAGATCTGATAGCTACATGTTAATATATCATTTTATTTATGCGTTGCTTATAGAAAAAAAATCCCTTAACTTATTAGCAGGGTCCTCAGGACTTGAAAATTTTTGCAGTAAGTGTAACAGATATTTCTTTTTCAGTGGGGTTTGATGTATAAAGAGGATATTTACATATGGAGAGTATTGCAGTGCCCTCTGACAACTGATAAATTAATTTTTTTTTCTCAAGAAATAATTAGGGTAGAATGTGTTTATTTAGGGTGGTTTTTAGGTATACATATTTTGTTTTAAAGTTAAAATCAAGATGAGTTTGAGACCTTTAATGCTGTGGACACTTTCCCACTATAAAATAATTGGTTAGTCAAAATTTCTGCAATAAACTCAATATTCTTAGAAAACAAGTGGATGGAAGGCAGAAGGACAGTGAATTTGCATTTATCCCTTAAATTCATGGTTCTTCCTTCTTCCTGCCAAAGTGCCAGGACTGAGGTGTTTGGGAGGCTGCAGCTTCAGTTGTTGCTGGGCTCCAGGACCCAGTGATGCTCCTCAGGTGCTGTCTGTGCACTGGTTCACCCAAAGGTGCCCTTGGCAGCTTTTCAGCGAGAGCTGGACCAGGTGTCCCTGGAATGAGCCAGACCCAGTGCTCACCTCTGCTCCAGAGTTAAACAGTGAAGTGCTGCTTACACAGGACAAGGACAAGTTACAAGGACACTTCACCCCCCACAGCTGCTGCACCACTTTGTGTCCTTTTACTCCTAATGAAGAGGTTTCAGGAAAAAAAATCAACAAAACAAACTACATATTTTTAGCATGTGTAATACATCAGCTTTCCAATATTCCCCAAATGTAAAGGAATGCTCTTCTGAAATTAGTTTCATACTAAACCTATGTGTGTGCTTATGATAAGGCCTGATAACATTGACTTTTTTTCTGTCTGACTTGAGTGCTCTTTTTCTCACAGGATGTAGTCTTCAAAAAATTTTGGTGTTATCCGCCTCCATGGTATTTTACAGCTATGAGTTTCATACTGCAGTTCTTAATACACCTGCATCAGTTGTGCAAGAAATCTTTTGGTGAGGAGTTTAAAGTCAGGCTTTTCTTTTTGGCTGTTTTATAAAACCCATTTTGGCTTAGTTAACACCAATCTTTACTTTGAAAACTTAGTCCATTCCAAGAAAATAATGGGTGACTTGAAAATTGAAATTTCAAAGATGTGATTCTGTAAGTGCTTAGTGTTTTACTGCTTTGAAACACCTGAGAACTTTGAGGAGCACATGAACATCAAAAGAAAATGTCCTATCATTTTTTATGCCACATTCCAATTTAAATATTTGTTTTACACATTTGTATCCATTTTGTTGTCTCTCAACCCATGACTCACACTTCTTTTATTTCCTGTTTTATTTCAAGTTTAGTTAAGTCTCACACTGTCAGTTGTTCTGTCAGTTGCAGTTATTTTCAATAACACAGTACTTGCTCCTGAAAATAGTGGAAATATTACCTGCTGAATGTTGTCAGAACATGAACTAGTATTTTAAACAAATCATGTTGAAGAGAACCTAAACCAGTTTATACTGATTCAAAAGGCAGGAATGACACATTCTAGAGACTGTCACAGTGATGGCTTCAGTAAATGTACAACCTTTCTTTGCTGCTTTAAAAAAAATTATCTTTGTATGCTGTTAGCACACAAGTTTAAAAAAAGGCTTAATTTTGTTGCTGCTCTCAATTATGTAATTAAGCCTTCAGATCGAATCATTTTAAATGATTTTTTTTTTGGTGATTTAATATCCTACATAGTTTCTGTCTATTCCCAAGATATCTTCATTGGAAACATAACATTTCTTAAGACTGAAGGAAAATTCCTTGGAATGTTGCAATCTTTTCAGGTGATGTGCTCAGGGCTTTCTGAAAACACTGAGTTGACAAGTGGGTTTTAAAAGTGCTATTGTGCAAGTTGATTATTCTTAATGTTCTTTGGCTTATTTGGGTTCCATTACAAGCATATGGGATTCTATGGAAATGTGTGATTTCATCAGTGCCACTTTAAAGAAATTGCCTCATTCCTATCTCTCTTTTGTTTTTATTAACCACATAACACTGATATAAAGATTTTGAGCCTCAAAATGTCCAACACATTCTATCTTTGACAGTGTGTTTTATTTTTAATTGAATTTTTAAAAAGAAATGGCCCTACAGCATCATGCCTTATGCATTATATCAATTATTTTGGTGGAAGAAACACATGAAATACATTTAATTATAGGTCATAACCCAGCAAATCATAAAAATCCTGTTCTGAAGTAAATTGTTGCCACTAATTAGCTTTCCTGTTTGCCAGTGCTAAAATAAATTCAATTCATGTCTTGCTAATATTGGTTATTTCAGTGAATCCAAAAGGCATAAAATACTGATGTGTCCAGTCACTAAGTAGGTTGATAATATTCAAGAATATATAAATGGAAATCTATGTTTAATGGCTTTAAATACAGTATGATCAGGTTTATTGTATTTTACTTAAAATCAAATTCATGTTTAACTTCTCTTAAAATCCAGCAAAAAAAAAAAAAAGTGCTATTTTATGTTCTGATTTTGAGTATGATTTTTGTTGGGCTGCTTTTGTCTTCTTTTTTTTCAGTAGAAGCATTTCCAAGACGTTTACATACTGCTGTGTGAGTTTGAATGGCAAAACTGAGACATTTAATGAAGGACTGAAAGTGTTCCTAATTGGGTGTGAGACCTTTGACATACTAAATCTCAAGGGTCCAAAGCACAAGAAATTAACTAAATTTGCACCAAGTATCAGGGACAATGGTTTGGCAAACAATGTGGAGAAAATCCTGATTGCTGTCCATGGAGTTTCACTCACTTCAGTCTTTTTATCTGCAGAAACTTTTGGGAGTGCTGAACTATCTTACTGTCTAATTACTATCTAATTTACATGAATTTACAAGATTATGTAGGAGTTTGTTGCTGGTTTAACTAGCAAAGAGAAGATAGCATAGAGGAATGTTGTCACATTTATGATCATTATATAATTTCTTAAAAGTGACAAAACAGCCCTCTTCTGCTTTCCCCTCCTTCATGTCAAATTACAATCAGAATAGAGTGAGGCATAACTTTTTTTAACTTTCTGGCACTACGTTGTTAAGGTCAGAAACAAGAAATAGGATGAGAAATGGAATCAGTTGCTACTGTGAAGTAAAGTACAGCACAGTCATGTCAAGGGAAAATGATTAGCAAACTTTTAGGCCAGGCAATAGGTAACAGGATTTTTATTATTAGATAGCAAAAGCATTTTAAACAGTAGAAACAGAAGTGGGCTCTGTGACAGGACAGGATGGGGATGTGACTAGAGGCAATGGGACTGAATTAAAAGTTATGCAGAAAGTTTTGTCACATCTGTTGAGTTCTGGAGGAGCCTTTTCAAATTCATGTACATGCTTTAAAGGGCACTAGTGTACATCCTGCAGGACACTCCTGATCTCTCATTTCCAAGGGCTGTTGGAGCTGTAAGCTCTAGGAATCAGCTGGGCAACCTGTACAACAGAAATAAAGCAGAAACCTCAATCACTGCATAATAAAATCAAGCCTAGTGTAGCCCAAGGTGCAATGATAACATTAAATCAGGTGCACTTCACAGACAGGAGAAATAATTTTTAGCCTATTAAAATGTGAATTGGTAACTAATCCTTTTCAATATCTAAGTGGCAGTAAATACTTCTTGTCAGTTTCTCATTTTGCACTTTTTAGTTTTCATTGATGGTCCTGCAGATTCACATGGATTTATTTCAGATTTTTCTGTAAGTTCAGTAAGATCTGCTGAATCCATCTTGTCTGTTGAAACCTCTCTGGAGTTTGATGGTGACATCAGAAGTGGCAGAAAGTCCCATCAGAATTTATGAATGAAAGCATGAGAGGGGGAAAAAAACCAAATAAACCAAAATCAAAATAACCCCACATGAAGTAGTATCTCATGTAAAAAGCTCATAATAGGAATGAAATTAAACTACAGGTTTACTTCTGCAGTCTGTGATTACCATCCAGATTTCCTCCTCAGCAGTACTGCTTGCTTTGCAAATTACAAGGCTACATCTAATGATGGTTTGGAATGTTTTGTGGTGGTGTTTTAAGAATTACTCAAGGCAGCCCAACTGCAGTCTTCCTGAAGTTAAGATGAGGGCTTGGGTTTTTTTTTTTACTTTACAAAGTGGCTCCTTTTGCTGCTTCTGAGAGCTTTGTAAGATGATTTGGTAATGCTGAAATCTGGGTTTGAAAGCAATCCTGGTTTTGTTCTGAAATTCACTTCAATGTTTATGCTGAGGGATAGCCCTTGGTTGCTAGTCAGTCTGCACTCACTTCTGAATTGTCCTGAAAATCCACACTTGGCTTTTGTCCATGGATAAATTACTTCAAAAAACCTGCATTTGAATGTGTGTTGTGTGCATGGAGGTGGTTTTGCTTAGGTTTTTCTTTTCCTCCTTTTTTTTCTTTTTTTTCCCCTCTTTTTTTTGTGTTTTACCTGAGCATCTCTGATGTTTCACAGTGTCTTCTTGAAGCTGAGTGATTCATTTTCTCAAATAACCACACCTTACCTGGAGCTCACCTTGCTGTGGCAGCAGGTGTAGTAAAGGGAAGTTGTCCATTTCTCCCAAAATCTGGAATACACAAGGAAAAATCTTCATCTACCAGTGCTCTGAAAGGGGCAAGGAGAAGTTTTTCAGAGATCCTGTCTAAATGTCCCACAGAAAAGTGCTGTATGAATCTGTCTTGCCTTTGAACAGTTGATACTGCCATGCCCAAACATTGCTGAAGCTAGAATTTGTTTCCAGTTTTATCTTGTTGTTGTCTATCTGAAGCATCTAGATATTGCTGTGATTAAAGAGGCCTTAAAAACCTGCAATGGGGATGTTGATTACAGAACAGAACTTGGAGGAGAATCTAAAAAATTTTTCCTAGTGGAGACAGTAGATGAGTTCAGTGTCTCTTACTTCAGGAAAAAAAAAGGTGAAGATGAAAAAGTTGGAGATGAGAAATTCCAGGGCAGTGCACATGAAGTGCTAAACCAGCCCTGAGAGGATGACAGCCACTTCCTTAGGAACTGTGATCCTGTGTTAATTCACATAGGAAATCCACTGCTGAGGGAGGGGAAGGAGCAGAAACAGGTCAGAGAGACATCACCATCTTTAACATGGATTAAAAACTGGAGATGTGATTAGTGCTCTCTAAGGAACTTTGGGGATTTGGGTCCAGAGAGGTGTTGTCACCTTGAGCACAATGAGTTCATAGTTCCAACAGCTGATCAGCAATCTGAATGCAAACTTTCTGAGACTGCCAAAATAGCATGAGGGTGGTGTTAGATGAAGTTCTGTCCCAGGAGGAAATGTTGAACAAGTTGACTGTACAGCCCCTCGTGCTGCACAGAGCAGTAACGGAGCGAGGTGGGGCTGGCGCTCACCAGGGAAACTCACAGTCCTACCCACGTGCACAAGAGAAAGCACAGCAACAGATACATATATATGAGTTATTTAAGATGTTAATTGCATTTTTAATAGGTAAGGGAAATTGAGTATGATTGATATGGAAGTTAAAGCAGGGAAGCATGGATAAGAGATCTCGTTAAGTGGGTGTATGATGGTAATGAAGGCAGGAAGGGGTTGTCTGTTGAGAGGGAGGGCTGCAAACCCTTTGTAGGCAATTATCAACTTGTTAAACTTGGAATTGAATTTGTGAGTTTGATTTAAGTACAAGAATAAAAAAAATATTGGTGGCCTCATTATATGTAATGATAGGCTAGGTTATGTTATATATAACCTCATTATATATAATGATAGGCTAGGCTAAGTGATGAGTTTGGCCAAGAACTCAGAGCAATGCTCTGTCCTATCTTCATGAAACTGGCCAGGCACTGCCTCCCTGAACTTCACTAACTGCAGCTTTCCCTGTAAAATTGGGTCAAGTTTACTGTTACAGGCAGTAGGCAATAATACATGAGGTCTGAAAACTAACAAGATCTATAAGGTTAATTTTCATACTTCTATATTTGATATTTTTCTCATACAGTTTTCCTTCATGTAGCAAGGACAAACAGCTCTTTACACTGGAGACTACATGCAGTAAAATAGTTTCGTGTTCCCAAGTCTTAGGAGAAGAAAGTCTCTTGCTGAAGTTGTTTGATGGAATACTATAGGAAAAAAACCCAACCCAAACATATAATTGTATCAATTGTTTTACTCATAGGCAAAACAGAGAAATGAAAACTAGTAAAAAAGACTATCATATGGTGGGTTGTTGGTTTGTTGGTTTTCTTTTTCCTCTGAAGTGAATGAAACCAAATTAAGGGCTAATTTAGGATAGGAGTAAAATAATTTAAAATAAGAGAAGGGCATACATGCTGTGAGACCTTCTTAGTACCATACTCTAGGTAGAAATCAGTAAATTATTTAAGGAAAATGTTATTAAAAAGGAAAAAGGAGAAAAGTAGAGCCTTACTCTATATGAGCATGTAGTGCTGATGTCTGAATATTAGTAACAGGATACTGCCAGGTATTTGAAAAACTTCACATCTGAGACAATATGCAGAACATTTTGTTTTGCACTTTTATGTGCTTAAAGCACCTGAAGAAGCCCTGTTAAACACTGATAGAGTTCCAAATATAAGTCTAAAGGGAATTGAACATGATAAAATTTGCTAGGCATGAGTAGAGAAATATTTTAGAATGCTGTGAAACCAGGAATTTTCAGATCTGATGTGAGTGTCCTTCAGAGAAGGTAAATGCTAGTTTTAGAGTAATAGCCAAATACAACTTGAATCAAATCAGAAAAAGCATTAGTTTTACTGAAGTCTTCACATGATTGCTTAATGATAATAACTGAAAGAATTTCTAACCCATAATCCAGGTTATGTAATGTATTGAAGATGTTCTGAGTTCTCTAAATGTGTTATTTGTTACTACTGTTTATCCCAGATTCATATCCAGTGTGGGCTGCAGCAAATCAGTCAATTAGCAGTGGTGGGTGGGGAGATGTCTCGGGGATTAAGGCACTCAGACATCTATTTGTTAATCAGACAAATAAATAAAGAATGGCAGTTGCCAGGATCTGTGGTTACCTAGATACCAGGCACTGTGACTCAGAAGCTTTTGATCTTTTATCACTCCATAGAAGTTTTTCTTCTGAGTCTGAAAATATCTACTTTTCACTTTTAATGCTTTATTGAATGGGGGTTTTCTTCTGATAAGAATTATAGAAAATAATAACTTATAATATTTGTGGATGTATATGAACACTCTAGTCATTATAAAGGCGGGTTTTTTTTTATAATTTCCCAGGTCTTCTATTATTTTCTTAATTCCTGCTTGAAATTGGGTTTTTATCTAATAAGAATAAGCTTAAGTAAAACCTATATGTGTATTTGTACAATATCACAATGTTAATGTTTTGGTTCTTCCCATTAAAATGGCACTGTAATGTGTCTAGGAAGAAGCTGTCAATATTACATGTGCAGAATAAGCAGAAAAATTTGAGGCAAACTTAAAGGATACAGCCATGTTTTCTACTGGAAGTTTCTTCTCACTGACTGTAAAGAATACAAGAATTAGAGATAAAGTACCATAAGAGGGAGAAAAAGTTGCAGAAAATATACTGGAAGATAATAAATACTGAAATTAATATAGTTTATATACCTTGAGTTAGGTTGCCTTCTTAAAGTGGCATGTCTTAGTTCCTTGTCCCAAAACATATGATTATATTGAGTAGATTTATTTATATACAAACATTAAGGAAATAATCATGGCTGGGCTACATTGCTTTTTATCATCTTAGCTGCAGTTGCTGAGTTGAACAAGGCTCTCCTTTTCTGAGCTGCCTTGTACCTTGTTTTGGTATCCTGTATGGTTGGGACATTTAGACCCAGGCTGGGGTTTTGAATGTCATCACAAATGTTATACAATTGCAGATCCTAGTGGTGCTTCTCATATTTTATAGACTTGCCTCTTTATGTACTCTTTTTGTTATTGCTCTTGGCACTGCTACTTCCATATGGGAGCCCAGGAGACCATGGGCAGCAATAGTTAAACCAGTGACAACAGGAATTGTCTCCAGCAATATCAAAGCTAACAGAAATTTCTTCTTCTATTTATTGAGACATTTTGTATCAGGTTTGCCTCCTCCACCAGGCAAAATAAAAGGGTAGTGTGAAAAAGGAAGCACTTGCAGCATGGTTAAACTGATTTATGTGCTAGGAAGAAACTGAATTTCAAATATAAGGATAGCTTTAAAAATAACACAGTGAAGGTGACTGGAGAGTCTCTTGAAGTAATTGTCTCTGAATAGTCTCCAGCAATTAAGTACTTCTGGATCAAAATACTGTTTGCAAAATATTACTAAATTACCTATATGAACCAAAATATTCCTAACTTAAGTACAACAAACTGTGTGTACGTTTATTTTAGTAAACACTCTTTGGTCATTCAAATTAACTGGGGGAAAAAACCTTTTCTCTTGATTTGGTAGAATTTCCAGTTACCACTTTTAAAATGATCAAGCATTCTGAAAAGATAAATTTTGTGGGGACTTTGGCAAGACAGGTTGGACTTCTCAACCAGCTTCATTGTGAATTTTTTTATGTTAAATTCCAGAGATTTTTAAAAGAAATTTTTAAAAGAAATTTTAAAAGTTGCTGATTCTGCATTTTAGTTAATTTCACAAAATTTCAGTTTGAAGGCTGTAACTGCATGATTCTTCTACTGTGGGAAAAAAATGCAGAATACTCCAGTGAACCTCCAGCTTGTATTTGTTGGTTGGGATTGTCAGTGATTCTTTTATCAGTTTGCTGCAGTGAGATCTACGGAATTCTTTACAAAACACTTCTCTTGCTCTATTATTCTCAGCACTCTTTAAGAAAATCTTCAAATTCTGATTGAAGTGTTGGGGAAGATCCTAAATAGGGCTCAAACAGTCCCTTAATTGTTACATATGTCAGGTAATAGTGCCTTGTAAAATTCTACCTGCAGAAGTGTGCCAAACATCATTTAGTTGTTAATTGCAGAGCATTCATGTCAAACTGTTCTTCATATTTCAACCTTTAATTTCTTTTGGCATCTGATTTGACATCTGATTTATTGTCAGTTGTTCTCTGGGATGTGTGTACTTTGGTATGTGATGACTGTGTTAAGTCAGACCTGTTAACTTTAGCCCTAAGCACCACTTGCCTGGGCTGTGTCATCTTGCAGTTTTTTGTAATGTTCACTTGGATAACAGAGTATTTACAGAAATCTGTGACTAATCTCCCCAGTTTCAAAAGCCCATAATCTTCAGGCTGCTCCTTGCCTTCTGGGCTTGTATTTCTTGCCTGGGAAGAGAGCCTGGCATGCAGGAGGAGTGGATGGGAATGGCCTGGCTGTGGGTAGTGTTCACTGCCTCACTCTCTCCAGCAGAGATCTAAAAAGGACAGACTCTTCACATGCTCAGAATGGTCAGCTAAATGTGAAAGCATCATCATACAGCGAAATTACACAATAAAAGTCCCAGCTATGTAGGTTTTTGTACAGAAATAAGATTGGGGCAAAGAGTTCTGGACTTCGTGAAGTGCCTTTCATAAGGAAGTCGTTATCTCGAGCTCCCTGCTGGGAGGTACAAAGTGGTGCCTGAATTACAAATGCAAAGTCTGGACCAAATGGAATGCACTGGGAAATGTTTGCAGACATTAACAATTTCATATTATTTAGTGTGAGCTAAGAAATACTCCATAATTACTGACAGGTGGACTACAACAGGGCACTGAAATTTCCTATGTAATTGTAGATTGATGATATATTATGTATATCCAGTTTGATTTTAGCATCAAGTCATCACATAATTATATATAAAGATACTTTACAAGATACCTATTATTTCTTCAGGATCCATTACAGTCCATCAGGCAAAATATCAGTTCTGGTTTTTAAACTATATATTATAATATAAGTATTTTTAAAATTAGGGTTGTTTACCCAATAGACTGTGAAGCTTTTTGTAGAGTCCCTGTAAATGGATGCTTTGCTCCTAGCTAAGGAATTCTGAGATAGTATACTGGGTGTTGCAATAAGTTGTTTCTCTGTAGCAAAGATGCAGTGTCTTTGGGGTTGGGAAAGTTCAGTTAATAGAGGAGTTATCTTAATTTTTATCAATAAGTTAAAATACAGAGCACCTGCAGCCATCTGCATGTGAAAAACTTCACTAAATGCAGTGCAATGAGTAATCCTGAAAGTCGAGTGGGCCCAGTAAAGTCCAACAAAAGATCAGGAACATGATCAAAATAAACATGAAGTGAAAAAGTTTTTCAAGTGTTTGCAGCAAATCTAGAAATAAGTGACAAAAAATTGGTGTTGAAGGCATAGAACATGATATTACTGGATATGGCAGCCCCTTTTATATGTGGTAATTTTATATGTTGAGTGATTTGGAAAAGACTGTGTTTTAACTTTAATGAGTCGCTATGAAGTTGAAATTACTTGCCAAGACATTCATGCGTTTCAGTTGTTTTTTACACTGCATTTTACATGAGGGGAAATTGCAAATAGTAAATGTCAAGGATTCACTCGGGGCATTACAATTTCAGAGACATGAAGCTAATACATATTTGTCTCATTACTGTCACCAGATTGAAGTTAGTCCATGGATGGCAAGAGCTCATAACTCATAGGAGACACAGTTACAAATGACCTGTGGGAGGTCACAGATATCACAGCTTCCTAAATTCACATTACAAACATGTTGTTAATAAGAAATGAGGTACATGTTGTTCATCATCTTTGACAGAGCCAGTTTTCACTGAGAAAGAGGTGAAGGGATTTTTTTCTTTTCAGTCTCAATTGACCACATTGTTGTAGATCACAATATATGGGAGAAGGAAGGCAATGCCATCCTTTCAGTTACTTCCTGAAGCCATCTGTGACCTTGCTCTATGAATACAATTGATACACTGTACTCTATAATCGGCCTGAAGTATCAGTACAGTGCTGAAGGGCAGTGAGTATTGTGTGGGGACTTTTAAATATGATTGGTATGCAGAGGTGTTTTATCTTCGTCCCTGGCTCCAAAACCCAGTGTAGGACTCACTGTAGCAAGTCACAGTGGTACATCTTCTGTTAGCTTAATCAAGTCAGCACAGAGAGACTGAAGAGCATTCTTGAGGTGCAGTTCTGTGTCTGAAATGAACTTTAACTGAGTTTGTCTGGTGTTTCACGTAGTTGTTAACTGAAGTTAAATGCTTTGCTTGTTTAGAATAATCAGTAAGGTGTAGGCTGGTATAACCTGGCTTCACCTATTAAACTGTGCAGGTTTAGGACTTATTTTTGATCATGATGGAGTAATCTGTGCTCTAGGTTAAACCTCCTCGAGCAGGTGGTTACACTGCTGTTTAATGTGTACATCTGCACACTGGAACTGAATGGGGAGAGCTCCCCTTAATGTATTAAATCATTTGTCTGACAACTGCGTTGTCTTTCTCTGTAATTCTAGGTGCAATTTCAGGTGTCAGCTTTGATTCATAAAGCCACACATGGTTTGATTCATAAAGCCATAGAGGAGTGTCTGATAGACTGCTTCTCTTCCTGTTTGTAAGAAAGGTGTGACACTGGGTATTGATTCATCTCCTCAGTCACTTGGTGTGCAAAGTGACAGAAGTGCTGTTTGGGGGGAGGGTGTCTAAGAACAAATACAAATAAATCCTGTTCACTGTCAGGTATCAAACAGGTGTTTTAGCTCATTAGTTTAATTATTTTTCTGTTTGTCGGACTAAAGTAAATCCCACAGTTCAAAGAATCACAGAGGTTACTAAATGAGGAACTGTTGAGGACTGGAAAACACTTTCTGCACTTTTTCAGCAGAATATTTTTGCCTCTCTGATAATATAATCTGAAAGCATGTCTTCAATGTCAGGTGTTTATATAAGCAGCAACAATGATTAGAAATATTTGGGAGTGAAGTTTGTAGCAGTTGTTAAAAAAAAAACAAAGCAAAACTGGAGCCATTTCATTGCATACACGAAGATTTGCTCCAGACATGGAAATTAAATACTTGAATTGGCATTTCTGTCTGCTTACCAAGTTTTCAGTAAATGAAGAAAAAGGAGAGTGAGTATAGAAAAATGCATCACTGGCAGTTGGCAAGTAGAGTGAAGAAAAACTGGGGCAAACAAAGAATATATGCTTTTTGAGCATAACTGGATTCTGAGATTGTAGGTTGCAGAGTTATACAAATAGATTAGTTTCCTTTAAATGGGATTTTTAGGTGGTTTTACATACCTAATTTTCTAATTCTTGATGACAGTAAGTATTGGGTGATTGGTGTGGGTTCCTGATAACTGTGAGGGGAAAAAAGAAAACTTTCCCCTTTTCAGAAGGCCAAGAAGGAGGATCTGGGGAGGTGCTGGCCACCTGCAGGAGGGAGCAGCCACCACTCTCCCAAGGCCTGATTGTCCTGATCAGCCTGGTGGCTTTCTGAGGCTACTTGCTCTTGTGAGGTTTCCCTGACTGCACCAAGACTTTTGCCCTGCTGTCTGTGTGCTGTCTGTCCCTTACTGAGAGACACAGTGGCCCATTTCCTAATTCAGGTGCACCGCTAAAAGTAGTTTTTCATGTGCCTATTTTGGTAAGTAAAAAGCAGTTTTCTTTCAGACTATCAGTAGTTTGAGTATTTTTGGGTGATATGCAAATGATGCCTATGATACTTTTAAGGAAATAATTTTCTTACCACCCAGACAATTCCAGTCTGACATGTAGGCAACACACTCTGTACTACTTTTGCAGTTTTACATATAAATTGAGAACTCTGGAGTATTTTCATTGCTAAGGAAAGGCACCATTGGCCAATCCCTGTTCCATTGACTCTTTTTCTTGTAAGAGCAGTTTCAGACTGATGAGTCACTATTCATTTAGTCTGAAGCTTTGCATGTATATATTTTTTTTTACTAACTTATGTGTCAGCTAAAAATAACTCTCTTGCAGAAATGACAGAATAAATTTTATGAGGAAATAATAAAATCTACTGCTCTGAACATGTCACTTGAGGCAAAAAACAGTTGCTTATGCTGGCTGGAATGTTACTCTGATGTTTTTAAACAACTTCATTAGTCAATAAGATTCAGTTTAATTATTTAAGTGACAAAAAAAGATGAGTTTGGTACTTGCATGTACTCACTGTTTACCCTTTTGAGACTATTCTCTATTAGAGCTGTGAGCACTTACAAAACCCCATTTGGCTGGCAAAATATCTTTTTGTTTACAAACCCAGAAGCTTTTAGCCACTGCAAGTTTTTCAATGTTCCCTGCTGGGATCCCAAGCTAACATTGTTTTGCCAGCAGGCACCACTTTCAGTTCATGGGAACCTGCTGTCACCAAAAGAGATTTTTCCTCAGGTGTCTTTCCTTTTTATTGCAGCATCTGAGAAGACTGATCCTTAGGAGAATCCCACTTTTTTGTCTTTCTGAAAAGCAGTCTGATATTCACTGTGCACATTTTTTTGCTTGGACTGGCATCTCTCAGTCATAGTATCCTAGACTTGTTTGGGTGGGAGAGGAGCTTTGGGCTCTTTTAGGCTGCTAACTCAGCATTGCCAAGTCACCACTAAGCCACACCCCAGGTGCCACATCTGCACATCTTTTAAACACCTTGGAGTGCTGACTCCCCCACTTTGCTTTGCAGCCTGTTCCAGTGCTGACCACCCTTCCCATGAAGTTTTTCCTGATCTCCAACCTAAACCTCCCCTGGTGCAACTAGAGGCCATTTCCTCTTGTCCTGTCACTTGTTACTTTCTGTTGGATCTGGTTTTACTGACCTGTCAAATATGTGATATTGCTGGCCCAGTCTTGACGACAGAAGACAGATTCTGGTCCCTTTAGATTGATCCTTTGAGTAGCTGCTACAGTTCCATCTTTCTTTAGACTGGAATGGAGGAACTTGTGTAGTTCCTGATGGTTTAAAAATCATTATGGCATTCATACCCTGTCACTGTGAGACAGGGGATCATTACAATGGGGCTTTTCTTCCATACTCTATATTGAGAAGCCTGAACCCATTCCTTGTAGTTCTATTTCTCTTTTTGCAAAGCAGTGGCAGGAGGAATCATGATTTCATCTTCTGATTCTCTGTGGTCATCCCTATGAGATTAAAAGGGCATTGCATAATAAAGTAACAGCAATAGAGCTGTTTCTCCTTTTTTGCTTCTGCTTTGAATAAGCTGGTACTTCAAAGCATACACCATCTGCCTCATTTCAGAGATACTTGCTTCAAAGCTAGCCACATTTAACAAAAAGGCAGCAAGGAAAGACCCTCTAACACCCATTTCAGTTCTAAAAAGGGAGGAAAAAGCCCAACAACAATCTCTGGTTGAGTACTTAGATTCTTTAGTAGAAACACGAAGTGTGTGGCACAGTGATACTTTTTTTAATAATATATCAGAAAAGAAGATATGCAGTTTCATCTTCTTGTCCTACAGATCATTTCTTTGATCAGTTCTCTAGGCAAATTCTTTGTCTAAAAACAAAGCATTATAAGGAAAAGGCTTCATCCTAGAGACCAGGGAAGGTGTTTAACTGTGTGTTTAACTTCAGACTTCCCAGGCTGCGAACTGCACTCGATGGAACTGCGAGTGTTTTATGCCCAGCTCAGCAGAGTTGAGGCTCATGATTTGCCATTTTCTCACGGAGAGAAATCAGCCCTGGTTCTGTGAGCAGCACATCATGAAGTGCCCTCTGGGGCCCAGGAGACTTGTTTTCTACAGCTGGATCTCGAGGCAGGAGCCCAGCTATTGATGAATTATCCACAAAGTAAATTGTGTATGAGACATGTGCTGTGTTTTCAGGGAGGTGCCAATGCATCTGATTGACCTACCCTCAAATGTATCTCCCCTTGCTCATGACAATGAATAATCACATATTATAGTGGTTGTAGTTGAAATCTAGAGCATATTCTATAGTACTGCAATGCTGGCACTAAAAGTTTGTTGTTTATTTGTTACTTTTTTTCTCCCAGCAGATTTAGCATAACCCTATTTACGTAATGGCTCTGATAGCAAAGTTTAGTTTATTCTTGTCTGGCTTTTTTGTTATTTGTAGTGTATTTTTCCATATTTTTAAGATTTATGAAAGAGAATTTTCTGCTTCCTGTATAGTATCCAGGGGCTGCTGTTGGGGATAAATCAGCTTATTTACTTTTTTCAGCTTATTTCTCATGCTGTGTAGTGTCCTGCTATCAATCTGGCCCTGCTAGTATCATGTGCTAGAACCACAGTTAGAGAAAATTTGATAATTAACTGGCACTCCGAAGATTGACTTTAACTTGGATAACAGAATTAAGAATTATATCAATTCATGGTAGAGTTTCACAGCATGTTGTCGTGTTTCCTGAGATTGCTGTATTTATTGGCATTTAGGATAAACTATGTTGTTTAATTTGGAAGTTACCTTAATTGATTAATATACTTTGCAAGTGGCAAACACTCTAGTCTCATTGGGAATTGTGATTTTAGAAAATTGGTGCTTTGTGTGGATTTTCATTTTATCATCAAATTTACAGTAACCTTAAAAGGGGCCTGCAGTTTGTAACCACTTACAGGATTCAGTTTGCAATTTATTTTATTCTTTTTTCCCAGACTTCTACCAATAAGCAGTTCAGATACAAAAAAGGCTTGAGAAGAAGTTGGACTAGGAGTAAATAATCTAAATGTATCTTTCAGGAAGTGAATTCACCACTCCTCTTTAATTTTCTACTTTAGAAATCAAGTCAGAAATCCTGAAAAACAAAAATTCTGTCCTTCCTCACATCTGCTGTTAGTGCTGTTTCACCCTGACCTCAGTATGCAATTTAGTTTTGTTTTGTTGTCCCTTTGATTTGAAACCTCTTAATAGTGTTTAACTGGAATCTTTTTGCTGCACCTGGAGCCAGGCCATAATTAGTAGGACATGCAGAATGTGCCTAATGATTATCCAGTGGGTTTTTTACTCTTGCAGGGTTTTCACACAACGTGTCTCTTCAGCTGATGCAAGGCAATCTGGCTTGATAGTGGTGAGATGTTTGCTAAAGTCAAGTTGTGGCATTTCCTGCTTTTCTTTTAGCTCCCAGGTTTGTGTTGAAGGAAGTTAGACTGAGCTGTCAACTGATTTGCTCTCAACAAAATTGTGTTGGTGGCTATTCATCTCATGGTTAATCTGCAAGTGCTTATAAATAGTCAGTTTAATGTATTTGTTCTATAAATTTCCCAGGGCTGAAGCAGAACTGAGTGGTCTGAAATTGGTCTGTAATTCTGACTTGTCTTTGCTTTCTTTTACCCTAATCTCTTTAGAGACAGGAGATAAAAACAGTCTGAAACAAAACAGTGGGTTTAGAGAAGGAACACACTAGCCATATGATTTCTGTCAGGAATAAAACTGAGAGGATGTCCTCTAAACAACAAGAACACCCAGCAGCAGCAGTTTCCCAGTTGCACTTGGCACTTCAGAAATGCTTGTGTATTGGCACAGAAGAGTTATTTCTGAATGCATCATATAATAAAGGGTGTGGTTTTCCTCAGGAGGATGTTAAAGACTGTTGGAAGCTGAGGAGAAGTTCTAGAAGGTCACTGAAGAAAGTCCAACCTGCACATTTCTGCAGCAATTATGTAACTCTCCGAAGTGTTCTTACTAATGGGAGTACACCCAGAGTGAGAATTGCTGTGTTCAGCTGTGATGTTCGGTAGGGAATTGTCAATAAAGCACTGCAGGTTCTGACACAGCCTCAGCTCAAGTACCTCTTTCACTTGGTCTCAGTGTAGTGACAGCAGATAAAAAGTCAGTCTGCCTCAGTTATAGTGAGGTATTCATATAGTTCCATCCTTCAGAGGTTATTCCACATGGTAAAAGACTTAAAATGTAAGAGTAATAACAGTAAGAGATTTAAGTGCAGTAAATAATACTGGTTTGAAACATTGCTTGTGTAGTTCATGCTCCAAATTATTACCCTTTTGTGTTAAGCTGGCTTTATGTGGTTGTAAAAAAAAATTACCAGCCCTATGTTATAACTAGGCAAGAATATTTCTGGCAGCAGTTTGCTGTGTTATGGGAATTAGTGCAAAGATGAGATGTCAGAGTCTTAAAGTTGCCTAATGCAGCCATGACTGACTATTGTTACTCTTGCTTGTAAAATAGTTCAGCTGGTGGAATATTTTAGGCAGTGGTTTCCCTAAATCTTGGTTCTTCTCCAAATGATGATGCTAAAAGGGCTATACTGTTTTCCTGCTGTTTTATTTCCTGTGAAGTACATTTATACACTGAACCTATGAATAAGGGCCTCAAACTATACCAGGTTCAACTTCAAGATGTTAAGATTTGTTTATCATTATTGCCATTAGGGATACATTTTGAGCAGAAAAACAAAATCTGCTATTGAAAACTATTTTCTAAAAACAAATTAATATCATTCAGTTGGTCACTTATTAGGATTGATTGTAATCTTTTGGGGTGTTGAGCTGTTTTGCTGATTAATTGCAACATATATGGCAGTTCTACCACAGATATATAAAAGAAATAGCTAAAAGATGTAAATTTCCTCTCTGGGTATCGGGTAGATTCAATGTAATGCCCTGTGAACTATTTCAGAATGCTCCCTGCAAAATCTTAGTGTGACAAGGTGTCAGTTTTGACAGATCAGTGGTGAAGATTGCACAGACTTGAATTAATAAAGGTCAGAATCGTCAACAGGAGGAGATGCCTGGTGGCATGTCAGCAAGCACTCAGACATGGCAGTGAAACTGCTGATACAGGAGAGAAAATTGAGAGTTTGGGCAAGGGTTGGTCTTCTGAAATGTTTAAATATATTTTGAAATTTTATAGGTCTCTCAAAAATGTGTGAATTATAATAATTTATGTAAAGCAAAAGAATGGCAAGTGTCTTGGCACTTGAAAAAGCTTTGTTGTTTTCTGAGTAAAATTCACTCCTCTCTCCCCCCCTCCATTTTCCATAACAAACCCCACATTTATCTGCTGAGTGAATGTTAATGGAATATGGCAATATGAAATAAATGACCTATCAGCTGTAGGCTTAATTTTCTTCCTTTAGTTCTGTGCTTTGTACAAGTACGTGGCCATTCATCTGATTTGTTGCCTCAAGTAGGTGTTTATCTGCCCACCTGTCTGCCCATCAGTCTGCCTAAAACACAACCTTTCAGTGAGGACCAAACACTGGAAAACTTTGCAAAAAGGTTAGGGAAGAGGAAGGATCACTTTTAAGAAAATATAGGCATAATTTCTTTGTTCCTTCAACTATTTTGTTTTAATATAGAATAACTTTTTATATACATGGTACCGTATACATTATGTAATATGTAGCAGCCCTTTCTCAAAACTGTATTTATTTATATTTAAATCCTGTGTGGTACACAGATCAGAATTTCATAAGAGCTGGCTCTAGCCAATATCATCTCAATTTGCAATAAAGCTTGCCAGTGTTACCCAAATTTACAAAAAGAGTGTCAGGGAAGAGCCCAGAGAGCTATAGACCTGTTAGTCTAACTCCAGTTCCTGGAAAAATTATGGAGATTATTATACTGGTACTGTTGAAAAGCATTTAGAGTAATGCTATCAACAGGCAGAGTTAACAGGGGATCACAAAGGAAAAGTTCTGTTTAATTCATTTGGTATTCTTCAGTGCTGAGGTCACATGCTTCCTGGATGAAGGGAAGAGGGTGCATATAAATTTTCTGGATTTCAGTAATGCTTCTGGTACTGCCCTTCACAGCTTCCTTTTGAACAAGTCTGAATGTGGGCTGAGTGTGTTCATGGAGGCTGAGTGAGCAGCTGGCTGAGGGAGCTGCACTGGGTGGGTCTGACCAGGAGTGTCCCCAGGGTCCAGTGCTTAGGGAGTTGCACTGGATGGGTCATCCAGACCAGGATTGTCCCCAGTGTCCAGTTCTGGGGCAGAGCTGAGGGAGCTGCACTGGGTGGGTCTGACCAGGAGTGTCCCCAGGGTCCAGTTCTGGGGCAGGGCCCTTCAGGACACTGATCAGCTTTGCAGGAGTTGAATGCACCATTAGCAGCTTTGCTGATAGGCAAACAAGGAGGTGCTGTTGCCTCTCTTGAAGGACAAATTGCCTTGCAGAGGGCTCTGGAGAGCTTAGAGATCAAGCCTGCCAGTGTTGAAGAGGCATTTGGACAATGCCCTTGGCTTGAGCAGCCCTGAGTGGCTCAGGCAGTTGGAGATGATCCTTGTTCCAACTAAAACAGTCTGGTCTGTTCCCTTCTAAAGTGGATGCATTGCCACCCACAGGTGGCATAAATAAGGTCTGGAAAGTAAGAGCACTGGCACAGCTGGGAGGAGAATAAGTTCTCTAAGTTGGAAATGAAGCTGAAAATGATAAACAGAGTTCTATTAAAACCAAGCCCCTTGGGTCATAGTAAAGGCACCAAGTTGCCTGGGTGAGGTGATGTGATACATCCATGGAACATGATCAGAGGGAAAAGCCCAGAGTTCGTGTGCACAGTTTTCCTTCTCTCTGATACCATTTCTGGATTGAAATGCATGATTGTTAATGTATTGTGTGGGGTTTGCACGTGGCAGAACCTTTGTTAAACACCATGAGCAGGTGGCATTTGACAGTCCAGGCCCTGACATAGCATCAGTCTTATCTGTAAAGTATAAAAATTGCCTCAGGCCATTATCTCCCTCTTTACTGTTACCCATTGCACAAAACTAATTGAGATTTAGCACTGCAGTTGGACATTTTGCTCAAACCACAGATCATCATATATCCCTTAATTTACTTTGTCTGTATTTTTCCTCCCTTTTATCCTCAGGCTTATATTTTTAAATGCTTTTCTGGTGAATACACAGAAACTGAGATATTTAACTTAGTTCAGAAAAAACACATGAATGTGCTGCATGGTAATTCAAGGACTTCTTTAATTCCTATGTGCACATGTGTGTTGTTATTTAATTATGGGTTAATACAGTGGAAATTCAGTGATGGAAAATGGTTATGTATTAAAAGCACAGTTGCTGTTCCAAGAGAACAAGAGGCACACTAGAGATTTAGATCTATTTTAAATTTTCTTTTTAGCAAGAGCTATAATGAGTAGTGTCATCTTAAGTTATTCTTAAGGGACATTGCTGCATGCAAAGTCCTACTTGACTGTAGTGGAGTACTGGACAGCTGCCAGAGTCCTCTGTGCTGTGCAGTTTGCTGGCTGATTCTCATTCTTCATCACCATAGGCAGTACAAATAAAGATTAGAAGCCTGAATTTTGTGCATAAAACTAATTTGTGTACATTTGGATTTTGCATCAGACGTGGTTGTGAAGTGCCTTCATGTCTTTCAGAAAACAAATCCACCAAAATCACAATTATGATTTCTGATCTGTCCAATTTGTGTGAGAAATCTGTGTTGAAGAAGCAACCAAATTCAGGACTTTGTGACATTTTACAGGTGTGTTAACCTGTGGTTGTCATTCTTCTCAAAGAAACAGGGTAACTGGTAGATTAATTTTGTGCCTGTGGAGATTTATAGACAAGTTCTGTTCATTTCAATGCTGCTGGTCTATAATGCAAGTGCTTAAATTTGTAATTAGTTAAATTGATCCCTGGTCTCTTGGTTGCTTGTATTGCAGTGTTAGATGTTCAATGGCAAAAGGAATGAATGATTCATAGCATTTCATTAACTAAATCTCAGTTTAACAGTACAAAAGTCAAGAGCTTTGGTTGCAAAATTTTTGTTCACAGAAGCAGATAAAAGTTTCTCACTTGTTCAGTAGTGAAATGAACAGTAATGTGAATTTTGTGCTGAAAGGTAAAATCTAGTGCAATACCTAGTTGTGGCTGTAGTAAAGAGTATTAGAATGAAATAATAACAAAGGGTGAAACAACCTGAAAAGCTCTATCAGACCTCTTATGGAGTCTCAGCTTGTGTGTTCATACAGGTCACCTGGACTGAAATGAAGCATCTGAAAATGGAGAATTTTTTAAAAGTCTGTAGAAATATTAACTCTTGTAAAACTGCTTTTAGCTGAACCAGGTGTTTTCCAGTGGAAAGCTGACATTGTGGTGACTTCCAGGCAGTTGCTACATGCTTTCAAATATAAAATATGTGTAGTAATTGAAGTAATTAATATCCAGTTTCCTGTAAAGAGGTTTGGTATGACACGGTGCCTGCAGCTGGCTGAATGTGGCCTGGTATGGATTCTGTGCAGTTTTCATTCTCTTCATATTGTTCAGTGGAAATAAAACTGTCTTGCAGTAGCTATGAGGGAAACATGGTTTCCATGTCCAGCTGCTCTCCACTTGCCAGAACCCAAGTGACAGAAACTGCAAACATGTAGTGAAGTCCTTCAGACTTTCAGAAATTAATAAGTGATGCACACCAAAATTGTTGCTAATCTTTCAGTGCATAATAAACCACATAAGGATTTTAAAATGTTCTCCTTCTTTATCCAGTAGGTAAAAAGTAGCAGATTAAATGATTTTATTTGTTCTTTTTGAATTTAGAATAAGAATATTGCAGATTTTCCTGAAGCTTTCTGCTTACATAGAAGAATTTCATATTGGAGGCAAAGTTCTTGGGAAAAATAGATAAGAATTTGTTTGGAATGAAAGACCTCCACTTGCATTTGACACAAAATTGTTAGCTACTTAAGAAGTTGAAAAGTGGGAGTGAGTATAGGTAGCACCTGCTCTATTATGTGATTAGAAGTGTTTATGGAATCAGTTTGTCCTACTGTTTGTGCACAAACCATGTGAATCCTGCTGTTTATTAATCCAGGAATATTGCAGAGGTGACAATGATCACACTTTGCTTTTTCTCCAGTTATACAGAAAAACCTTAAGCACTTTCCATGATTTGCACCTGTATTCAGTGTGACCATGTGCCTTAGAGCTTCCAAATTATCTTTAAAACACAATTTAGACAGGAACCTGGGTTTGAGAGAGCCTGAACTTAGTGGTTAGGCAGGGGATTGTGTGTGTGGTGTTTGTTGCTTTTTGTTGTTTCTAAATTAAATCCTAACACAGTTGTGACTCTGTTTGTTCCCCTTGGCTCTTCGAGGCTTCTGTTTGATGAGCACTTGAGCTAATGAAAAAATGTCTCCTTCAGTTGTTACTTTGTCCACCCGGATTTCCAGCAGAACAGAAACCTGGTGGAACAGTTTAATTCAGATGCAGACGAGGAGCAGGGCCGAGAGCAGCAGGATATTGAATGAGGGCTGTGTGGAGGGAACAGGGACAAGTTGAGAGGAGAGGAATGAGGGGTAATTGAAAAGGGGAATATAGATAGAAAAGCACAGACTGACCTGCTTTTTAGGCTTTGGGGTTCTTACACGACCTGCTCATTTCTTAGGAATATTTTTGTGTTTTCTCAACCAGTGGTTTCATGTGAGCCGTGCATTCTGTACCACCCTTATTGATCCCACCCTTATTTCACACCAAGAGGGGAAAAAAACAGATAGTTCAAATATTTTGTTCTCAGGCTGGTTTGTTCAGTCTTTGTTGATGAACTAAGTAATTATCAATATCATTCTGCAGATAATTATTTTTATTTGGAGATAGGCTTGTATTGAATGCTGTGGGAAGAAGGGGTATATTAAAAAAGACAGATTTAAAAGAAAATACAGATCCCTAGTATTCCAGTGTCAGAAATCCTGAGGATTGTTTCCCATAGCTATGCATTACAAAGCAGTTCTTCTTCAATATTTTTGCTCTTATCCTCTTTCACAGAATGAAGTGGATGCTAGACTATAACTTTTTGCAATATTACCAGATAAAGATTGCAGGAACACCTTTAAAATCCTCTGGATGCTCGATTTTAGAGTTCATGCCTTTAAACTGTCTCCTTTGTTTCCTGGTCAGAGAGTGTCAGAACCACGAGTGCAGGTGAGGGTGCCTTGACCTGGTGGCATTTACATTGTCCTTCAGGTCATTACAGGGAGAGCTGAGGCACATTCCTCAAGTGCTTCTCAATATGGGAAGGAGAGAAGGTGTTCAAGGGCAAGGAGAACTTTAGGCTTGCTTTCCAGAAGTTATGTGGGCAAGCAATGGAATTTGAGTTTTACACAAAAAAGGGACAGAATTTTTTTTTTTTAATTAAAATTAGGTTATTTCATTGGGAAAATGGAGGTTTCTGTTTCTGTAATCTTGCTTTTATGCACTGTTAAAGGTACATTAAATATATGAGGCCATCTTTCAGGTTCCATTCACCACTGTAGATTGCCAGTGACTCGTGTAGTTGACTCCTTCTTTCTGACTTTGTCTTTGCATTACAAACACACCTGTGCCAGTTGAAGTGCTGGGGAATGCCAGACTTTCCCTATAAAACCTCTTCTTTGTCTATTCTCCCATTCTTTAAACAGAGTAAAAGACTGCTTCTAATCCAGTGGTAAAGTTGATGAATTAATTTCTCCATTGTGAACATACAGTTTAAGCTTTCATCTTGACATTGGAATGATTCCAGTAATTTTACATTATGTTTAAAAGGCATATAATATCATTTTTCTGATTGATGATAGCTGTTAGAAGTGGATGCAAACTATCTTAGGTGCTCTGTTTTATTCTTTCCCTAAGTCATCACCAAACTGAATATGGTCTTTTTAAAGAAATAAAGTTACACTAAAAGTAAAAAGAAGTTTTATTTAGATTAGATACATTTTATCTCTTATTTAATTTGTCTTACACCTCGCAGTAAATGGTAATTTTATGCTTTAATGCTTTTGAAGAATAACACCAGACTACAGCTGTATCTCATCCCTCTGTAGAATTGAGAAGCAAGGCATGTTACAGGCTGGAAACAAAGCAAAACAGTTCCCAAGGATTTTCCTTTTTATAAACATTGCTCAGTGGACAGTACTCTGCACAGGCAAGTCACAAGAGAAGCATCTATTTTCCACAATATATATTAAACCAATTCTCAAGAACAAAGGTTTAAAATATTCAGATTTACACTGTAGTTATGCTGCTAAATGACTAATCCATTCAAGTGTAAAGCTGCAGGGAAGGAAAACAGGAAAACACAATTTTCAAAAGATTTCTACTTCATAGGTCACCATCTCTTCTTAATTTTAAGATCATTCATAGCACTGTGCAGGAATTGAAAATTCTTCCACAGTTTGTGGATGCTGTTCCATAAGCTGCTTTGTTAAAGATTACTGGTGCAGTACTGGACAGGGGAGAAAGCAGAGGATTTAGGAGAAGCTGCTTTTCTGCAGCCGTTCAGAGTTGGAGAGAGAGAGAGAATCAAGATAGGAGAGAGCCTGCAGATTTGAAAAGATAAGTTGAATCTTGGTGAGATGTTTTTAAGGAGGTAGGGAGGTCAGGATCTGGTAGGAAGTTGAAATCCAAGAAGTGTTTTCTTAGGGAACGAAGGCTTCCAGGTGAGGCAGGTTCATGAAGACTGCAAGGTGTGGGGGGTTTGTCTCATTTCCTTTCTCCATGTTCTGTTCTGATGGGGAAGGTGATGGAGTGGGCTTGAAAGAGGTAGAGCTCTGAATCTCTGTTCTGTCTCAGGCTCTTAGGAGTGCAGGACTTCATTCAGCTACACCTGAGCAAGGCTTATTGATGTGTGGTGGTTGCAGTGTGGAGCTCAGAGGGAGTGAGAGAATTGCAGAATTCTTTCTCCTTTTTCTCTCCTGCATTGTGGATTCTAAGACTGGCTCAAGACAGACTGAAAATTGTGAGGAGCTCGTCCTCGTAATGAAAGAGAGGAACAAGAATATGGACTGTATTTTTTTATATTTATCTGTTTAAAGAAAGCACCTCTGCTTTTCCCAATGCTCATATAATCTAAATGACAGGAATTTATTTTTATTTTAAAAATGTAATGATAAACAAAGAGAGTATTATTTCTGTCAGATCCCACACTGCAGTAACAGATTCTGTTGAAGGAGCCTTTAAACCACTTGCATATATCCCTTGTTTTTATTAAAAATAACATGTTATTTTAAGGAAATACACCAAATGTAGATGTAACTGCATTGCTGGGTGTGGGTAATTCTGTAAGTGTAATATTGGAATGTGATTCCACTGTTCAAGTGCACTTAGATATGTGATGGCTGGTTGAGGGTCAGTAACTGGGACATAGAGGAATTATGAAAATATTCAGGTAAATAAAAAGAGGCAAAACTTACATAAATAAGTTTTTTAGGTTTATGGTGTTTTTTTCTAGACAGTAACCATCAGTCTTCAATTTTTGTGTGTATGTGTTTTGTTAAATTAAATTTCAACTAACTTCCTGATTATTTTACCTACTACTGTCACAGGATTTGGGAGGTTTTCTGGTCAGTGTTTTTAGGTAAAGCTGCATTAGAAAAATCTCCATTTTGGGAGCCTTGGACAAAGAAAAGGCAAAGAATTTGAATACTAGGAGGTTAATGGTAGGAGTAGAAGAAACTTGAGCTAATTTAAAATGTGTGTGTGAAGTTCAAAGTTGTACAACTGGAGAAGGCACTCCTCGTCAGAGTAGGAATGAAGTGATATTTCTGTGTTATGCAGTTCTGCTATTTGAAAAATAATTTTCATATTTCAGCTGTGGGATTGAGGGTCTTAAACTGTCACTCACTGCCAGTGTGTTGATCTGCTGTCTTACAGCTCTTTCAAGCCCCTGAATTCCTTCCCTTGTTTAAATGATAAAAGGACTTGTGCAATAACTGAGTTTGTATAAAGGGAATACAAATCAAATGTATGATATCTGCCTAAAGTACAGCTACATTTTGGAGGGTGGAGGAACATTAACTTGAATATTTTAATGGCTTCAAAGGTTCTCAAAGATTAATTCCCAATCAGGTATTCTGATAGGAAAAAAAAGGGGGGAAAAAAAAGGAAAAAAGAGAGAGAGAAAGGAAGGGAGTCAGGCAACCCCTGGGACCATCCTTGTTACATTTAGAGAGATACTAAGTTGTTAATGTTGTGCCATCTCATCAGACCTTTGAACTCCTGTGCCTGTTCCATCATTTAGCCAACTGGCACAGAAGGCCTTAGCACAAAATTTCCATGTTCAATAGGTCATCCTCGTTACTCTTGGCTGTCCTTTGGCAGCAGCTAATGCAGCTATTGTGCTTTAATAAAGCAACATTTTAAAAAGCCCCTTATATTGCATCCAAAATGGCAGTGCTATTAAAGCTGTGCCATATGCCATGATTATTTTGAATCAGAAATCATACTCACTGCACAATGTTTAAACAGAAGACTTGTAAAATTATCTTGTGGTGTTGAGCAGGGCTGCTGGCAAGGCTCTGTGACCCATCTGGAGTGCTGCAGGCTCCTGCAAGGCTGCATCCCAAGGTTCTGTGGAAAACAGGAGGTGGAGAGGTCTGGGAATGATGTGTGGGCATCGATGCATCCCTGTGGATACAGGTGCAGTAGGTGTAAAGTATGGTAGAGATGCATCACACAAGCAAGGATTCTGAGGGCAAAGGATCTGTAGCTTCAGGAACTTCTTTGGACTTTTAAAAGGTTTTTATAGTTCTTTTTTCCCCCTTGGAATAGGAGTAGGATGGACCTATTTATTTACTTTTCTAAACAAATTCTCTTTGAGGAGGTATTTTTATTCTTCAAACATCTGCTTTCAGCTGTTGTCTTTAGACCTGCCATGCTTAAAAGTATTGATTGATTTTTATTTTTTTGTCCTAGGCAAGAGCTTTGGCTCCATGTTGATAAAGTGGAACTATTTTACTTAAAACAAAAGAAGTTAGAGCTTTGCTTCTGCTTGGGGTGCTGTGATTAGAAGTGACATCCTGTCTACCTGGCTTTGTTGTTTTTTTTTTTTTTTTGTTTTTTGACTGTTTGGCTTTTTGTTTCCAGCCATTTGTCACTACAGTATCTTTCAGCCAGGTCTGGTTTCTGCCATGGCAGTCCAGGATTGCCTGGTTAGGCCTCACTGCCTCCTGTCCTCAGACAGGCAATCCCAAAACCTCGCTCTTGTGAGATCAGTCTTGCTCTGCCACAGATATGGGGATGTTTGGAGAGCTTCCCCTCACCTGACACTGCCCTCTGTGGGTTAGAGCACTCATTTCCTCACTCCATGGAGATTGTGGGATGCCCTCCTCAGTGTAGGTACCTAACAGCCTCATCACACCACCTGGAGTCTTCTTTATTTTGTATTTCTGCGTTTTGTTTTGTTTTTTATTTTTTCCTTAAACAAGAAGAGAGCATTCAAAGTTGAGAAGGTAGCTCTTGCCTAATTGTGGCTGGGAGCACTGTGTATAACCTCAGAGAGGTTCACTGGAAGATCAGATGTGTTGTTACCCACCCTCCTGAAACACTGAACTTCTAGAAAAAGCTGGCAAGGGTTGAAACATAATCAGGCAGCTTACTTCAGAATGGGTTTCAGAAGGGAAAGCTGTCAGGTTCTGCTCTCAAATGTTGCTAAGTAAAGCTATTGGTGAGCTGTGCTGCTTTTTGTGCTGCTATGTTTCACAAGAGGAAGGAGATGGTGATCAATAGTAGGCCTGGAGCTGCTAAAGAAAAGAACCTGTGGGGAGAATGTATCTGTGGGTTTGTGCAGCTGGTTTTGTTGGTGTGTGTGGAGTTGGACACTGATGGACAGACAGCTCTAGTCCTTCAGTGTTGTAAGCTGCCTTTGCAGATGCATTCTGTGTTTGATCTGAGCCTCCTGACCCACAGGGCTCCTCCTTGCTTTTTACAGCTCTTGCATCTGACATTAACTCTATAGATGGCAAAAATCAGTGTAATGGTGTTTTGTCTACACCTCATCCCACTTCCCATGTGCTTCATTAGAGTTAGGAAAGCTTCCCACTTAGGCTGCTTGTCACACACTTGCTGGCAATGTTTGTCGGATCTTGTACATTAATTAGTACTGGCAGGAATAAGGAGTGTACAGGAGAGGAGACATGACCCAAAAATGTGTTTAAGTCATGTTCTCTCCTGGGATGCCTGTTCTTGCAAAGTGTATCTTAAAGCCATCTGTGTCTAGTTCCATGGCTTATCCCCAAACTCAGTGAGTTCAAGCAAGAGGATTAATAAAGATTATTACACCACCACAGTAGAAATTTCTGGTTACCTAAGAGCTTTCACTTCCTTTATTAATAGCCTTTAAACTTTGTATTTTAGTATCTGTTTGGTTTGTTAGAATTCTCTCTCCCACGACTCTATGTAGCCACAAACATCATTTTGCCAGTGCTCTTGGAGAAGCAGGTTTCTTCTGTCTGCTGTCAGCTGCTCTCTGCTTAAGCACTGAGTAGGTGATGGCCTGAAAACATGAGGACCACTGATGCTGCAACTAAAAGAAACAAAATTTTAAAAAAATTATGGTTCGTGTGTTTGACTGCTTCTATGCCTAGCCATAGACAAAGCAGTCAAATATAGCTTGGCTGGTCAGCACAAAAAAAAAAAAACCCTTGGAACTTAATCACAAGCCTTAGATTTTTTTGAACAGGTACTGTGATTTCTCACAGTTCATTTGCATTTCTTAACAGAGCCTGAAATACCAAAACATCAAAATAAAGATTTAACATTAAATGGATTTTAGTTGTAGAAAGGTGTCTGGGATTCCATAGAGAGATGGGTTATCATGAGGTGTAAAGAGAAAGAAAATGTAATTAAATATGATACAAAACAGCTTTTTATAAAGCTTTTACTATTGTTTCTATTGTAGTGTAGCTTTTCCAAAACTACACACAGCAATCCCAAGACTTGGAGAAGATCAATATTGTGTAGAAGCTGTTTCTATCCTCATCAGAACAAAAATCATTTCCACAGCCTTTGCTGAATAAATATCTAAGGGAGCTGATATTACAAATTATTCTGTTCATATGCTGTCTCTGTAACAAAACCTCCTGTACTATTGTAAGGTCTCTTAGTTAAAGCTGGAGACTATATGGCTTCAGCCTCGGGGGTTTGGCAATTTAAAAATCATTTGTGGCATTTCACTTTTGAGATGAGAAGCATTTTTATATCTGTTAGTTAGACTTTCAGTCCTGTTTTCCTTTATTTTTTTTTTGTTCTAAAATCCTTTTTTTGTCTTAGCTGTGCTACATGAAAGAATTGATGTAGGTAATAAACCTGACCTAGTTCTAGTCTTAAAAACTGCAACTGACAGTAACTTGTTAGGGAGTTTGATCTGTGAACTAATCAAGGCTTAGGTGGTAGCCTCTATGGGAAGTAGGTGGTATCATAAAAATTCCTCAACAGGTAACTTTATAAATTGGAATGAAAAGTCATAAGAAAAATGTCAGCAGAAATGCTTTCTTAGATCGCAGGGAGCTGATAGCTTTCTGACATACACAAAGACACACAGTGGAAATACATCAGAGGCACAGGTGTCTTTCAGTTTCTTAGCAAAAAAACAGAAATAATTATCAGCTTCAAATTATCAGTGATCCAGAAGGGAATGTATAGGTGTTAGTTTGGCAGTTCTTACTGAGCAGGAGAGGAGGGAGATTTCAGCTCACAAGGTACTCAATAACTAAAGCTCCCATCAAGAATGAAGATAATTTAATTGGCAAGTTTCAACACCTGACACATCCCTTCTAAAGCAGGAGGAGCTGCTGCAGTGAAAGCACATAAGGAGTTCACCTGCTAACTATATTGACCAGTGAATGAAGAAACTCACTATCTTCTCTCTTGAATTATGATTAAAAGTGAAACACAAAACTCCAGAGATAAAAATCATGTCATATTGACACTGGAGATGCACATCAGTTACTTAGTGCTGGATCCAGCACCCATGGCAGTCAGGCACTGCTTTCACACACAGGTTTGCATTGTTCCAGAGCCAACTCACCCAAACTGGCATTGCAGTGTGCAAGGCTGCAGGCAGAACGTTGATGCTGTGGGGCTAAGGCTGTGTCTGCTCCTGAAACAGGTTGCACAGACCCAGAATAGCCAGCAAAGGGCTTGGTTGTGGCAGCACAGAGAAAGGCACTTCTGCTTCTCTGCCTCCTTGGGCACACAGGGAGTGCAGAGGATGCAGTGCCAGTGCTTTGCACACCTGAGTGAATAAAGAGGTATTTCTGTGTCATCTCACACCCTCCAACCAGGGAACGTGCTAGATATGAGCAGAGCAGTGGTTGCAGGGCTGGGGCAGATTTCTTCCACTGTGCAGGAGAGCTGTAGAGTCATTATGACTAATCTGAAAGTAAAATAAAATTATTAATCTCTTTGGCTGGCCCTATCCATGTTTTCATTGGGCTACTGATGTGAAAAGGACAACTCCAACTTGGCTTCTATCTCATATTTTGTGTATTTTGTTTAGTTTGAACCTCAAGTCCATGTAGTTTTGGCCAAAACTGTAATGGTATGAATATCTGAATTTTGGTGAAGTTTATTAATGTAAAAAAGTGCATTTAAATCAAGTTTCCAAATGGTGCAATAAACATCTAGATCTCTACTACGTGTGGGCTTATCTGAAGCTCATTGTAACCACAGAAGATTGTAATCACCATTGGCTCCAGCAGGCCTGGGGTGATCAGTGGGTGATAGCATGGCCTCCATCACACTGCATTTATTGTCCTTCTGGGGAGGGTGCAGCTAATGCATCATGAATTACTAAAACTTTGCTTAGTGTAAATTCTATAAACCAGAAGAAAATAAAGGATAAATAACACAAATTTGTGGAGACTTCTGTGTTATTAAGACTTTTGACCTTTTTTTGCCCTGAAATATATTCCAGATAAAAAAGAATACACTCATTCTCTCTGTGGCATTTATTTATGCAATAATGCACACAAAGCAATCTTTAACTATCACTGTATAGGATATCAAGTTATCTTTAATTATCACTACAGAATGGTTGCAAAATCAAATACTGTTGGCAATCAACATTCATTATACAATAGCATGATTGCATCTGTTCATATTACTAGATAAGCAAGGAAAATCAAAACAGTGTCTGATACATCCACTAAAACTGTCTGAGCAAAATATTGTATCTAACTCTCTTAATATCTCTCAGTGACTTTCATCTGATTAAAGTCCAAAGATACATAACCACAGATGCAAATTTTCTAGTGCCTCAGAAATTAAACACTGTTATATTTCAACAGCCTGGGTAGTTGGAGCCATACTCCAGCTGACACATTATAGGCACAGTGTAAACTTGGGATAGAGAGCTGTCTAAATCTCTGAGGCCGCAGGTGCAGGATTACAGCAAAGCCCATTGAAACATGCAGCATTCTGCCTAAATGCAAGAGTGTGAAATTAATTAGGCAGTTGATCACATAATAAAAGTATGATGGATAATCTAATGGAAACTACCAGCTCAAAGTCAATAACAAACTTGATTCTTTTATTAGATGCAGCTGATTTTCAGTTCCTCTATTTACAGGATTTTGTGCTTAATAGAAGACTTTTTTTTTTTTTTTTAAATGAGAACTCAATGTATTTATCTCTGTTGGAAAATATAATGTGTAAGCAATGTAGAATTTGTAGATAGACATATCTGTAAGTAAATCTCTAAGATACTTGGCTGAAAAGCACATCAAAGTGCAGTGAAATAATGAGACAGGCTCCAGCTGTTGGATTCCAACAGCTTTTGATTTGTGCTCTAGTAGAAGCTCCAGGTTTTGATTCTCTGTTGATTATTTCCATGGTACTGGAGATGATTTGTGCATTATTTAAAAAATAGGCAGTATATAGCAAACAAGGGTGAGTTTGCAAACTGCATTTAAAAGGATATTTTGCTTCCTGATATGTTATTTCTTCCTATTCCTATGCTTTCCATAACCAGCTGCCCTGGTTAAAAAAGTCCTTTTAAAACACATATGTAACAGATTTTATGAAAATAATAGCTCAGTCATCAGAAAATGGTGTGAGCAGAAACTCCAGGAATATCAGTTTGCAGGCAGCTTTGCTATTTCTTGTGTAGAGAGGCTATTGTGGAAATTGGTTTTCCAGAGCCTTTTGAGGTTTGCATATCTTCCCATGAGGCTGATCCTGTCAAGGAATTATTGCCAGTAGAAAGCAAATGCCTCCAAAGAATTTTGGAGGCCCTACAAGGCCATGGTTTTAGAGTCAGACACAAGGATTGCAGTGCTGTGCCCATGTGCCAGTGGCACTTTGCAGGTAAAGGTCTTGCTCTGGAGCAAATTCAAAACAATCTGGTTCGGGACTACACCCCTCCTGATTTTGGTTTAGAATGACAGATTAAAAATTAGGACTCTTCAGGGAAAGTGTTGACTCTCAGTTATTTGTAGAATCAAGGTTTACATCTGTTTCTACTGTAAATTTTAGGGGTAGTTTATAATTTGGTGATGGGCTACGTGAAGGCTGTTGTTTGTTATTAGAATGACAAAATTCAATTGAGTATACTGGAAAATGTTTGTGATTTTTAAAGTTTACTCTTTTTCTGGTGCAACTGGATAGCTAAAGGTATGTGGATATTTCTCTACAGTTTAGCCAAAGCTACTTTAAAAAGTATTAAGAAACAAATCCCTTTTTTTTAATGTAACCTGGTGTTTCTGTTGAAATGGATTTCTTATTAGAGTGGGTTTTCTCATAGGTTTTGAACTTTACTTACAAGATGATATCACAGTAGGCAAACTACAAATGCTATTTAATAGTAGCAGGTGGCTATATTTGATATGCCTGATTCAAGCATTCCCTTCAGAACAAGTCCATTGCAATTTCAGTATCAAATACAGAAGGGTAGAAGGAGCAGCAGTGAAAGCACACATCTTACTGAATCTTGCACTGCATACAGCAGGCTGGAACACCTCTGGAATCAAGGATTGAAGGTGTTCACTGTCACCTAATCATTCTCTGTGTGCAGTTTGGCATCTGGAGTTTGAATGTGGTCAGTTGGAATGAACCATTCAGTCCAGGCACCCCATGCCCAGCTGCCAACTGGGCTCTTTTTTCTCTGCTTGTGCATTAAAAAAGAAGAGTTGGCTGTTAAAACACTTTTTGTGGGCTCTGACTGAGCCTAAATGCAAGGGAACTATTGGATTGATATTCCAAGAGGTCTTGGATAGATGAAACCTTAATTTCTGCTGGATTTACGAGTACAAGTCTGTACAAGACTTGAAACTCTGAGGTCCTGCCTGAAGCTTGAGATGAGTGATGCAGAAGTATGTGTCTAAAACTTTGGGAAAGCTTGAAAATAAAGGATGGATGGAGACTAAGCAGGTCTTTTTAAGACTTGTAGGGAACACACATCTGTTACAGATCTCTCTGCTTCAAGATGTGTTTAAACTGTGCTGTAAATATCTTCATCGTATTAAAGAGGAGAAGATGAAATCCATACCCTGCAATCCTTACATTCTTTAGTTTCCATGTGTGGTGTTGATTTATTATTTATTTTCTTGTAAATATCTGACTTAAATATCCTAGAAAGAAGTCTTCATTTGATGGTAGAGCTTGTCTCTTTTCAGTTTGTTTTGGTTTTGTTTTTTTTTTCTTTTAATCTTTGTAATATTGTTTCCTTCTGAAATATAAATTATGATGAGGCTAAGAGAGAGATGAAGTCACATCTTAAGCCATTTACTCAGTTTTAGAAAGCAATCTTCAATCTACTTGATGGGATCTAGTACCAGTAAGACTCTAAAGAGTAAACTTTTATTTACATATTTGCAAATTCATAAGAATTTTAAGAAACTGATTTTTAAATATTTAAAAGAAGATTCTTGTGGCAGTGACCAGTGCTATGAGTAAAAATGTAGCCATTGAAAAAGCACATCAAACTCATCCCTGTGACATTATTTAAAAATTTGAAACACCTAATCAAGGACACCAAAAGCCATTTACAACATTCAAAGTCAGCACAATCTTTGTGCCAACGAAGAGAAGCTGTCAGAACGACTTACAGCTCACAAATGCCTTTAAAGTAACAGTACAGAAATTGAGTTTCAGGTCTAAATTCCTGGGTTTAAGGGTTAAAAATTATCATCTATGCACTTTTAATTCAGTTTGCCTTGAAAGAAATGGATCAACTATGTCTCTAAGAGTATTAAAATGCAAATAATGAATATGCTATTGGGACATGCCTGCTGGACACTTTGGGTGCTACTCCAGGCAGACATTTTTTGTTTTCTAAACTGGTCTTTGGTTTGATATTTGCAGATATTGTTGCTTCCATACCTGGTGTGTAAATGCTAAATGTAGCACCTATGAGAAGTGACTGAAACATTAAGAGACATGCAATCTCAGATATGGGGAATGCAATGTGAGGCAATGAAAGCATCACTGAACAGCAGTGTTGTAACAGAATGGCATTTTCAAGACAAAGGTATTTATCAGGAGAACTCAAAGCAAATGACTGGCTAAATACATAGCAAAACAATAAACTACTTTTTATTAAAAAGAGCTGAATTTATCAGATTTATGCCTTATCTTTAATAATTGAAAGCAACAAGACTGAGGATTTGTGTTCTCAAAGTTCTAACTAGTCAGTAATATCAGCTATAATACTCCCATTTTAAAAATGACCTTTTAAAGGTGCTCTATAAAATTAAATTTTAATGAGTGGTAATAAACAGTGATACTTTCCATAGGAGGAAATGCAACACTGGCCTGAAGCTTTTGCTATCTGTCATCAGCTCCAGTGCTGTGTTATGTATCCCATTTCCTTGTTTTCAAGAATGGGAAGTATGATGATACTACAGCACTTTAAGGAAATGAAAATACCTTTAACAGTGCACTTTGTCCAGGCTGTCTTTTTGGCTGAATAATGGTATTTCTATTGCTTTCATGATGCTTTTTCTGAGAAGTACTTCTTTTTTAGTAGTACAGTATGCCATTTCAAGGTTCTGATGTTTTTCTGCTCAGTTCCTACATTGAATAAGGATTGGCTGGCTGAAGAATAATTTTGGATGAATTAAAAGTATTAAAACATATGCTGTACCTCTGAGAAAAATTGTATTGGCTTTTCCAAAAGAAAAACCCCTAAAACTAGTGGTCCTTTAAGGATTAATAAAAAACCAAATAAGTTTTATGAGGGACATGAGGAGAGCAGAAGGGGAAGAAAAGAGAGAGGAGGAGAAAGGAGTGGCAACTTGCATCATTAAACTGGTAAACAGTACTAGAATATCAGCCTCCCTCCTACCAGCAGTGACTGGAATTAATCCAGGAACTCAGAATGGATCTGTAAATGTGTCTTCAATTGTAGCCTTTGGCATAAGTTTACATTCTCAGTCCCTTGGGCACTGAATTTCATTTCCCCATTTGCTAAATGAGAACAATTTATCCTAAATCAACGATAATCAGAGTAAACACTATTATTAATTTATTGTTTCCAGACTAGGAAGAAAAAAACCCAAAAAACAGTAAAATGAAGCTCTCTACTTTTATCAGTGCTTTCCCTACCCCTTTTGCCCTGAGGATCCTATTAGCAGAAAGCTGAGCAACTCTGTTTCATCAGAAATAAATTATGCCTCACTTTTTTAATGTAACTACTGAAGGGTTGTAAAGATTAGAAATACGTTTGAACCCGCTATCACTTGATGTTATTTTCCTTGATGTTCTGAGCTTCTTTAGGGGAATGAAACAACATGTTCTTCTGAAAGCCAAGAGCAGAGCTTTTTTAAAAGAACACCAGCACAGATTTTTGTTGATGTACAAAATAATTTTGATTCTGTACAGCAATATTTCAAGTAATGTATAGGCAGTCTGAAACAGAGCTGTCATAATTCCTGGCATGTGTAAGAGGCAGAATGTTTGCAGGGCAAATAGGTGGCAGAACTAGTCACCCTCATTTTTTAAATGATTAGGAAATTGTAATTCCCCAGAAACAGTAGACTAATTCTCACTTTCTTCACAAAGAACCTAAGGATGAAAAAACACCTTTAATTAATAAACACTGCTGGCACTACTTTGGTAACAAGCTGCTGTAAATGAAACTCTTAATTGCCTCTGAACACAGTATTGTATACAAATTCATGTTACTCTTTAAGTGCTGGTCTTTGTTGTTGCTATTTTACATTTTTGTAGGAAATAAAAGTAACTTTGTCAGCCTTCTTCTTACTCAAAGTAACTCCCATCAGTTTTCCATTTGTGGGGATCAATGAGGTTAAAAATTCACCCAAAATATTCTCTCATGATAGCTAGGAGAGAGAGCTCTCAGCACAGGCTAAATCCAGGCTAGATTATGATGCTTCTCTTAATGAAAATAGACTTTAAATCTGGTATGAAATTTTATGGTGAAGGAAAATATTTTTTGAAAATTAATGACTTGCAAAATAGATATTTAAGAACAATATATGTGTATATTTAAGATTTTGACACAAACTGGTTTTGACTGCTCCTTAAAGCTGTGTAAATACTTTTTTTTCATTGTAGAATATATTCTGAGAGGACTTTTTAATAATATTTAATCTTGAAATTAACTTTTTTTGGCTGTAACTGTCAAAAGACTCTTTGAGATAGGCAAGAGCTGCATCTCCCAGATTGGTGAAGAAAATACCAGAGAAAACAGGGATAAGAGTATTTTGATTCTGTGCTGTCATGATCCTTTGGTTTTTTGAATTCTCAGAACTCTTATTTCCATTGCTGGGAGTTTTGGTCTTCAAAAAGCTGTGAATGTTTGTAATTTGTGAAGCACACCTGGATTGGCACCATAGGAAAAGACAGCCAGGTCAATCCATGCTTAGGGACTGAGGAGACAATAGAGGATGGGAGAAACAGATGTTTTCTTGTATAGACATGTTCAGATCTATTGCAGTGATTTTGATTATGGGAAAGCCTTTTTTTTTTCTATGTCATATTTAAATGCTTGTGAAAAATGCTGAATTTGGAATACATCAACTTAAACCTGATGGTGGCATCTAAAATAAGCATTCCTGCTTTCTCCTTTTCAGGATTACTGGATGTGTGAACAGTCACCAGTCTTGAAAAGAGCAGATGAAGACACTGGTAAGTAGTGAGACACCTATTTTTTTAATCCAGGAAAACATGTGTGGAATGGTTATACTGCCTTGGTTTGATGGTCTAAACAATTCCACAAAAAATATTTCAGCTGCTTAGCAGAAAGCCTCTGGCATGCACTCAGTGCCCATACAGACATGAGGATTCTTGGTGTATTTTGTTGGGGAGTTTTTTCTGTGTGGAGATTGGGTTTAGATGCAAAATGGATTATGAGCTTCAGCCTTTGCAGAAGGAAGCACTTGTACTCAGTAATAACAGTCTGACACATCAGTTTAGAAGGGGATCAACAAGTATAAAGATGTACCACTATTGATTTTTTTCTAAATTATTGGGTGAAACTTAATTAAAAAAAAAAAAAAAAAAAAAAGAATGGAATTTAAGGACACTTTCAATTTAAATTTATTGGATGAGACTATAAATGTTCTTCTGGCACGAAAGGCATCCTTGCCAGCCAAGAGATCCAGTAGCTTCCTGTTTGTAGATGTCACCCATTAAGAGTATTTCCCAGCAGCAGCACTTGAGAGGGGACATGCAGGCTCCCAGGCAAATCCCTACCTCCTGCCCCTCCCTTTAGGTGCTGCCTAATTGCTCTGAAGTCAGCACACAGATCAGAGAGTGCTGCTCATTTCTGTTCCAAATGAAGTGCTTTGGACAAAGTAGAGCAGATGCAGCCCCTCTGAATTCCCACAACAGATGGAAGGAGCAGTTCTATTGCAGAATATTCTGGGAATGTTGAGTTATGACAGATTTGGCTTTAAATCCCTACTTTCAGGTAGGCAGAATAAGCTTTAAAAAATCATTCTCCAATGATCTAGAAGTAGCTCTTTCACCCTTAGAGTTATGAGGTGAGATGAGTGCACCCTTGTGTTTGATAGATTGCTGTTTGTACAAAATATGTAATATTTGCTAATAAAAAAGATAAATTAATGGGACACTTTACACTCCAATGGTTAGAACATAAACTTTTGGAATGTCAGGAAACAGATGAAAAACCGTTGAGGTCAGAATATGATGACCTTTCTTTACCTTTGGAAAACAGCTTGCTTGAAACTTCAAGGTGTGTGGTACTGTCATTTCCATGTTTCTTATTCTAGGCCTAATCTTTGAAGTTCATATTTTTGTTGTTTTTTAAAAAATTTCTTTTTCTAATGATTCTAAAATTTAATATGGTAGCGTGATAGCTCTTGAAAGCACGATCTATCATATCCAGAAATTAATTAAAAGGAAAACCTACACAAATGGCCATGGGAAGGAATGCATGAATATCTTATCCAAGATAGTTGAAGGTGCAGTTTCAAGGTCAGCATGGACTGTTCTGGGTCTGTGCTGCAGTCAGAGTGGCAGCTTTGATTTCCTCACCTCTGACCCCACATTCCTTCTTCCCACTTACACTGGCAATTGAGAGGGTGCAGTAGCCCAGTCAGAGGAAGACAACAAAACATCACTAAAACCCGAAATGCTTCCCTCAGCTCTTCCCAAGACAGCCCTGTCCTTCAGAGAGCCTAAGAACGTTTCAGCTGTGGGGGCAGCTGTGGGGGTGAGGTTGCTGAGCAGCTCTGCAGCTGGAATTGGCAGTGCAAGGGGGCAGCGCACGAGCCCTGCTCCGAGATCCACCCGTGGGGGAGCTGCCTCTGAAAATGCTCAAGGCAGCAAAATCCACAGAACTTATGCATGAGTTCGAATAAATGTTAAATTATGGTATAAATGTTCATCCTCAAGCTTCTATGAGATAAAATTGTGGTGTTATCTTTAGGCAGCAGCACGTGCTGGTGTAAACGGCGATCTCCCTTCCGAGAGCGGCACTGAGTGCTGCAGGTATCATTAGGGGCAGGTTCACCACTCTGTCTTTTCTTAAAGCAAGTCAGGGCCATAAAGGTGGCTTGAGGTTTCTGGGAATCCTCACATTTACTGTTTGTAAGCAGAAATAAAAAGGTACAGTTCAGATGCTTTATTAGCACTTTGAACTTTACTTGCGCTCTGGACATTTGTATGTCTGGTATTTATGTTTAAATACATTTGCATGTCTGATACTTAGGTTTAAATTCGCTTGCATGTAAGGAAATTTAGTATTGTCTTTGTGAGTTGCTACAAATGCTTTTTCTGAAGAAATCCACGAGCAGCACAAAGCTTCAAGAGCTGTGTACCTAAAAATAAATATACAAGGCAATGATTACCAACTACGTTGGTGCCTAGCAGGGAAAAGTTTGCAATCCAGAAAATGTGCAGAACCATTTATGTTATTCAAGGTCATCACAGGACAGATAGCAAGTAAATTTCAGAGTTATCTTTAAGATTATTAGGACTGCTGGAAAATCAAGCCCTGACATTATCTCTGTAAGGAATAAATATTGTTAAATATGAGGCAAACAGGTTTGTGACAGCTCTTATTTAAAATAGTTTTTTTTCAATAAATAACTCTTCTGTTGATCCAAGAATCAAAGATTAACATAGGCAAAAAATGTATATACATGTATATTACAAATATTTGCCATAATTTCATGAAAAGTAGAAATCTAAAAAGGAAATATTCCAGGAATTATTAAAGATAAAGACACTAGCAATTATCTGCCTTTTAAGTGACCATAGTTTAAGGAGTAGCCAAAGACTTCCTTTAAAGGAAGAGAAAACAGATACAATAACTTTTAAATACAAATCTTATTTTGTAAACACCTCTTATTGTGTAGTGGGGTTTTTTTCAGTATAGTCAGTGGCAAAATGCATTTATTCCTAATGTACAATTTATTTATTTTAGTAATTAGTTGGTAAGATCCACCAAACTCCTGAGGAGTTCTGTCATCAAGAATTTTTAAATACAAGATCCACAGCTGTTTACAGCTGAATCATTCACCATGTAGATCAACCAAGTTTCAGTAAAATAGTGGTGATAAAATTGTATGCAGAAAGAAAATAATATTTCAGCTTAAAATATGTATATTAATCTGAATGAGGTATAAAATTAAACCTAAATTAAAATTAAACCTAAATTAAAATTAAATGTGCAAACCACATCCCAGGTAACTCTTGTGATGAATGTGGGTAGAATGATTATGTTGTGTGATGTCGTGAATCACAGTAATAATTGCATGGAAAATAATTTCCAGTTTTCAACTAATGGTCAAGCTTATAAACTTCAGATTTAGAGGCATTAAATGCACAGGAATATTTGACGTACCTATGGTAATTGAAACAACTTACTATTCACTCTCAACTTAAAAAAAAATTCTGTCATGTTAGGAATTTTCTTCCAATAGCTGTATTCTCACAAACTGCTAGAAGTAAATTCTGTGTAAAGCCAGAGTGGGGAATGGAGGACAGAAAGGAAAATTGGCTTTAAGGAGAAAGGATGGTATCCTAGCCAACCACATCATGCATGACAAGGGCATGATAGCTCCTCATGACAAGGAGTTAGAGAAAAGTGGAGTAATTTAGTGTAATCATATGTTTAGAGAAACATAATAAGTAAAAGAACTAATGAATTCAGGTAACATGGGTTTGTCTCCTGTGCTTGTCAGGGTCCTGCAACTGAGTAAGTGTCATTTTGCTGTGTGATAATAATACATCTTCTCCTTTATGCTTTCTGTCTTAACTATTTGAAACGTCGCGCTCCTCGGGTCAAAAGCTAATGCATATTGTGTGTGTGAGCAGTAACCTATTACAATGAGGGTATTTATCTTAGTTGCTTAAATAGCTCCAGTGCCATATCCTCCTAATCATGGCTGGTGACTTCTGGCACTTGTAGTGGAACCACTGCATAATAACAGCCACAGAATTTGGTGTGTGGATAACCTAACCATGTCTTTTCTGTGCATCTGATAGCTCTCTGGGATTAACAGTGGCCTTTCCTTGGAAACAGTTTTGCTGAAACTGTGCTATCATTTGGAGACTATATTTGCATCCATATTATTTTCTATAATCTAAATAATTTTTATAGAAAGGGGTGTGGAGGTCCTTGTTTTCAGCCACATTGAGTAGCATAGTCAATATTGAAAAATTCTCTTCCTATTCCAACCTCTCTGTAGAAAATCACTTTTTACATTAGTTCTAACAACCACAATGGAATATTTAATTTTTAAAAATTTTTTTAATGAAGAACCAATACTGGCAAACTCAGTCTGTCAGCTAAATAAGACTATATAGCATATTCCTTAAAAATGTAAATGTTACATCAGAGTTTGGACTATGAGCTCGAGATTCAGATTCTCCAGTCAAGGACATGGTGTCTCTCAAAAGAATTCTCTCACAAGCTTCTTCAAAACAGTTCTAATACTTCATGTCTGGCAAGAAATGTAGTGAACAGCTAACTAGGCTGTATTTGAAATTTTCTGCTCCAAACCTGAACAAAACAAAGAAAGTATAGTCAAATGGAACTGAATTTTTTAAAAACTTTTTTCTTGTTCTGTTAGTGCAATCTCAGAATGTCTGAGAGAATACAAACATGTTTCATCTCCAGTTTCATTCAATCTGTTTTCACTTTTTTTGACAATTCAATATGGGTATTTGAGAATTTAACGTCAGTTCTTTCTTTTTTAACTCTCCCTTTCTTTCCAACTGTGCTCACTTATTTTATATATATCTCATTTCACACTTGTATTTTTCACCTTCTCCACTGGGAAAAGTAGGCTAGTAAGACTGATGTTCACTTTCTGAAACTTGTTTTTCTTTCAGTTTGGTTTCCCTAAGGGGGGTAAAAGAAGGAAAATGTAAAATGTAAACTGGAAAATTTAGGGGTTTTACTACTACTGCATAACAAAATGCTTGGAAGGGATGGGGCAAATCCAGGTTCTGTGTTTCTGAAAAAGCAAGTTATCACCAAATCTCTACTTTGGAAAAAAAAACCCAAACAAAGAATCAATTGTCTTTTTCTTAGAAGAGAATGTTTAATAATACAAACTGTTTATCTCCATGATGTCAGTGTGTAAAAAGTGGATGAACTCATGTTGTGATTCTTTTAGGGTGAAAAATCAGCTCTTATAACTCAATTTATATCTCTGCATTTAAACTACATCCATTATGATTCTGTACTGCAACTTTTGGGGTAACATAGGCTGCAGCTACTAGTTTATATTGAATGGAATTAATCTTCACACTGTTAATCAAATTGTTTGCTCTGAAAAGTCAGATGCAAACTAATTCTTAGAGCTTGGTGGCTGAACAGATGTTTACACAAGTTGTATTCTCAGTGCTCCTAGTAGAGGGTAGACTTCAAGCAAGCACTTGTCCATTGAATTTCAGCCTTTTTGGTTTGTCACTGCTGTTGGTCATTTCAAGATGCACAGCAGGCAACTCCCTGAGCTGCTCCCTCAGGGACAAACATCCCTCTGCAACAGCACCTGAGCCAGGGCTGCCCTCAGAGGCCAAGGCACAAATGTCCTTTCAGACATCCAGCTCACACACTGGATCATGGGGAAGGGCAAACCACCCTGCCTGCCTTCCTGGACAGCCCATCACCTCTCTCCTTGGCCACAATCTCCCAAGTTCTGTTTGATGTTTATTTAATGCCAGCACAGCACTATTTGCATGTGCCTTCCCTGCCTTTTGGTTTATTCCCTCTAATCAGCTTACTCCACAATACAGAGAATTTCTCTAGACAAGGCTCTGCCTCCTTGAGGCTGCCCCACTGGTGTGTGACTGCAGCCCTCTCTCCTGCACACAGTGTGCTGCAGGTCCCTGCCATCCATAATGCATTGTAACCATAGATACCATGCACCAGTCGAGCTGCAATCTTCAGGGCTCCACATTCACTCTTGTAAATATTTGTATGAAAAGAGTGATTATATTTCAGGTCAAGGCTTCAACAAGAATATTAGTTAAAAACATTGATTAAGAGAAGTAAAAGTATGTCTTCAGCAGTGTGTATCCCTAAGAGCACAGGGTGAAGTTTAATCTGAGATTCACAACTATTGCACGTTAATATGAAGTGCTTCTGAAAGGTACTTTATTTTTATATTAGTAATCTCTCAAGGCTTGATCCAAAGTCACTTGCAATGAAGATAAGACTTTCCATTGATTTTAATGTGCTTTGGAACATAGATCTTTTATAGTTTTAATTAATAGCTTCAAGATTGTGTATTATGCAATTTGTAAAGTGCTCAGGATTAATTCAAATGTAAAATATTATTATTATATTCTATTTCAGTCTTAGGCAGCATCCACATCAGCTACTCTGAGGATATTCAATGCAGAAGTATTTGAACTGGGTTTTTTTGAAGGGGAAAAAAACCCCTCATACTTATGACAATATTTTGGATTTAATGTTGTCCTTAATCTCATCAGGGAATTTTTTTTTTTTTAAAGCAGTAGTTCTGTCTTTGTATATGGCTATTAAAATCATTATACATTTTTAGGAGTAAATAAATTTAGGAGAACAGAAATGCATAATGCAGCACCCTTTTATCAAGGGCATACAGCACGCACCAGATGGAAAACAAACTGTGTTTACAACATTACCACTATCGCCACTGACACTACGAGATCTACAATATGTTATAGCAGCAGCTCCATTAACCTTGCTAGTTCTGTTAGAGTTGTCTGGTACTTTGCCCAATCTGTGTTTGTTGTCAGCAAATGGATCAAATTAGGAGATTTTCTTTCTGTTTATTGACCTTTTTCCTCCTTTCTCAATTTAAGCCATAGTTCATTCAAAATTGTTCTACTATTGCTCTGTAAAATACTGCAAATAGATGGCTCTGGATCTGTCTGCTACTCCACATGTAAATTATACCATCTTACCTCAGAGGTGAAACTCCAGAGCAAGCATTGGTAGCAAATGTGCTGTAAGAACACCAATTCCTGCCTCCCTGGGGTTGGTGATGTGCCCTGCTGAGGCTGCTGACCTTTGGGAACAGCACCAGGACACGCTGCTGTCCTTAGTGCAGGGCAACTTCCACTTCCAAATCAGAGCACTCCATCCTCACCACTCCTATTTATGTTTTTAATGCAGTCATACTTACTTGTTTGACAACTTGGGGAGCGGTGGGAATGTTTTATTTTGTTAAAATGAGTTAATTGGAAGAGTGGTTCTGTGCCCCTTGCCTCGGTGCCTTCGCTGCAGAGCCGTGAGAGGATGCTGAGTCTCTAACCCGTGCCTGTCTCAGGAGAGGTGCTCCCCACCATTCCAGGAGCAGTTCAGTTCAGCAGGAACCCCTGCAGGCCCATATGTTCCCACCCTGTGTTTGTGCTACAGAAATTCACACGCAGCCACATGACAACCCAAGGCTGTGAACTGATCCAGCCCCAACAGAACTGCTTGCTGCTGCTGCTGAGATTTCTGGCTGGATACATTTCCTGCCTCTCCGTGTAGCACAAGAGCACTTCCACCACGAGGGAGAACAGAACCAAGTGGCTTTGTGTGAGGAGAAGAGCACAGTCACTCCCCTCTCTAATGATGCTTACCAGATTAAACTGATGGTGGGCTAAGATGTTCTGTTAGCTGAACAATTAGAATGCCTCAGGAAGCCATTTTCAATTAGATCATTATTTGGAATAAGGTGATGCCCTCCATATACTGACTGGCAGACACCTAAGCCCTTTCTTAGCATTCTTTATATTTTTTCTTCCCTTGGCAGTTCAGTTCATTAAAATCATAAAGGAAACAAAGCTGTAGGGGTAGGAAAATTATTTCAAAGACTGAGACAGAAGTAACCTGATACTGGCTTTGTGCAACCTCCCTTCCACTTCTTCCTGTTGTGTGAGCAGCACTGAGCAGGCAGTTGTGATTTAGATCAACACTACTTGCCACAGCAAGCTGAATAACCTCCTGACCTTCACTTCTATTGTGATACACAGGTTTCATTTTCTCTCACCTAAAAGCAACTTATACTGAAGGGAAAATAAGGCCTGCGTCTCAGTTTGGACAAGATTTAAGACATTGCTTCAGCAGTCAGCAGACTGAAATGGTAGGGTTTCTTCTACTGTAAAAATATGGCAAATTTAAAAGTTGGTTGGTTTTTTGGTAGCCTTATATTGACCTACATCTCACATGGTAAAAAAAAAAAAAAGGTATGAGAAACAATGAAGGAAACAAAAAATTTAAGAATTTTAAGTTTTCTACATTCATCATTGCTGCATCCCTATTCTGCTTAAAGCCTATCAGCAAATCATGGTCTACATAAGGACAGCCAGAGCAACAGTTATGATTCTGAGCATTCACCCCCAATTCTTTCAAATTTAAATAATATATAAAACAGTTTTAGAATCCATCAGTCATTATAGCAGTGATAGGCAGGAGTTATTTTCTCTGCCCATGAGTACTATATTTGCATCATAATGCAAAGTTTATCTTGCATTGGATCTGGAGTTTTGTTGCATAAGCTGAAGCCATTTGGTGAAAGTCTTTTCAGCTTCAGACTGGTTTATGTGAGTTTGAGTGTGCCTTGGCAAAACAGCTTGATGTTTTCAGATGAGGGGTGATCTAATCAGTTTGGAAAAAAAATTCCATTTTAATCTTCACCATTGGTTGGTAGGGGCAGGAAGGTCACAGATGTAAACAAAAATATAGTGATTTACCAAATTCTGAGTTTATCACTGTAATTGCAGTTATCTAAGTTATCAGGACTGGTACTACTAAGACAGGAGTTGTGCCTGTTTGCTTCCCTGGGTTTAGCAAGGGAGAGCATTTGGAATATTCCAGTGGGAACTGATGCACAGCTTATGGAAATATGTAAGTGTGGTTTGAGTGAAATGGTGTCTTCGACTCTGGAACACAGACCCTAAACTGACCTGTATGCATCCTCTGTAAAGCCTGTAGGCCACACAGGGCTTCTGAACAATATCTGCCTACACAAGAAAGCAAAAGCATCCTTTATTTTTAGTCAGGTTTAGTTCATGGGTGTATTACTAGTAGTGTAACGTGGGTGCACCAATAAAGTAAGAACAGCTTGTGCAAATTCTCTTTGAGGTTAAACTTGGGGTCAGAAATAAAATCATTGTGGTTTTGCCTTACTGGCATTTGCTGGAATGACTTCTAAAGAATGCACCATGTTGGGACAAAAGTTATCCTTCCACAGCTGCACTAAATTAATCATTAAACTGTGTATTCCTAATGAAGGAAGGTATATATACTCTTCCTAGGGAAGGTGACTGCCTCACTTTGATCTGCTCTTGAGAATTAGTGAAGACAAAGAGCCTAGCAGGGGTTTTATTCAAGACCACCTTATATAAAATATTTAATAGCATCAACATAGTATGCACCTTTCTTCTTCATGGTTATTCTCAAAATATTTACAATAATTTATTTACTATAGCAAGTAGCATTTCTTTTAATGTATTGTTATTATGCACATTATTCCTTCTTAATTTATCACAGCTATTTTCAAAAATATTTTTCTACCTGAGAGCACTGTGCACAGGCTCAGCACATCTGCTGGCTGAGATTCCTTTTGTGTTTACTGCTGGAGTTGGCTTCTCTGCAGAGCTGTCAAAGCAGATGAAGCCAAACAGTCATGGAACAGTTTTGGAAGCCTCCATGTGATCTGTCATATTTACCTTTACCTGCAGTATGAGGCTGAAACGTGGGATCTCCTGTCACAGCAGAGCAGAAATAGGGCTTTTCTGGGAACCTGATGATAGCAGAGGTCACTTTTTGGAACATCTCATAGTAAATGGTTTGAGAGGAGCACTGGTGAGCCGTCATTCATTTGAGCCTGCTAAGACAGCTCCTTGTCTGTAACAGGACAACAGGGGAGCCCAAATTGATAACTGAGTTCCACTGATATCACTTGTGTATTCATTCCTTCGTGTGCTTCGCCTGCAGTGTTTCTGGAAGATAAAATAGTGCTTAGGTTGATGAGAAGAAGCAGATAGGAAGAACTGTTTGGACATAATGAGAAATAAGCTATCTTAAAGTAGAATCTATTTGTTTCTCTTCTTCACTAACACTCCTGACATGATATTCTTTTAGAAGCTTTATTATGAGCACGGTTTTATCTATAATGCATGTGGGCAGATATGTAAAGGAGCAAGAGAAGGGAAGGAATAAAGAAAGAGAAGGAAACTCAGAGTAGATACCAAGCTTCTGTGAAACCAAAACCATCAGTCAGGATAGGAAATGATAATCTTTCCTAACAATGAGAAAAATCTGAACAAGAATGCCCATGAACAAATAAAGAGTGAGCCTGGTTGCTCGAGCACAGTTTGGTTTTGTATCTTTGTGAGGCTCCTGCTCTTTCAGTCATTCATTAGAGCTGTAATCTTCTGTGCAGAGTATTTGGCTTTACTCTGATGTTGCTGCAGTTCCATTTGTGGGCACACATCCAGAATCATGCAAAAAGGGCAGCAGTGGATGGGCTTCTTTGTTGTCCTCTCCTGGACTGCAGCATGAGTAGAAGTTGCAGTATCAAACAAGGAAATGCTTTATGTATGGTCACCTAATACCTGCAGCCATTTTGCTTTACTGTGCTCTGAGACCTTGCCCCTGCTCTTTATGCTTTTATAACATCTTCATTCCTTTACTGGAATTCTGTCTTTATAGACATGCAACTTAAATCTATTCACTTCTCAGTAGCTTAAAGAATAAGTTCAGTCTGCTCTTCAGAAGAGTTCTTGGCTCCCAGAGTGTTACATGTACTCTATTTTCTCACAGTTCAGGGTGGTTTGGGCCTCAGGTGACATTAATTTCCACCAGATTTGTTACAACTTCTTATTCAATATCTTCACCAATCTTCTGAGTGTTTAAGTGCTAATCAAGGTTGCAGGTGGCCGGGTGAATGGCAACAGGGATGAATAAAGACACGGACACAAGGCTGCAGTGGGACTTAACTCATTCAAATGTGCTCATCCATCTCTCTCACTGAAGTGTGTAATAATCAGGAGTCCTCATAAACCATAGATCAAATGTATTTTAAAAGGTAAATTCTATAGGACTGTCTCATTTCTATTAAATTGTGTTGTTTTGCAGCTGAAAGTTTCTAGAAATTCCTGCAAGGCATTAACTGACTGAAATACAGAGACTCACACAGAGGGATGCAACCTGTTGCTAGTGGTTCTAGGCACTTCCTCAAAAGGAATAATACTAATGAGAAAGAATAAATACCTGTATTGCTTCTTCTGACTTTTTTTTATTTTAAAAATTCAATCTTAAAATTTATACAGAAAAAAAAAATTTAGTCTTACTCAAATACAACTGGAGAGGTGCAGCAGTACTTACAGGACCTGGCTAATGACAGCAATGGCTTTTCATGACATCTGTTTGGTAGGCTTCAGAATGACCTTGTCAAAGTTAAAAGCTCATAACATTCATATTTTGTTTTTATAGCATTATGATTCTGCATAACAGTGCTAAAAACAAAACCACAGTATAATTATTCTGTCAATCAAGCTGCCAGAAAAGGCATTTTCCACTAGCTTTGCACCTACTAAACTGTAAATAATTTATAAAATTAGAAGTCAAGACTAAGTGGAGGCATTTTGGGTCTAGTTAAGCACTTGTCAGAGCTCTGTGGTTTAAGTGACCCCACACACTGAGCTCTGGGTGCTTACTTCTATCCTCTGAGTGTGAAAGTGGTCATTTGTCCTTGTATTGCTTTGCATGCACCTAATAAAAATATCAAGCTGTTAATAGAGCTGTGAACAGGTGTACGGGGGATGTTGTAATGATGTTTTATTCATTTGAATTTCCAGCCCATTTAGTCTCATCCAATGAACAACAAAAATATTTTCTTCATTATCTCCAATTAATGTAAATGTCAAATATTTGAATATATTATCACACCGATAATTCAGTACTCTGGTTGATTTGTGGAGTATTTGCATTAAAGTGACAATTAAAACAAGGGGAAAAGTAATTCAGTATGCGTGTTCTTATCTGTTGTCATGTTCTTACAGAGATGTTGGACTTGTTTCTCTGAGATCTTTTGACTGTGGTAAACAAGTTACTTAAAGCCTTTGAGCTTACCATTGTTTGTATCAGTATTTTAAAAATGAGGCTAATTGATTTGTATGCAATGCAAAACGAAGTGTATCGGCTGTTCACTCCCCGTTCTGCTCAGCTTGGGTGGGGTTAATTTCCTTCCTCGCAGCCCCTGCGGTGCTTTGGACTCGGTGTGAGGATCACTTGGGGAGCGCTGCGGGGCCGGGCTCGCAGGCTGGGTCCCCTGAGCATCCCTTCCCTGCCGGGCAGCCGGGAGGGGACAGAGCCGAGAGGGGACAGAGCCGGGAGGGGACAGAGCCGGGAGGGGACAGAGCCGAGAGGGACAGAGCCGGGAGGGACAGAGCAGAGAGGGGA
>VZRX01018927.1:60660-92481 GCA_013398075.1 Notiomystis cincta
GGGGACAGAGCCGGGAGGGGACAGAGCCGGGAGGGACAGAGCCGGGAGGGACAGAGCAGGGAGGGACAGAGCCGAGAGGGACAGAGCCGGGAGGGGACGGAGCCGGGAGGGGACAGAGCCGGGACAGGACACAGCCAGGAAGGGACACAGCCGGGAGGGGACACAGCCTGGCCAGCTGACCTCAGCCTGCCCCAGGGATGTTCCAGACACGCTCCGTGGGGAGAGGTGGCCGGGGGTGGTGACCCACTGCTCAGGGCGTCTCTCAGAGGCTGGGGAGCAATCCCGTTGTGCAGCATTTGTTTTGTATATTCCTTTATCACTATTGCTGTTTTCCCTTCCTTTTCTGTCCTATTAAACTGTCTTTATGTTGACCCACAAGTGTGGCCTTTTTCCTGATCCTCTCCCCCTCTCCCTGCGGGCAGGGAGTGATGGCTCTGTGGTGCTCTCTCTGCCTGCCAGCTCAAACCACAGCACACTTTAAAATTTAGTTGACAGATAGTAATCTCTCACAACAGAGCTGTTCTGAGGGCAGAAGTCTGCTTTATGGATATATAAAAACAAATGTGTTCTGACAGGATGGAGGCAATAAAATAATTATCATGTGTTTATCTTTTGATAGCTCCCTCTCCTTTAACTTCTCTTGTGCTCTTTGTGACTCGGTCTGTCCTGCCCACTGGGTCTGGGGGGAGTGAATGTCCCAGTGCAGCCCTGGGCAGGCAGTGGGGCAGGTGAGCAGCTGGAAGTGTGCCTGTGTGAGCAGGACTCTGCTGCTTTCAGGAGAACACTGCAGGGGAGCGCTGCAGGTACCCACAGAGCACACCTGGGACCTCAGAAACAAGAAAAACATTATTGCACTCTCATGCTTAATTACTTGGCACCTCTAAAACTTCTCTTACTTGGTTTGATTGGTAGGTTGCTTGTTGAGATCCTTGCCAATACTTGTGGTCTAATGTCTTTGTATTTTTTTTCTTTTTTTCTGCTGTAGAGCTAAATTTTGTATTCACTCCATAAATGCAGAGAGTAATTTCAAATAATCCTTTCTTGCATGTAGAAAATATGAAGCAGAAATAACCCAGGAATCTACACAAACTATAGTTCATCATCACACACTCTACCTGGAAGGAGTCATTTGGTCATAACACCTTTTCCTCCAAGTTTTGCATATGATCAAAATCTGCTGTGCTGAGAATATTAGAAGTGCTTAGTTTGTCATTACTAACACTTGTGCAAGTTTCCACGGAAAGTTTTGAATTGTTGAAGAATTACAGAAACACTCAACAGCATTTCCTATCCCTCCTTCCTTCCCTCCACTTGTAAGAACTAAATATTTGTGGAGTTTCACCAGAGAAGTTGCCCTTTGTGCTGCTCAGCTGTGTTTTTAGTAGTAAGGGTTATGTGCAGCATATCAAGATTGTGGTGTTCAATCCCATCCACTTCTGTTTCATCTCTAAGAATTTAATCATGGGAGTAGGAGACAGGTGGCTGTGGAGCAGGAGAGTGGCAGTGGGAAAGGCAGGACTTTGCTGTTTTGTAGCTATCTATTTATTCCCACACCCCATGCTGAGATTCTGCACCTTTTTAGACTGCTGAGGCCAAAAGAGCTGCAGGTAGGATGTGCTGCTTGTATTTTTTTTTTTCCTTTACAAACCAGAATTAGTTAATATTTTACAGTAACTGGAATTCCATGTTTTTGCAAACAATTTCAGCCTCTTAATTGTCTACTCTTTTTTCTGGTGATCCTCCTTTGCTGCTGGGCTGTATCCTCTCCTCTGGGATTATCATGGTAGAGTTTGAGAACCAACAAAGTTTTACATCCCCCCAGCACCATGGGAACAAAATAATTAGGGGAGATGGGAGAGTTCCAAGAGAACTGGATGGCCTGGAACCCAGTGGATGTTGCAAAGAGCATCAGGACCAGAGATAGTTTAACTTGTAATAAATTAAATGAGATGGTAAGTTTGGGCATAAATTCTAGGTCTGGGATTCAGAAGATGGCAAAAGTGGCTTAGTAACTCTGATTTAAAAGATAAAATCAAACTGAAATAGTAGATATGGAGAAATAGTGATAGAAATGTAGATGGGAAAATATTCAGACTTTTTGCATACTTCCTGTATGAGTTACTTGAGTGCTGTGAGAAATAATAAAAGGTTAATGTTTCTCTTCTTCTAAAGAAACTCCTCATCACTGTGATCTGACTTTAAAGCTGCTTTTGTTATGCCTATAGTGGTTCAAATCAAACTTCTGAATTTTTAGAGGTTGCTTTGATTCTTTTCTTTTACCTTTGCAACATCATCAACATTCAGAGAACCAAATAATGATCCAGCAAGGTGTAAAGTAGTTGGCATTATTAATAAAAATAAAAGAGAAGGGACCTGAAGGGGAGCAGAGAGAAGATTCCTGGGAAGAGCATGCTTAAAGTTATTCCATTTCTGTAGCTGAGGTCACAGGGGACTGTCTTGTGTGGTAAAGCTTTCATGCTTCATGATCACACAGAAAATTTAATCCCACTCTGGTTAAAAATGCCAACTTCATGCCACTGCAGAGGGAAACATACAGCTTATGAAATTGCAGAATAAATACAAGAAGAAAATATTACAGATTGTGCTCAAGGAGGCTAACAGACTTTTATTGTAAGTTCATAGTAAAAGTATTGATAACAGCTGAAATTTACTGTGTAAAACTATGCAAATGAAGAAATGGGTAAAAACTGTGAGAGGATCAAGTAATCTATTGTATTACTTACAGAGCAGTTCTCATCAGAAGAGCTTTATACAGTCCTACACAGCCTCATTATGGGGGTAATGTATGGAAAACAATATACTCTGGTAGAATAGGAAAGAAATTTAGATGCAGTAAGCAAAATAAGAGGTAGCACAAACTGGAAGTAATAAAGGAATCTGTACATGTGAGGAAAGCTTTCTGGGACAATGTGTTTTAAGTTGCAGAGAAGCTTTCTCTAACAGCTTCCTCAACATTTGCATCATGGTAAATTAAAAGTATAACAGAGATTAATTTGTATCTGCAGACTACTGTGAATTACAGAGGAGGGAAGGAAGGCAGGAAAAACCTCAACACTTTAATTCTACAGGAACCTGGTAGGGGGAGGGAAAAGGAAGGTCCAGGGGTTTTTTAACTTGGAAGTTTCACTTAATTGCTTTCACTGTGGTTTTTCTGAAGTCTTGGCATTTCTAACTCCTGAGGTCACTTCTGTGTGGGGCACTGCCACCACCTGTGGGTGTCTTCCCTGCTGGGGAGGTGGGGGCACAAATCCATGTAAGCTGCTGCCCTGCTCCCCTCTCCTGTCACCATCTCTTGAGGTGCTTTATGAAATAAGAGTTATTTCATGACAGTAAAAGCAAAAATGCTTCCATTTCATGGTTGTTTTGAGTCAGTCTTTTTATGTTCAATCCCTTTTATCCACGCTGTTCTGTGTCACTGTCTTGGCAGTTGTTCAGCTTTGGGTCAGGCAAGCATCTCATGAGACTACAGTTCAAGTGTGCCCAAAAAAGGAAAGAAAGGGAGTTTTTTAATATGAATGAAAACCTCTTGTTTCTTTATTTTTTCCCTGACTTAATATAAACTTTGAATCCAGGACACTACATGATTCAATTTCAAATTTCAGTGGGAAGTTGGTTTGGTTTTTTTTTCCTCAAAACAAATTAATTGACCTATCCCTAGTTGAAAGTTGTTATTCCCAAACTCTGTATTGGTTCTGAATGTCCAAATGATTTTCTCAGGTTTCTTGGCAGTTAGGGATATGTGTAAATAATTGCTAATAAAAGGGAAAGATTGCAGTGGGTAAAGGGAATTAAATATCTTCCCATTTCATTCAGGGAATGTATCATAAAGAAGATACTTAACCAGAGTTTTTAGAATACTCTTATATACATCCAACCAGTTAATCTCGTTTCCCTGCAGTCATCATAACTAACTTTTATCAATGAATTGAGTGATTAGTGGCTACATCATAGCTGACAATAATGTAAATTTGGGGTATTTATGGTTCAGAACTCACCGGTGGAATTCAAATATGATGAGTGTCAAAACCTCAACACACAGTAATTTGTTGTAATTATGGACTATCATTTAAATTATATTTTTACATCTAATCAATGAATAGGGTTGGTTATTTCTGATCATTTGTAGTGCAACACGGAGACACAGATAAGAGGAAAATGAAGAATGTATTTGAAAATAATCTAACAAAATGTCAGTGTTCAAATTGTAATTTACCAATGAGTATCAAAAAAAAAACCCCAAACCCTGAACAAGAACAGGAAAAAACAAAGATGCTTTACAAATATCTTTCCCTTTGTAATTTCCCTAGAAGAAATGGCAAGGAGTGTTCAACTCCAATGTATTTTAAGTAATTGATGAGGACCAATTTTCCTGGCAATTACTTTTAATGTCTATATCTCAAAGTATAATAATATTTGAGCCTCAGGACACGCAATTGTATCTTCTGCTGTCTGCATTAGAAATAATGCTTAGATTCATGTGCTTAATTCTCTAGTCCTTGCTCTTTTTGTAGCATTCTGCATCATAGCAAAACATACATTTGAATAAGGTTTTTTTTTCTTTTTTTCTAAAGTTATTTTAGAGTAACTACGCTGTAGTATGTGTAGAGAGATAAACTAATCATAACATTGTGTGTGGTGCTAAAGGGCAACAGAAGTGTGCCTGAGTGGAGGCAGATAAGCTTATGCAGCTTTGAGAATTTTTAAAGCCACCATGTTTTGGATTTTTAAAAAAAAATGTTAGAAAAATTATTTCTGGCTTGCCCCTGAAAATGTTGCATTAATGAGATCACATGCAGTAGGAGGCTCAGATCTGAGCTGAGAAGCAAAAAGATGGTATGATTGCTCAAAATTCTTTTAGCATCTTCTTTGTGCTAATGACTGAGTGATTTCTGAGAGGAAGGAGCCTCGATGGTGAATTTCTCCAGCTCTGTGCTCCACAGCAAGGCTGACTGGAAGTCTATTCAGTGATCCTTGCAAATGAGGGCTGCTTTAGGGATGTGACATGTCCCTGTGGGCACCCAGCAGATGAGAGCAGTTGGGATGTAATAAGCCTCTGCCATTCAGGATCAGTGATTTATGACCCTAGAAATAATGCAAAGAGTAACTGAAATCAGCCTTTCTAGATACCATAACAACAACACAATGGACACTTTGCTTAATATCAGCAGGTGGGCTTCTGAGTTCTGCAGCAGCTTCCAGGAGATGCAAGCCCAGGTTTACAGGTGGACATATCAATCAGCCTCTTGGGTTTTGAGGGTTTTTTCTGAAGGAGAATTTCCTTTTTCAGTTTGCACCACTGAGGCACACATGGCTGTGCACGTAGACATGGATAACATTGGTAGGTGTGTGCTTCCCTGCCTGTAAAAACCTGCAGCCAGGGTTCTGGTTACAAGCTGACAGAGCACTGCAGGGTAAAAAGATGCACAAGATGTAAGCATGGTCTGTTAGAGGAGCTTCACCTATTGCACTGTGTGTGTGCTCAGATCAGAAAATAACTTAGTGGATTAACAGGGCCAACAGTGTTCGGGTTCATCAGGGGGGTTTGTGCTTTGGGAAGACTATAAATGAAGAGTTAATTGAACAACAACAAAATAAGTATCAAGACAATCCCACAACCTATTTTTCCATAATTGTTTCTTCTCTTAAGAGAACATTACCTCTCTCACAGATGGTCAGAGTGATGCATTTGGGGAAATCAGCCAAACTTGGCTTTTTTCCTGGTCGCTCTGCTTAGAAACTGCAGCATTTAACCCCAGAAGTATTATTTAACTTTGCTCCAGATACCATTTTAATCAAAAGTACTCTACTTCACAGTTGGAAAACTCTTCTTAAGGTCTCTGAACACATTTTTTCAACTTTTTTTTATAGTGTTTTGGACTTACGGAAACAAACTGCCAAAGAAAAGTTTGCTTACTTTCAAATAACTTGAAAAGGGGTTCCTGAAATATGACTTGTAAAAAGCTTTAATGAACCAGGTTTATGTCATACTAGTAGGAGCTGATTTTCCAACAATCAAATCAGTGGTGTGGAGAAAAAAATATTTACTTCCACCTCACACATTTTCATACATAGGGAGAATAAATAGTTGGGACACTCAAGTGAAGCTGGGTGGTTTGACTGTTAGGATGAGTACATTCTCTGAGACTAAAATCCAGGACTTAACCTCTCTTTTGTCTAGTACCTTAGGCTTAGAACAGTGTTTTCAAGTGATTTTGATGTAACCCTGAATGTGCAAAGGGGTGAGGCAGTCATGTGCCAGTAGGTGGGATTAAATGGGGTCCCTGTGGCTGCCCTGGGCAGGCAGGGGTTGTTCCTGCCCCAGGGGACCAGCTCCTCTCTGCTCTCAGGCACAGGGATCCCCTTCAGTCAGGAGGACTCTGTGGCTGGCAGCTGAGGACAAGGGAGACATCCCTCTTGTGAGTCAGGCCCGAGAAAGGAGCTGGAGGTCTCACCTGTCCTTCCCCCTCTATCATCTGTGAAGGCTCAGAGCTTCCACAAAGGTTGTACAAATACCATTTTTGACATGAAAGTGCAACTGAAACGATGATGTTTGGCTCTGAGAGCTCACTGAGTGCAAGCTGAGCTCTTGTGAGATGCATGGTAAATCATCCTGTCATTATTCTTGGAAAGAGCTCCTGTGATATTTCAGATGGCCTCTAGTTTTGGTTTCTTACCCCATTCCTATTCTGAACCTTAAAGGCAGAGTTTCTTCACAGAGAAGTTTGATCTTTTGCCAATCACTGCATTTGTGGAGATTATTCTCCTTCTCACTGTTCCTAGGTGAGCTGGGCTTCCATGCAGCAGGATGCTTTGGGTTTGGCTCCAAGCCCAGCATCTCAGCACATTCCTCTTAATGGACTTAAATTTTCTTCTTTCTTTTTTTCTTTTTTTCTTTTATCTCTATACACTTTTCTCTTTGCTCTCTGTCTTTCAGTGCAAGCAAAATTTTATTTGTATGATAAGCATGAGTGGGCCAGCCTACCTCTTGCACAGCTAGAAATTTCATTTATTTCCAACTCTGCTTTGCTTCCCCACCATGGAGCTGAGATTAGGCTGCTTCCTACACTGCCACTCTGCAACACAGGCAGGGATAGGGAGCCTAGAAAGGCAGAAAATGCTTGAGCTGTAATTGAGCCAGAAATTATTTTTCAAGAAATATTTTCTTCAGATAAAATTATATTTAATTTTTTTAAAAGTATATAAAGATTATGGGTTTTGAAATGCTAAAAATCAGCTGTTTAAGGAATCTCTTGCCAAGAAAAGGGATTTTAAAAATAAATAAATAAAAAAACCCGTAATAACTAACTCCTCATAGTCATCTGCCTGATGCAGTTGGGGCTGCTTGTATTAACTCTTCAGGTGCCTTTATACACATCCATGATTCTTCCAGAAAATGAAGAATTTCCTCAGAGAACTGTGTTCTGTCTGAGCACTTCACACCGTGGACAGGTCTCCTTTGCCAGGATAGGCTGGAGCAACCTTTCCCACATGGCACATGTTATCACTCTCTGGCAGTTGACAGCAGAGCTTCTTATGTTTGCTCTCCCTAATCTGTTTGAGTACAAAGATCTGGTTTAGTGCAAGTGAGCTCCTTTCAAACTGCTAAAAATAACCTGTGTGTAACAGATTAGGAGGTTGTGGAGCACGCAGAGGAGCAGTTCTCTGGTGAACACACAGGGGTGTTACTGATTTGGAGTGCAAGGCAAGTGCCTGTCCCACTGGAAAAGCCACTGCAGGGCTCTCATCTCTTAACACCTCTGCTGGCAATTATCCAGGACTTACTGGGGGAAGAGATTGTTTATTTACTGTAGTGAAAAAGTGAAAAAAAACTGTCCTGCAGCTGAAGAAATTAAATCTATTTAGATATGCTGGAGAGGAAGTTTCTGCAGAATGCAAATGTAAATATTGCTAAGGCATCCAAATGTTACAAGGAAATAGCCTGGTTTAATGGATTAAAAAGAAATGCTTCATTGTAGAGGTGTTCCTTAATGTTGAGTTTCTTGGTTAATTTCAGAGCAGCTGTAATATATTAATGCATGATAGTTTGTGATTTGTTCATAATGAGCAGTTGTGTTAACGTCTGATTTCAGATCTCGGAAAAAAAGAACACAGAAGCAAATCAATTCTATTAATTGCTTTTATTCAATTCCAATTATAATAATAGTGTTTCATGCCAGCTTACCAAAGGCCAGTCTGAGTTACTAATTACCTGTTTAGAGGACTTGCTCAGCTTTCTGTTTATTGTTTGATGTTAAGCACAAACGGTGTCTGTTTGAAGAAGAAAGAATATTTCTGTCCCTTTACAGGTGGACATCATTCCACAAATATCTATAAATCCCAGGGAAATGTTTAGAGTTTAGTCAGTAATGTGCTGGAGAGTAGCTGTTGTTAATAATCAAGAGGTGCCCTGCCTGAAAATGACACCTGTGTGTCCCTGTGGCCTGGCATGGGGCTGGCCAGGATTTAGAGCTTGTTGCTTCAAGAAGCCTTTAGAAGTCTGTTCATGCCCTCTGATAGATTTATGGTGGAAAACACATTTGTGTTTTGTCAAAGGAAAATAAAACTAAACTATTGAAATAAATACTACTTATCAATAATGTGTATCCAGCTTCTTTTCAGTTAGGGATCTTCGTTTTTCAGACTAGGGACAGTTGAGTTTTCTTACATTCAAGTCATCATTCTTCAGAGAAACCAAGACAGCTCTTGTATTGTCTCAAGGATAACATGGAGAAGAAAAAAAAAGTGAAATGTGAAATTCTCCTACTTTTAAAACACATTTTTCTTTTTTACAAAAATAATAGAAAATGCATAAAGAAATTTAAATCTCTACAAGCTGCATAGCAAAGCAATTTGGCTGGAATATAAGAACAAAAGTATGGAAAAACACGTTTTTTCTAAACACAGATTTTAATTAGGAAGAAGGTCTGAGCCAGACTGGTTTTTGTTTTTTCTTCCCCAGGTCTGCACCAAACCAAGAGTTTTAATTAGTCCAGAAAGAATCAAGAACTTGACATGCTGTATCAGGATTAAAGAGGCCAAGGGAAAGGCAGGGGGAATAGTCAGACACATAGAAAGCAGTTTTTGTCAGCTAGGGGAATACCATTAATCCATTTGTCAGATAGCATACATATACTGCTCTCCAGGGCATTAACTAATTGTTCCTACGTTAAAAATATTTTCTTGTATAAATTATGAATAAAAGGAACTTTTTTATTCTCCTTTGGTGCTTTTTTAATTTTTTTTTTACTATCACAGTTTATTCAGTTGTGTTTTTACATGTGTATTTAGCAGGTCAGTTGGACTCCAGATGATCTTCAGAGGTCCCTTGCAACCCCAACTGTTCTGTGATCTACTTTGTCAACTATTTATGCCAGATTTTGGCAGATTGCTTTCACTAATAACATTAATTTACTGTGTCGTGTAACATACTTTGTTTACTATTTCATATCTTAGAAAAAAAAATTTGTCATGCAGTTCTATTTTCTTCAGTAGCTGTCAAAAAATAGTAACTGAGATGAGTTTGTAATCATTCCTTGTTGGGAGGCTGAGCTGAATACTGGAGTGGTCCATATGTCTTAGAGGTTTAGGTTGCAGTTTTCTTAATTAATTCCTACTCAGCTTTTAAAGCACAGCATCTCTAATACAGAATAAAAATCAGTGTGATGTGAAGTGGGTTTTTTGCACTGTACTGCTTTATCTTGTGGGTTTATTTTGGGTTTTTAAAGTCTGTTTTTAAACATTCTGGGTTACCATTTTAAATCAGCGTAGGCACTGGATGCCTTGCCATTGTGGGGCATTAATTTAGGAGGTGGGAGTTGCCTGCTCATTGTTTAAGAAAAGAAGGGAAACCTTTGTTTGCAAACATTTTCTTCTGCATCTGTCCAATATATTAATTCCCAACAGCATAATAAAAACTCTGCAGGGTCCATCTGATGGCTGCACTGGTGGAGGTGTTCCCCAGCCCTTTGCAGTGCAGTGCCAGCCCAGGGAGCTGGAACAGCTCCCTCATCCTTTGAGGCTGAAGTCTGTCATTTGACTGATGAAGAGGTGTTGCTCTCACATCTTTGGTTCTGCTGGAATCTGCTCCAGTGATTGGCAGGAGTGAGATAGCAAGGACATTTTGTTGTTTGCTGCAACATCTTCAGCCCCTCCTGACACTGGAAATAGAATGTTTCCTTCCCATGCTGCAGCTCAGCCAGTGGTACCTGTGTTGAGTGGATGATATCTTTGTCCTGACACCCACAAAGAGTACAAATCATTGGAGGGAAGAAATGTACTAAATGCAGCCCACAGACCCAACTACATCCTCTGTCATCACCACTGAAAATACACAAATTCAGGATGTAATGTTTTTTCCATTTTTCCAGAAATGCCCATGTTCTATGGGATTTTAAAGTTTTATTCTACACCCTTTTACTTTAAAAGGAGCAGACTTATGTAAAATCACAGAGTTAACTAACATCATTGTGACTTGCAGTCACAGATCAAATAATTTCTTAGCAAATATGAGTAATATTAATTACAGAGTTCAAAGATTCACCCAGTATAGAGTAGAATGCAGGGTGAAGTATTGAAAATTAATAAAGTTCTTTGGTTACTGAATGTGTAATGAGAAATGGTAGGAGCAAGCCTTATAATTTGTATATGCAGGGAAAGGTGGAAATTCATTCATATATGGCTGTGTGTTTGCATCATGGTGGTTTAGAAATTGGCCCAGAATTGGCAGGTATGTATTTATATGGGCAGATTCAGGATAAAAGTGGAAGTTTCATCTCCAGAAAAGGATATTTTAATGTATCACATTTTCCTTCTTGGAAGGGCAAATAATTGCCTATCTGTTGTCTTAGGTATAAGTATGTGCAACAGAAATCTCAAATGCTGCAGCTTTTAAGAATAAAAAGATAAAGAAGCAAACTGCACTTATTTTCTGTAAATAAGCAGCAAAAAATTTTGTCCTGTAAACCACACATCTTACCCTTGTTTTTCTAGGAGCCTTTTATATCTGTTTTATGTGAGAACTTTCAAGGGACAGCTCCTCAGTAAAGCCACATCATTTTACATTTGACCCTGAAAAGGTAGTGAGGTTTAGCATATTTTTGTCCTATGGACTGATCCAGGGATGAGGATTTCAACATGTCACATGAAACTAGCTTTTCTCCTTAGTTCTTGCTGCTAAATGGAGTCAGAAATGCAGTGCAGGCTGGATATTCAGTTTACATGCCAGAAGAGGTAGGAAAGCTATAGGTGGCAGCAGCAGATACTTGGCTTTGTTTTTGCTGATCCACACCTGTGATCCCTGAGAACCTAAACCTTGTCAGAGGAAGCTTTGTGCCATCTCCACGTTCAGTTGCAGAGTGCAGCACCTCGAGGGACAGTCCTGAATGTCCTGTTGTACACGAGTGCTCTGGGAGTGTTCATGGGGTGGAGCAGCAGATGTGCTTTATGTTTTCATCCTGCTTCTGCTGTTACAGCAAAACATAGTCAGTAATTGTATTTTTACTGGGAGCCACTCGATAAATTGTAGTAGACTGCTTGTCTTGTCTCAATTCCTTTGGCAGTATTTTCCTCTCTACACATCTATCTAGCTGTGTTTAAGAACTAGCTTCTACTTTATCTCCATTTGGTCCAGGATGACAAACTATTAATTCACTGAGTAAGCTGCTATTTGGTACAAGGAAATTGCTGCTAGCTCCTCATGTGCATTCTGGCACAGGATTCCTGCACTGAGGAGGGGATCACAGAGTTTCCTGTGTGCACATACTCTGGGATTACCAACAATTCCTCCATTATGTCCAAAATTATTTGAAGATTGCCCAGCTATTCTGTGTCTGAGCAGATGATTGAGAAGGGCTGTGGTGCTGTGGAAAGAAGCTGCAGCTCCCTGATGGAGGCTGTTTATTCCCTGCTGCCCTGCCAGGGAAGTGAGTTTGGGTTTGGGCAAAGCATTATCAGAGGTGACAGAAGCTATTGGGATGATGATGTCTGGCATCTTTGCTGGTGGTGAACTTCAAATGTGCCTGATCCAGCCAGACTGAGGCCACTGCTGACTGAAATCTATGGAGCCAGTTGGAGAGAATTTCTGTAGGCAGATTTTAATGTTGAGGGTCTCTTTTACACCCAGCTTGAGTTACACCAACTTGAGAGGAGCAAGGTGTGCAAAGAGACAAGAAATTCTATCAGCTTTCTGAGCCATAACCAAACTAAGCACAATACAGATGTGGGACTGCCTGGAAATACTGTCAGATACTGTTAGCTTTCTTTGTAAGGAGCTAATATTGCTGTTAGTGAGGTTTAAGAGCTCCTGAACAAGGCCCATGCAGTTTAAAAAGGCAGGACCAGTATTTTTGACAAAATAACAGAAGGGTTTGGCAGTTCCCTGTTGTAATGTTTTTCATTCTAAAGATGAAGTACCAGTTTCTTCGTCAATAGTCCTTGCCTCATACCAGAGAGGCACAGTTTGACTTGAGATATCTGTAATTTGAAGACACCCTATCATAAAGATGAAAACATCCTCAATTTCCTGTTACTTCCCAGTTATCCTAAGACCTTGAAAAAGCCACATAGCCTTGTCCTTGCTACTTAGAAGTAACTAAACAAATCTATGGGGTATTTCATAACAAAAAATCCGTTTGCCAGCTCTTGCCGTGGCTGTGTTTGGATTTTCACCTTGCTTTAATATTTTCTTTCTTTCTCCCACTGCTCTTTAAGTGATGTGCCTCTCTGCATCTTCAGATGTAAGTCAGTAAGGTAAAGCACTCTGGAGTTTACCTGTTCTGCTTACTGAGTGTACTCTGGTCTGAAGGAAGAGCAAAAGTGATGATGCCAACTGTCTTGGCAGGCATTTCTCAGCCAGGTGTGACCACAGGTGGATGGACATTTTCTGTCTGGAAGAATGTATCTGCCCAATATTAAATTGAAATAGAAGACACTAAATCATATGGAACATTTCAGCCACTTCTATTTTGGTACAATCACGTGCAAGAGGAAAATGAAATACCTTTTGAAAGAAACAATAACTACTCTGTTTTAAAATTCAATTACCTTTCCAAATGTATGTAAGATAGAATATACCTATGGGAAACAAAGCTGAAGGTAGTATACTTGATTATTAAACCACCACCACCTCTCATGGCTTCTCATACCTGGCTCCCAAAGTGTTATATTTTGATTTTTAGATGAGCTAACCTGATATACATGCAAGACAGGCAACGTCCCTGTAAATTATCATCTGAATCCTTATCCCATCTGCTGTCCATTTCCTTACAGCTGTCCTTTGTTTCCTGCTATTCCTGCCACACAGTCCTGGAGAACCCACTGTTCACACAGTCCTTGCTTGGCTGAGTAATCCACTTGGAGGCTTAGATATATTTTTGAAGGATTTAGCTTCTAAATCTTGACTGCTGGGAAGAACAGCTTTTGGGGGTTGATTTTTTGCCCTTTTTTTTTTTTCCTTTAAGAAAAATTTTGTCTAATGAGGACGCTATTGATAATATTAAGAGCAGTGCATAAAGGTTTGCTTTTTTACTTCAAGCATGTTGTCTTTGTGGTGTCTCATGTAAGTTATAGGGATTTCCTTTGCTTCTTCTCTTTTTATAGCACACAGTGCGTTTAAGGACTCAGTACAAATAAAGAGGTTGCAGCATGTTTTAGAATTTATTGCATTTATTAAAGTATTCCAAAGTCAAACTTTTAAATATAGTGATATCAATTTTAGATATTTAAGGGGATAAGTACCTATTGAGGATTTAGGGTAAGGTTGATTGAGGAAGTAAATCCACTTTCCAAATGTCTACAAAGGAAAATCAAACGAGAAATTCAGTATCAAAAACATCAAAGACAATAATGCAGTTGCTTTCATCTCCAGTGTGTGCTTGCACTTCAAAGAAAAGCAAAATGCTCACCCTTCCGCCAGTACCCACCCCCGAAGGAGGATGAGCCTATAGTTGAAGATAAGTCTCCATCACTTCTTTGAGAGACAGGGGAAATAGAAGTAAAATTTTGCACAGAAAAATAACAGCTTTATAGTGTTTCTTTCACTGTAATTGTTGTATCACAGGACATTTTATCACACTCGAGAATGCTCTTGTTTCATTAAGGTGTGCAAGTAATGGTGTACCCTTAAAACCCTGCTCTTCACTCAAAAACTTTATTTCCTTTATCTCCCAAATGTAAGGATAAGGTGGTGTTCTCTGAGGTAGTGTTCTTCATCCTAATTATCACTTCTGCAAAATGTGCTGATTGCCCACAATTGAACATGTACATTTGCTCACTCACATCCTCCCATACTTTTTATCTTGGAATTGATGATGCTAGATTTAATTCTGTCCAGTCACTTTGTATTAACTGTTGTGTGAGGGACATGTTCAGTAACTGGCAGTGTGAGGGGAGAGAGAGAGAGGTGAAGCAAACTGTAATGCCTGTCCAAACAGTTTGCTGTGAAACCAGCACATTTTAGGGCTGGCTGTGCTATGGAAAATCATGCATGTAATGATTCCCCAAATTCAGATATGTGATTCAGCACTCTCACTTGTCAGTGAAAACGTGGTCTCAAAACAATCCCCAGAAATTAAAACAGAAAAAAAATCAGGACATTTTCCTTCTGTACTCACTTTGGAGATTTTTATTTTTCAGGCAGAGGTTATTGCTAAAGATATGCAGTAAACTGAAAGCATAAAAATATCATAACTTTTATTTCTTTGAGTCAGAACAGGTTTAAAATGGTTGTTGAAATGAGACTAAATCCAGTTTTGGCTTTTCCTCCATGCTGCTTTAGCTCAGTTTCAAAGCTATCACTGATCAGGAAGCTTGACAGGCACAGTGTTTGCAAATCCTCACCAATGAGCAGTAACAAGATTTAAAAGTGAAACCTCTGAAGAGAGACATTTTGCTCTGTCAGCTTTATAAATTCAGTTATTTAACCATCTGCAAGCTAGACTTACTTTATTTTTGTCTATCAGATTTAAATCCTACCCAAATAGGAGTGTCAGAGCCTAGTGAATATCATCACACAAAATAATTGTCCACACATTCACAGTTGTTTCATAACACACCAATCAGCTGAAAAGGAATTCATAGCACAGTAAATTGAACAGGTTTGCTTTTAAATGAGGATCCATAAAAATAGAAAAAATTGGAAATCACTTTAATAGGGAAATGTGTCTTTGACCTTTTTTCCTGCTATTTCTGTAGAAATGAATAGAAATTTAATCACTAGGCACAGTCCTTCTCCCTGCAGAATGTACATGGCCCCAGCTGAAACCTTGGGGTCTGCTTGCCAGACCACTGAGTCCAGTGAGCTACAAATAAGGTGGCAATTTTCAGGGCTTAATAACAGTAATAAGCAGGCCTTTAAGTGCAGTAGGGATCCTGTGTTATATTTAAGTCATTGGTAGATTTTAGTATTTTGGCAATGAATAACATATTTAATTTTTTCCCCCAAGAACATTCCTCAGTTAGGAAATTTTGTAATAGTTTAAAGCATCATTCCACTACCTGTGGTGCCATCCTGGGAAAGGGAGAGTGGAACACAGATGAGAAATGATGCAAACTCTTGTAATTGTGCTGCAGTGTTTTGTTGGGCACTCTTGCTGTTGTGTGAATGCATGGATATGAACATGTATTTAACAATAATCAGTATTTCTCACAAGATTAATCATAATGACCAACTGTCATGGTGGCATCATTTCAAGCAGCAGCTTGGAATGTTATTTCTGTGACTGTTTAGGCCTGTTCATTTTGCAAGAGAGAGGAATTCTGTTGTTAACTTTTCCACAAACTTGCTGCTTATGGGCATTTGGTCTGTGACTTTTTCTGGTCTATGACTTTTTCTGGTCTCCACTGCACAGGTGAGATGATGGGATGCCTCAGTTTGAATACTGTAGCTTTATGTTATTCCAATTAATAATACATTCCAGCTGGGGTAGTAGGGAGTTGTGCAGCCCCAGTCCATTTGGTAAATATGTGTAATTAGCTGAGAATTACCATAAGAGTGAGGATGTGGTAAAAGCAAACAGGTCATCAAGAGTGGCACTGAATGATGAACACTAATAAAAATTTAATGTCACTTGTTAAACTGTTGTAAGCAGTTCAAATGTGAACATTTACCAATAGATTTTTCTGCAGCTGTGATACAGATCTGTTAGGTTATTTGCCTGAAATCTTCTGCTGTAGAGTTATGGATTTCTGAATGTGTCAAAAGCAAGAAGGAGAACACTATTTATGTCCTTACAAAATGGTCTGGACTTTTTTCATGTCCTATGAGCTAGTGCTTATTTATTGAACTATATTGTTAAGAACCTTGAATTTCTGTGCTTTAAAATGACCTTTTAAATCAAGTCTTGATCTCATTGCTATTCAGATATTTATACATATGTGCATTTTTCTGTGTATGTGTATGTATATATATGAAATATATATATTAGCTATGCATATATCCAAGTATTTCATACATGTGGAATGAAATACCAGAGAGGTATATGAAGATATTTTATTTCAGAACAAGTGTGCTGTGTTGGTTACAGTTTGAGCCTGCTGTGAGGGTAGGCAAAATAGATGAGTTTTAATTCATTTCTTCCTCTGCTGCACGAATGTACTTTTTTGGATATGCTTTCAGAAACATAATGACATAGTTATGGCATTCTTCCTTCATGTCTGCAGCAAATTGATGACAGTCTGTCAAGTCTATCCTCAGTATTTTAAACTTCCAAAAACTGAAGTTTTGGTTTTTTGGTATTTTGCGTTTTTTGTGACAGGAATACAAAATCACTCTCATCATCACTCCATCAGAGATGTTTTTATTTTTCAAGAGCAGTCATAATCTGCTGGTTTTCTCTTCAGTAGGTGAGGAATTCTGATTCTTGCAGTCATGTGTGCTCAGAGAATACACAAGTGTGTTTGAAAACGTGTGAGCACCGCACAAAGTTCCGCTCTTTCCTAGAAAATATGAAATCACTCCTCCATCCTGTCTGGAAGCAAGGAGCTGTCAGGCAGCCCACCAGGTAACAAAGATTTGGCAGGGAGAGGCACCAGTGGGTGCAGGATGGGGGCCTGGCCCCAGGGTCCTGACTCAGCAGTGCCAGCTCCTTGCTGCTCCCAGCCCTCTGGGGTTGCAGGTCCTGGGCGCTGTTCGGCTCCTTGAGTATCCAGAAGGAGGAGAAACCTCAGCCTTGAGAAACCTTGGCTTCCTTGGAGAAGGGGTGAAAGAGATGAAACATAGTTCTGTTTTCTGAAAACACAATCCCACAGAAAATTTATATCTTTGTTAATTAAAATGAAGCTGTCTCTGCACCAACCATGAGACATTTATCTTTCTTGAATATCTGAAGAACTACATTCAGAAAACATGATGGTAGAAGTAATATTAAAGACATTAGATTTCCCATTTTTGTTTGCTGCAGAAGTACTTTAGAGAAACATAATGTTTTGTAGCTTATCAGTGTGCAAAAGAAACTACTACAGTCAAATATAAATTTATTGCTTTTCAGAGAGCAGTTTGTGCATGCAGTGAGTAAAAAAAAGTCTAGTAGATACTTCACAGAATACACATATCTTGTCATTGTAGTTTCAGAAGCAAATGTGGAATTTAACTCGGTGTCACAATCATCACATTATTTAAACATTTTATTTTTGTCTGTGAATATTGAGTCGCTCTGGCATTTCAGTAATGCAAAACAGATGAAACCCTTTAAGGAGTTGCTGACTGACACAAAAGCTTTTATTGTTTTAAAAAAGAAAAAAAAGTTAATCTCTTCAAAATGTTGTATTATTGACAAAGTTTCTTGCAATAATTAAGAAATTTAAATGAGTCACTCCCAGAGCTGTAACAATTGGGTATTATGGTTTCACAAGAAATAAGTGTTTCAGATATTAAATGTTCATAAAAACACTTTGAGTCTGAAGAGTAGCTTATCTTCAGTGGAATTAGCTCGAGACAATGTGCAGGGACTGGATGCCTGGCTCCTCGTTATTATTCAGAGGTGGAAGTCTCTGGGGCTCTGTGCCCTGGCTGAGCTCTGTGCCAGATCTCTGAGACAATCAGGGCCCTTGCTCTGATGAGGTATTTCTTTTAGCTCGGTGGCAAATCGAGTCTCCAGACTATTTCAGAAACATTAGAGACTTTTCTTTGAAATATTGTGCACTAAAAGCCAAGTCCATGTCTAAACCAAATAGAGATAAAAATGCCTGTTGATTCCATCTATGCTTGATCATTGTGTTGCTTCCATTTTAGGGATTTCTCTCTTGCTCTCACAGAGACCAATGCTAATCCCTTAGCAGTTGTGCCCTATGATTAAGTCAAAAGGTTTAAACTGGTACAACTTCATTACATATTTTTTCACAAACGTTTCTGATTGCTTGAAATAGGAGAGTAATTTCAGAATAAAACTACAGTGACTCACTTTATTTGGGTTTTGTTTCTTTTTCTGTGAAGTCCAATATCACTGATTAATCTTTTTTTTTCTTATCTCCTACATTTGTTGCATGTAACACCTGTGATATAAGCCATGGTGTCTGCTGTAATAAATGGGCCTGTAGAGCTTGAGATTAAAGTAAATTCTCCTTGTGACCATGATTTTTGTGACTGATTGCAAAGGTCACGATTTTCCTTTGTCAGGGAGCCACAGCTAAGAATGTCTTTGTTGTGAGTCCTTTGAAATGCCCCATACACATCCCTTTAGTCTTTATTAATGGTGCCTCAAAGCAATGCATTGCCACACAGCAGATGGTCAGACTTGGGCACTGTATGAGAAAATAGCTTGTCATTTGGACAGAAAAAATTGATTATTAGTTACAAGGAAAGTTTGAGAATGATTTTTTAATATTGGTATAAGTCAATCAAGGGTTAGGAAAATACATTAAGGCCCAATATAAGCAGGTACAACATTTTATTTTTAATTTTACACACTTTTATCTTGAAAGAGCAAGTATTTTCTACCTCATATCCTATAAGCTAAGAAGGCAAACTAAACAAATGTAATTTAAAATTAACTGTATTAGATTTTCTACAAGAGTTTTAAAGATGCTCTGCTATGGGCAGATTAAATTTGCAATGTTTAATTTGAAATTATTCACCTTTTGAATATACATATCCTATAGCTATAAAAACCTAGTATGAAAATGTATTACATATGTAACCTTGATTTAGTCAGATTGTCCTTTGCAGGGGGACAGCAAATGTTTTATTTGTCTTTAAAACTTTATTCCTTCCTATTGAAATAATCCCCTGTCTCTGCATGAATGCCTGCACATTAATGTTTAAATGTGCTTAAATGTCAGTTATCTGGCATTAGAAAAAACATCATTAATGCCAGATATTAAGCAATTATCATGGCAGGGGAACTAAGGTTTGCAAACACATTTCATTTATGATTTACGTGCAATCTTGATTTTATGCATATTAAAGCATGAATTAAAATAGTTGACAAATACTCAGTATCAGTTTGCTACAGGACAGAGAAAATAGACTTATCACTTATTTTTAAAATATATAATTACAGTGACTGACATGATTCTTAGGAAGCTGAGGGACTAACACTTGGATTCTGCTCCAGAGCAGACCAATGCTCGTGGGCCTGAGCTTGGTTTCTGCAGTGCAGCTCTCCACTGGACATTCCACTCTCATCCTGTGATCCAGTAACACCTCCAGTAGATGGGATGTGTCCAGGCTGGGCAGTGGGTGTGGATCCAGTAACAGTACCAAGAGATGGGATGTGTCCATGGGTGTGGATCCAGTAACACCTCCAATGGATGGGATGTGTCCATGGGTGTGGATCCAGTAACACCTCCAATGGATGGGATGTGTCCATGGGTGTGGATCCAGTAATACCTCCAATGGAAGGGAGGTGTCCAGGCTGGGCAGTGGGTGTGGGTCCATGCCCAGGGGCTGTGCTGCACACATCTGCTCCCTGGTGCACACACACACTGTGAAGGACTCGCCCTGCTGCCTTTTCTCCTCAGCCCTGTGTCACGTTTGCTTTTTGTCACTTCAGCCTTTTGGAGAATAAAGGCTTTGGGCACAGTGAAATACAGCGTGATGTGAATAAACATCAGCTTAGGAGAATGGAAAACTAATTTACATTTTTTGCATTAGCCAGAACTTTTGGTTCATATTTGTTCAGTTTGTTGTCATATTGGAAGATGGCAAACCAAGGGTTGGATGAAAGGCAATGGTGCTGTTCATTTCCCTTTGCTTTCAGTTACTCAGGTGGTGCAACAGCTCTTAACATGCCCAGGAAGGTTATTTCATTTTCTGGTATTTTCCAGGGGGTTCAGCTTCCCCAAAACAATTTGTTTTGGTGCCTGAGTGAGAAGTAAGGACTGTGGGAATTGGAACCTGAGCTTTGTGCAGCGAGCAGTGGCCTTGTGGCCATGTCCTGGTGTGGGTACCAGAGGCAGAGCTGTGCTTTCCACCTGCATTCCCTCACCAGGGATCCCATCTCCATCCCCAGGGAACAAGCAGTGCTGGGCCAGCCTTCCAGCCCTGCTCCCTTGGGCCAGGGGAGCAGGGGGAGCAGGAGGAGCAGGGAATTGCCCTTCAGAGGTGGTTGACTCCAGCTTGTGGAACAACAGGGAATCACAGCACTGGGGACTGAGGAAGGGAGAGGCTGGAGTATGAGGACAGTTTAACATCAGTACAATGCCTGGAGCTTACCTAACAATGTTAAATTATCTAAAATATCCAGTAACTATTTCGAGGTTACACCCATACAATAGCTAAATTTTGTAGTTATTTATTGTCTGGGATTATTTTCATAAGAAATAATCTTATTTAGAAATAATGTATTTCTTTGCAGTTTGTGCCTATCTTAGGAGCTGAAGTCATTGGTACTGTTTGATCATTCTTTATACAAAGGCAATGGAAACAAGTCATACAAGAAAACTGCTAAGCACAAAAGGCCTCTAATTCTGGTATTCCCAGATACTCTTAGTAAGTTTGCCCTAGCTGAGGTTTTAATTTAGCATTAACAAAGAATTTTGTGATGTTTTATATGCTGTAATCTAATATTCAGCCTGTGATTTCATTCAGAACTACTATACATTTAAATCTCAGTTTGGAAACTAGATACCGCATGAGAATAGTCCTGGAAAATCCAAATTATCAGTTACGAGCTGATCTAAAACTTACAGTATTGAAACATCTTTTGAAATATGCATTAGAGAATCTTTAAAGAGATCATACAAAATTCATCAAAACCCACTTTTCAGAAGCAGCTACTTTTTCATCAGGGTTTTACATGTCACTAGTTGTAGTTCCAAATTTTTTCAGCCATTTACATATAAACAAAATCCTGTATGTGCACACACACAGAGCTCATCCCTCACTAAGCTCTGTGTGGGGAAGGAGAAAGCAGCTCCTGAGGTATGAGAGGCTTGGTAACAGATCTGAGCTCGTAGTGCCTGGAGTTCAGGGATTGTGCAGGAAACTTTCTGCAACACCTCATCACTGCTTCAGTAGCAGATGGGGCAGATACAGCAGAGAATTTTTCTAATGGTCATCCATACTTGAGAGGGACAAATGTACTTTTCTACCTTCCATGTATTTTTAATATTTCTAACTCTTCCCTTGCTCCTGTGCAACAGCAGGTTGCTCCTTCAGTCAAACCCTTGAGTGTGTAATAGCATCTGACCTCACCTGTGGTATTAAAATTTGGGGGCATTTGTGCACCCATTTCCCTCATTCTTGTATTTACTGTGCTGCTCCCATGTTTGCCTAGATTTCATCAATCTCAGCCCTGCTTGGCAATTCACATGTGCTGAGACCATGTTACTTCTGTGCACTGGGCCTGACTGTGGCCCTTTCTGTGCATATGGAATAATTCCAACACCTTCTTTAAAAAGAAAATCAGAGAGGGAAGTATGGTACAAAAATAATTTTTAAAGTCTCTCTTAAATGTCACTTTGCAAATTATGAGCTAGTTATACATTGTTAGCTAACATAAAATATCAAAAGTTTAACTGCACGAAACTTGACATTTAGGCACTTGTCCAGGAGACAGAGTGCCCAGATATATATTAACTGAAACATCTATCAGCACTGAAACAGCCACAGATAATTCATTATCTCAAAGCAACCTGTGCTGCAGTCACACCAAACAGATCTACCTTGCAGCATGCCTTGAAGGTAAACAGAAAAGGAAAATTTCAGCCAACTTCTTTTTTCCAAATCATTATCAAATTTTTTTGACTCCTCTTTTCCCTCCCTAAGGTATTTAAATAACTATCTAGTTGGTAATTATTCTACTTAATGCAATAAATCCCTTTCCACATGTAGATTTGTATTTCTTTGCACAGCATATGTTTTCTGGGTGAATCACATTTTGAGAGCACCATGTCTAGCTTAGAATTAGAGGAGGAGTTTCATCCCAGGTCAGTTCTGGACAGGATCAAGCACAGACAGCTGATATTTAAAACTAACAATCAGGAAGATGCCCAAAAAATCCTTGGTTTGATAAAATCTCAGTGGATTCATTTGTAGTGCCCTTTTCCTGAGGCAGTAAAGAGAGAGTGTGTTTTCAGACACAGGGTCTTATTAACACAAACATTCCGTGGGTGCTGGGCAGAGCTGATTGCTCCCTTCCTGACTTGCCTTGGGAAGGATAAGTCATTATTTTAGCACTGGCATCATTCTGAAGGACTGCAGCATATTTTACTTTGTTAACCTTTCTTATTCCATTGGAGTATTTGGTCGGAGTCAGGAGACTTAAGCTGATGGGTTTTACTTCTATGATTTGCCAACCCTTATAACTGGTGTGGTGCCAGGTTCACTCTGAGCTGTCACTGGGCAAGTGTGTTCCAGCTACATCCACCTGTTTGTGCTCTGGCTGCCAGGAGAGTGATTGGTTGTCAATTTGGCATCTTTGCCAGCACTAAATCCATTCTCTTTTTTTTCTTTTTTTTTAATTTTTTCTTTTTTCCTTCTTTTCAGAGGAGGAAGGTAATTGGCACTGGTAGCTTCACAATGGTGTTTTATGGATTTTCACCAATATCAGGACAGGCAGACTTTACACAATGGTTGTTGAATTCTTTTTTCTGAGTGTTTTAGTGAACACGTGGGTGTTTCAGGTGTACTTGTGACTGTAAATCAGCAGATCACAGCCGAAGGCACTCTGTCTTTTGTTAACTGGCTGAAGCTGTTAAAGGTAATCAATTCCTGTCTTCAGCTTGTCCTAATCTATGCTATTGCTTAGCTCACCACAAAAAACATTTGATTACATGTAGAGGTCTTTTCTTGGTTTGTTTTACCCAAACAATAGTGTTAACAGAAAGAAATAAAATCAGTTGCTGATCAAGAGAAGTTTATCTGTCACCTTTGCCCTTAATGAATTCATATGAAGTGAGTGGAGTGGTTTGGTTTTGTGCTTGATTATGGAAACCTGAGACAGAATAAACTCAGTGAAAAAAAAACTTCATCTAAGGCACATCAGCCTCCCACTGTGTCTCCTTTAGCACTGTGATTTGATGTGTGCCTTAGTACTGCTTTTATTTGGATTTTCTATTCTAGAAAACTTGATGGCCCTGTCAGGTTACCTTTCAGATTGTTGTGGATTATCTTTATGCCCAGTTTCTGGGGAGTTTTGCTTGTCACAAGTACACTTAGCACTAGAAAGCAAAGGAATTGCACATTGTGGAGGCTGTAGGTCTTGGTAATGGGTAGAGTATGAATTTCTGTGGCACAGTACAGCTCTGTGTGCTCTTTCATCACAGGTGAAGTCAAGCAGCAGACAGGGCAGGGGCCTTTTCTTCTGCCTTCATATTATTAGTGCTGGGAGGGAAAAAGAGGTGGGACTATAGCAAAAAAATAATCTTGAACTGAATTTTCAGTGTGTACAGGTTCTTCAAATAGACAGTTCTTGAACACACAGTTCAGTAGGCCAGAGGTACATGAAATGGACAGGTAATTTCTTGTTCTAATTACAATTGTGGAGAGATTTTCCCTTCTGCAGACTCTCCCAAGCATTCCACTGTAATCCCTTTCCAAGCAAGAAAGAGAGTTCAGTAAAGAGCATTGGGACTCAGCAATGGATTTGTCCCCATTCTCAGGGGACACATTCCCCCAGTGAACAGCAAAATTTGTGTGTTACTTGCCAAACTACAAACTTAGGCAAGCCTTGTAAATTGAGACTCTTCTGATACAAAACAATTTCTATTTCAGTCTTTAAAATGTTTTTCACAGTAACTGGTACTCTCTAGGTTTAATGCAAAGTGAGGAATTCCAACTAGTTTTAATCTTTCAGATCTTTTTTTAATTTTTTTTTCATCTAGTAGATAAAACTCTCTAAAGCTGCACATTTTTCATAATTGAGCAAAACAGAGGGCAGAGTTAAGGGCTGGAAGAAGTGTTACACAAAGGCTAAGAAAGGCAAAAAGCAATATTTTATGGCTGCTGGAACAGGCTGCACCTCTTAGCACCCAATTCTAAATAATTATCTTCCATGAAACTTCAGGATTTTATTCTTAAATTCCCTGTGAGAAAGGAGGACTTCTGGGAATTCTAGAAGTTATTCCTCTCAATACCTGCCAGCTTTTCTAACAGTGAAAAAAGAATTAATTGGAGTCGTTTCCAGAAATACATTGTCTAATTTCAGGGAATTAGTTCTCTGAACCTGCCCTGGAGCTTGCTGGGTAATTTGTATTGGGCCAAAGAAAGAAATAGAGAGAGGGATTTCTTGGGATGTTTTCTCACTAAACTCTTCTCTTGTTGGCATCGAGTTTGTCCCTCCACTCCAGCCCCCAGAGCTGGCTCTGTGCTGCAGGAGGTGCCCTGTGCATGGTGCCTGAGGGCTCAGCTCCTCCAGGTGAAAACCTCTGAACTCACCACTCCCCTCCTCCCTCTCAGCAAACAGGCTGCAGGGCAGGCTTGGCAAAGGGGACTCTCCAGTGCAGTGCAGCCATGGAGCCCCTGGGTTCAACCCAGCCCCTCCAGGGCCCTGGAGGAACAGCCAGAGGGAAATGGTCCCTGGGATGTGGGGCCAGGAGGCCCAGGCAGTCTCCTGAGGAGTTTGGCTTGTCTGCTTTCAGGTGTAGGCAACTGTTAAGTTTTCATTGCCATGGTAGTGTTTTCAGCTGAAATGCTCCCTGAGCACATCAAAAAGGGACAGGCTGCCACGATTCCAGACCAGAACTGGGAGCTGGGATAGAGCAGGGAGGGCTAGAAATCTTGTACCTGCTCAGAGCAATGGCATCCACCTTCTTCTCTGACTAAAACAAATAGCATGTTCAATTTGTAATTATTACTGCCATGAAGACCACCTACTGAGCAAGGGGATAAGTGCCAGAAAGCAGCAGTGCCCTGCCAGTGTGACCTTAGAGCAGAAGGGGGAGGCACATGAAAGTGTACACATTTGTTCTAGGGCCACACAAAGCCCAGTGAGAATGGGGGGAACAGCACATGCTACAGATGTGCCCAAATGAGTATCAGGATGCATTAACTTAGTGCACTATTAATTTATTATATTTTGAAATAATAGTATAAAATAAACATAATTTCATCTTGCACATGAACTCTGAATTATGTTGTGTGGGTCACTCCAAAGGACAGAAGTGATCTTAGTCTGAACTACCACCACTAAATATTATAAATATGCCTAATGTCTGGTGTCATTACCACACTGCTATTTGTGTTCTGTGCTGAAATCAGATTTGCCCTTCAGCTTTTGCACTGCCAATTATCAAAATAAAATATGAAGTTGAATAACGTAACAGTGGAATATTGCAAATAAAATAACAGTAAGGATCCAGTCTATGTGGGGTCATTGTATGAATAGTGAACAGTTCAGCATGATCTTGTAGCATCAGCACTATTATACTGCTTGCTCAAATATTTGGAATTCATGGTGACAACACTTGAAATTAGGAAGGTTAATGACTAAACTGATTAGCAACAGAGAAGGCATTTGCAAACAAGTGAGTTACAGTCATTGCTACAGTAAAACCTCTGAAAAACATTTTAAATCATTACAGAAGTCCTTCCTGAAAAAGTGCCTTGGCTGATCATAACAAGGAGCTCTGTCATGATGTTTCACCTTATGAATCCTTTCGAAATGGATCCAGATGGATGGGCATGAAAGATGTTGATTTGGTCACTTTATGCAAGCTGGTACAGCAACATCTGAGCAAAAATGAAATGTGATTTTGAGTGAACACTGGTAGTGAGATTCAAGTCATATTTGGCTGCCATCTTTGAAAGCTGAATGACCTGCTGCTTTATTTACTTACTCTTGGGCACAAAAATGTAAAGTCTGTCTGATCCATTAACCTCATGCAAACTTTATCCTGGCAGCTGTTACTTATGAGCAGGGCATGTGAAAATAGAGACAAATTCTCAGGCTGGACAGAACAGGCCTTTGTAGCTGTGAAATATAGTGAGAAATATAGTGATGCTTTACTGAGGTAAGTTTCCCACTGCCTGGAGGACAGGGATCCCTATCCCTTGTTAGGGATTGTAGCATATATTTATTGCTTTTCCATCTGGATTCATTGACCTGCTGCAGGTTTTTAATTTATTCCTATGTACAAAGCCTAGTACTAGTTGTAAGCACTACCAGTGAAAGGAGAAGCAAAGAAAAATCTCCAGAATTGTCAGCCCTTGAAACTTAAAGGAATTAAATTTAAAGGAGTGCAGTCTCATTATTGCATCTAAATTTTCTAAATGCCTCTATTCTGAGCCAAGAGTTTTGTGCATCTCATGCCTAATGATATTCAGGATTTATAGCAGTATTTTCTGCCTCAGCCCTTGCATTTGTTGTGAGTTTGGTGTTTCTCTGAAGGAGGTGCTGCCTCGCTGTTGAGCAGTGGCAGAACGCTGCTGCTCTGCAGGAAACCAGCCAGCAGTGTCATGCACACTCAGGTGCCCTACCTGCAGACCTGTATATTTGCCCTGCTCCTTTCACTACCATCAGTTTGGCTCAGACACCTGTAAAATAAAACCAGAATCTCTCAGAGGGTATTTCCAAGACCAGTTCTCTATCTGCATACCTGTCTTTTTAATACACAGAAATAAAGACAGAGGAGAACTGCAGAACAGCTGCACTGTAAAATGATGGAGTTTGCAGGGTACCACGCTGATGGAGCTGGAATTGGAACTGCTGCATCATGCTGAGGGAGGGTTTGCTTTTGGAGATTTCTTGTAAAGAAATTAAACTCTCTCAGGAGCCAGTATGTTTTGTATCTTCTTATATATGTTTTATATCTTCTTATCTTCTCGATTTTCTTATGTGGGATCGCTGTCACAGGTCTCAAAACCTTTATGTTAATTTATCCTTAGACATATTAAAAATGCATTCATCCACATGATTTAGTTAGCTCAAAAAGAAAAATAAAAGTAAGTGAAGACAAATACCTGGCTGTAGATATAGGGTAACATTTAAATTGATTGTAGCCTATTAAAACTCATTTGTTCATCAAGAGTGAAAAAAGTATCAACAACTGAATTAGTGCTCATTCTCCTAGTCTTGATTTATGTTCATAAGCATGAATACAGATAAATGGAATTAGGAGTAACACTCTTTCCAAAGGATTTTTAAAAATTTTCAAGTTCTTGATTTAAATTTACAAAACAAGTCTTTGGAGCAACAGTGGTTTGGCTGATACTACAGCAAATATTTTGTTCAGGTTCTTAAAAAATAACTCTTACCCATTTAGAGACAAAGTATTGGAAACTTATTTTCAAAAGATATTTTTTAAAATGTACTTTAGGGAATTATGGTTTCATATAATTATATTTCATGTATATAAGTTAACTTTTGTGATACATCTGGAGTTACTTCAGCATAGTTCAGTGTGGCACAGTTAAAAGAGCAGCCCATTCCATACCCAGGTGTGTTCCCCTCCCTCTCAGGGCTCTCCTGTCTCCCTGCCCAGGCTGTGTGTCCATGGCTGCAACTCCTTTGCCAGCTTCTCTCTTTTTCTCTTATTGACAATTCCACGTATATTTCCTGCCTATTTTTAGCTGCTTTCTTTGGCAGAGACCTTGGATAGAAGTTGTCTTCCTCAGCATGTTGGCTCAGAACAGCAGCAGGTTTTGTGTGTGTGCCCTGACTGCTCTCATTGTGCCACCTTGACCCCACTCACTGCTCCACATCCAGAAAGTGTTCAGAAGTGTAAAGCAGATTTCTTTCAAAGGAAACAAATGCTGAAAATTCTTTCCATGGGGGCACAAAATGCATCCCAGCCCATAAAAGAAAAATCCAAAAGAGTAACTGGCCTCCTGTGTACTTCTCAGATGTTTATTTAGGGATGGTACAGGGTACAAGGCTGAATGTATCCCAGAATAAGACATAGGAAGTGCATGCAGTGCACATGCAGGAACCTCAGCTTCTAGCTGCTGCAACAATTGATTGCACCAAATGACTTGTTAATATAGATTGAAGCCTTAGTTACTCACAATGGTGGATATTTAAAAATCCATCATTCCAAATCACATTGATGGCTAAGGACCATTTGCCTTGCAGACCTGGGTTAAGGATGTTAGCAATCAATTACAGCACTAGAGAGGGCAGAGCCTGGCTGGCCCTCATGGCTTTCCACTGCTCTCTGCAGAACAAGCCTTGGCTTCCTCAAACAATGGATTTATTTTTCTGCTCTTCTAGATTCCAAAATTATTATAATTCTAAACTGGAAGCAGAATAAAGAAATCTTTTATTATTTAAACTGTTTAACAATATAGAGGTTTTTGCTCATCCTCAGCCGATCTGTTGTGCAAATGCATAAGAAGATGGTAGTTTTCCTCCCCCAGAGATTAAAGACAGAGTACATTGTTTGGATTTTTGCTAGAGTGAGGCTGGAGATGGGCTGGACAGCAATGAAGTTTTGCCAGCATCTACAGACCATTAGCATAAATTCTAGAAAATAGCTCAGTTCAAAGTCTGAGTCTGAGAAAATGGGTGTGCATGAATCCAAGTACTATTTTCACACAGAAATACAAATTTTGAATATGTATGAGCAAGAGAAAGATTTTACTTATTCCAGAAATCTGGCTAAGACATTATTCCCACCAGGACATATGATCATTGAAAGAAAATGGAAAAGCATGGAAGCACCAGCTGTTTGTGAATGAATCAGATTTGGCCTGGTTAACATCTGAGATGAATCAAATATGGTTTTGTTAGGATGATAAAGACTGATGAATTGAAGAAGGTTCAGAAACCCTCTAAGGATTTCTCTGAAGGCAGAGTCTGGCTAGTAAAAGTACCTATGCTGTTAAATAAATATGGAATCATTATTGGGCTATTTACTTACACCTTCAAGGTAAAGACTCTTTATCAGTTTCCTGCTGGCATCACCCTACAGAGTCCTAACAAAATCAAATACCCCCAGCCTCCCCATTTCAGACAGAGGTTGGCAGTCAGTGTGTGAATGTGAGACCATGTGCAAGGCCTACCTGTACTGCAGGCTGTGTTTACCAAAGGAAAGTGTCTGCTGGTTTGCTCAACTTAGTTTTCAAGATGAATTTGAATATCTTAAATATGTGTTATATAAACTCAAAAAATATTGTATGTAGGAGAAGGTTGTTTCACTGGCATTAGAGCTGTTGTGTGAATTGTGTGCAAGCTGAATTTTCCAAGTAAATGTTTATGGTTTGTTTTAAAACGGGGGGAAAGGTCCAGTTTATAACTACAGTGCTACTCTAAAATGCTTGTTTTAGCATTGGACACACAGCATTGCATGATGGCTGGTGAGAAAAATAGGTGGAATATTCTGTGTTTGTACTGTTACCTGCAGAAGGTTCAAGTGAAGAAGGAAGGTCCTGTAATGTGACTTCAAGTTTACATATAGATGAAAAAAAAACTGGTTTACAAACTGAAATTTTATCAACCATGAAACGAATGGTTTAGGCTACACTTGGTGCAGATTTTTAATTTACATGGGTGCATATTAGCAAGCACAGGTAAATGTCTATGCATAGATTTAGAATATCATGGGAATGTGGTGTGATAGATGACATGATGTGCTTTGCAGTACCACTGACACTTGGCATTTGCTGTTTGCAGCAGAAGTATTTCTCGTGTTCCAAACATTTGGAAGGATTCTGGCAGTGGGGAAATGCTGTCGCTCCCAGTGATTTTTATGTCATACATTCAAAAAATATCCCAGAAGCTGAAAAGTAGAAGCTTACAGTTAACAAAAAACAACCTGATATGAAACTTTTAAAGAGCCTTTCTGAGGGCATCCACTCCACATTCTACCTCTGCCTCAAAGTAAAATTGCACTTGGGTTGACTTTCTGCAAATCAAAGATGCCTTCTATTTAATTTCATTCAAATGTTTAGCTATTCTTCATTGTTACCACATTAGACAGCAAACACAAATCCAATAAAATGTAAACCTTGCTTTCATTAAGTTGAAAGCAACTTGCTTGTTCAAAGTCTTTGAGAATGACTCTTTTAGAAAATAGTTTATTCTCAAAGCTAAGCAACCTTGGTCAACTTGAAGCTCTGCTTAATCTCGTGAGAGTGATCGATTTTTTTTTTTTTTTTTTTTTTTGCTTAGTCCACTGTCATGCAAATCATGAATTTACTTGATTCTGACTTTATTTACCTAGATAGACTAAAGACAAAAGGCTTTTGGTAGCAGCTCTCTGTTTTCAAGGAAAAAAACCCCACCCCTGTAGCACCTTATATTGCAATGTTATTCTTCTTGTGTGAATTGATGCTTTTAGGTAGCAGTAGGTGATAAACTGTCCTCTTCCAAGTATGTACCCACTCTGAAAACTGCCACTGTCATCTGAGAAGTAAGGAGGTGTAGGTGATTTAGGTCACACCACCAGCATGTTTAGGTAAATTTAGATGATTTCAGAATATTAAGGGCAAGGCTGAGCATGACACTAAGTCTAATGCAGGCCTGGAAGAGTTGCTTGATCATTACCAGAATTCTTTCCAGTGACAAAACACTGGTTTTATTTAATGAGGGAAGCTGTTAGAATAATGGGGCTTTGCATCTATCTGAGCTGATGAAAGTCCTCCAGTCCTGAGGTGCTCCAAAGTCTGTTGACTTTGATGCAATAGAGCATCCAAGGAATGCTTCTGGACCTGTTTGGGTGTTACTGGCTGAGCAGCTCTCAGCCCTTTCCCTGCTGAGAGCTCTCAGGGCCCTGGGTGTGCCAGGTGAGTGAGGGTGGGACTGCAGCCCATCCTGGGCTGTAACCTCTGTGTGTGTCTCCTACAGATTTGGGAATTCTGAGTGTCTTGTCTGGTGAGTCTCTGGAGCTGTGCTTGGCATTCAGCTTTGTTTTGCCTCCACGTGGGCACAGGGGAGAGAATAGAGCCCCTCCTCAGGCCCGTGGAGTCTTCACTTAACCTCTGGTCAGAATGGTACCTGTGCTCTTGTCCCACCTGGTACAGTGTGATGTATTTTAAAGTCAATTTTACTGGTAACCATGAGAGTTTTGTTTCCATGTTCCTTCAAATATTTACACACTTAGCTTTCTTTATACAAAGAAAGTTCAATAGTTTTATTTGCATTTAATAGAAAAAAAATGAAGTAAGAACATAAAATTGTCTGCTCTGTTGGCCTGGGGGAGTCTCGTGAGGCACTGGGGAATTTACAGGAGGTGATTGAGAAAGGCAGGCCATTTACATCTCTAACCTCTCTCCCTCCCTCCATCCCCCTCTCTCAGCCTGTATCAGTGCTGGAAACTTCTTGTTTCCATAAAATGGGAAGATTGATTCACCCAGACCAAGAATTGCCTATCTGTTACAGGTTGCATGTGCACAAACCACACACAAATTCACCAAAAGTAAAATCTTGGTGGTATTTCTTGTGTTTGGAGGAACAGGGAAAACCTGATTTTTTTTTTTTTTTTTTTTTT
>VZRX01018927.1:92488-176033 GCA_013398075.1 Notiomystis cincta
TTTTTTTTTTTTTTTTTTTTTTTTGCATATGCATTAAAAGAGAATGGTAAAATATTTTAGTCAGGTGGGCTCTGTCTAATTTTTTTTAGAATTATGTTGTGAAGATGACCAAATTTTGCTTTGGCCTCTGAAGAAGGGTTTTACCTTCAGGCTTTTCAGCTGTCCCCACCAAAGGGGCACTTTTTCTCGGGGTCAGAAATAATAGAAAAAATTAGGAACTAAAATCTTCTACTGTCAGGTTAATAATGCCTTTAGACTGTAACGTGAAAAACAAGCTTTTTGTTCCACCAGTCATTCATAATAGTCTTTTATTAGGTTTACTAGAAGAGTTCTATCATTTTTTTTTCTGAAAAATGGGCAGCCACTCTGACATAAATCAAAATCTTTTTGCTGCTGCTATCCAAATGGATTATTTCAAATGCTCTGATATAATACAATGCATTTTAGAAAATGTGAATCATGTTATTTACAATGATAAGCACAAGAAAATAAAAGGGTAATATCAACTGGTGGGTTTTGTATTACCAATTGTTATTTTATTTTTGTGTTATTAATGGAAAATAGGGTTACTGATTAGTGTTATATAATAAATGCTTACTGAAGTAATTTCCATGAAAGAATACATAGTTCTGTATTTCAATGTGGAAAGCACACATAGTAATTATTGAATTGAAAGAGGTTTTGATTTTTGTTTGGCTTTTTTTCTAGTGAAAGCCCTGAAAGAGTATAATTTTTAGGTTGGCTGAAGTGTTTTAACTGGTATGAACTGGCTTGAGCTGTCTCAAACAATAATAAATGACATTGCTAGAAGGCAACCATGGTAAATTGTTTGCTGCACTGCTATGCAGGTTACTGTTCTTTCCTCCCCCCCTCCATGATCTCAATACTAATGACAGTAAGGGAATAAATGAAACAATTTCTCCAGAGTATGTCTAATTATGTTGGATTTTATGTCCAGGAAAATTAAGATATAATAGTACATCAGCAGAACTGAACCTGATACCACAGAGACAGTTTTGTTAGTATTGATCTCAGACTCGTTTGCAGTGGATTGGGGTGAAGGGATAAATTGAATGAGTAAGTCCAGATTAGCACTGCTTAGCACTTTGTATTTATTAGAGTGGTAAACCACTGGAGTTGTAATTACTGGTCTGCATTACAAATTGCATCATTTTTACTCCTTGGGACTCGCAGTTTCAGGGAGAAGTCTGGGAAATTATTTTTTAATGTGCTTGTTAGCACAGCTGTCTGAGTGCTTGGCTTCCACTAACAGTGACATCAGCCTGTGCTCATCCAGGAGTCTTGGGCAGTGCATTTGTAAAAGGTGAATTCCCTGCTCTGAGGGACTCAGCCTTTGAGAACACAAATGTACTTCACTTATATCCTCCTTCCTTCCTTCCTGAATTTTGAGAAAGTTCCAAATATATTCTTACCCAGCCTTGTACTTCCAGGTAACTAGAAGTCAGTGGGATTCACTGTCCTTCATGCACTGATAACTTCTATTTTAAAAGCATTTATGTAAAACTGGTAGAGATAAATTTGAGAACCCAGAATCCAGCGTGCTGCATCAAAAAACAGGATGATAACTGAGAGCTTTAGAAACTGTCTAAATTTAGACATCTGAAAATTGTGACATAATACTTTTTTTTCCACCTCTGACAACCCAGTATTAAAGTGCTTAAACTGCAGCCCCATCTCCCAGTCAGTTCTCACCTCCAGCAGGCTTCCTGCAAGCAGAGTCCTCTAACACAAAGAGTTTTGAATAACACTGCTTTTTGTTTCTTTTTTTTTTCTAAAGCAAATAGCTTATTGGTTATTTTTAAGAGAAGTTATGGCTAGCTTCTTCATAAATTTCTATACTTTCTCATCTTCTTATTCCCATTGCTCCTGCTGTAAAATAACTTTTTTCATGGAGCAAGTTTGTTTGTAGAAAAAAATAATAACAATTAAAAAAAATTCTTGTAATACCAATCATTTTTCTGTATGTTTCACCTCAGTCTAGGACTGGGGTCATCTGGTTATATTCTGTGGCTTGAAGAACAGAAGATGTTCACTAAAAGAGCACTCTTGTGATGAAGTAGGAGGACCTGTGAGTTTAGCACAACACTTAGTTGTGTTTCCTTAGCTATTATTTAGAGACAAGAATAGCATAGTCGTGCCTGCAGACTTGCACACCTCACCAGCAGCCATGGGTTTGATCCCTTTCATTTGAAGCAGAAACCCTGCTCTCTTCTCACATTATAATGTAGGATGTCTGTTAGCTTCCTGCAGTGTAAGAGCAGTTGACTTCCCTATGTTGGGCTTGTAAGACCTTTGGAACCATATTTTACAATGTGTGTAGGCATGACAATAAAGTGGTTTTTTCTTCTAAATGAACAGAGCTCAAGTAGGGAGAGAAGGGAATAGTGGGTTTCTGTGTACTGCTCCCTTAATTAGGGCTCCAGCCACAAGTGGGAGTCAGCAGAGGTCATTCCATTAGTTTTACTTTCCCAAGTGGTTTTTTCATACAATTAGATGGGTGAAGAATTATTTCTTAAGAAAAAAATGAAATCCAAGATGCTCAAAACTGAGGGGTAGGTTCTGATAACAGGCAAGGTACTCCATCCAAATCTGGTCCTAAGCCTTGCCTCCTTCAGAATTCAGGACATTTCAAGATATCTGTAGAAACTTTCAGTCTGTGTCATGTCAGCTGCTTCTTGATCAGGGCAAAGGGAATGCATTTTTGATAAGTTACAAAGCAAACCAAAAATTCTTCATGTTTTGTTTTCCTGAGGTGTGGAGTTCAGTTGTTTCCTATTATACCAGAACTCACAGAACCATGGCTTCCCCCAGGCTGGAAAGTCCTCATGGGGCCTCTGGTCCCATGTTCTGCTCAAAGCAAAGTCAGAGCTGAATTCAGACCAGGTTGCTCAGGACTCTCAAGCTGACAACACCTTCAGGGACAGGGGTTCCACAGCCTTGCCATCAAACCTGCTCCAGTGCTTTATTACCCCCACAGAGAGCACTTTTACTGTGTCCTGCTGGAATGTGCCCTGGCTGATGTTCCAGCTGTTGTCTCATGGTGCAGCTCTGTGCAGAGCCTGGCTCAGTCTGCACTGTGACCTCCCCATGGGGGCTGGCAGAGGGCTCTTCAGTCTTCCCAAACCCTTCTCCTCTCCTGGCTAAACCAGCCCTCCTCCCTCAGCCTCTCAGTCTAGGTCATGTATTCCTACGCTCTCAAAAAAGTTGAGAGATTATTTTTACCCTTACTATTATTTTAAATAATTTCTAAATTGCAAAACCTCCCATCAGCTGTTTTTCCAGAAGGCTCATAATCAGTGTAGTTCAGAAAGAAACTACACAAAATAAAGATGATCTTTTCCTTGTAAGTCACTTGAAATCTCCCAGCTGGGTTACCCTGGAGTGTGAAGATGAGTTGTGGTATTAAAATAGCAGAAGTGGAGCAGAGAGCTCAGGCAGTGCCACAGCTGCCTCTCCTCAGCTCCCTGTCCCTGGAAGTGACAGCCAGCTATCCAGGGCTGATTGAGGGGGGGGTTAAAACCATTTTACTTCTGCCATTCATCAAAGAAAACAGGAAAAAGGAGACAAAGTTCTAGGCTGGGCAGCAGAAGAAAGGTTGGTACAGAGCCAGGTGTGTGCACTGCTCATTGTTGGATTGAGAGGTTTGGGTCAGGCCCTTTAGCTCAGCCTTGCCTCTACTCTGAGGGTCCTGGAACTCCTGAGTGTCTGGAACTCTCTTGCTGCATAGAATCAAGACAAATATAGGAGAGAAAAAATATTTAAGAACACTGAGATTTAAAAAAAAAAAGTCTTGAAGAAAATAAAAAGTATTTTTAAGACTTTAGGTCTTTATTTCTATGAAAGAGCATTCTGTCTTCTCTAAATTTTATTTTATAATGGAATAATTAAATAATGGTGGAATCAAAAATTTTTTAAAAAAGCTTCAATATTTTTTAAGGTATTAGAAGATTCTTTAGCATTTTTCAAGTTTTTTATGATGAATTGATCTCATAATTTGTCTTTATTTCGATGTAACCAGATTGTTCTGTGAAAATTTGTCGTTGTTTTCTGACAGGCTTGATTCAGGAGAACAATTATAATACAAGTCTATTGTTTTCATTGTATTTCATACAGAATTTCTAATAGTTCCATGATATATTGCAAAATTATTACCATGTAATCTCTGTAGGAGTCGGGCAAGCAATATTCCTCCAGGTAAAGCACTTTATAGGCAGGTTGTCAACCACTGAAAAATAACAAGTTGACAACAGTTTGAAAAAGAATACCAAGCTAATGGAGCAGTGGCAAAAAACTTGGGTTGTTAAAAGCATGATATATGAGAGAAGGAAAGAATGGGCAGAGCAGTGTAACATGAAAAATGAATGGGCATTTCATTACAGAGGACTTCCCTCTTGTTTCCCAACACGCTGCTGCTCGCAGAACCCTCTGTGAATACTGAAAGGGGATTCTTGGCAGCAGCCAGCTGTGTCAGATGCTTATCCCTTCTCTTAGCAAGAAACCTGTGTCTTCTGTAAATTTTCAAATTGCAGAGCCACGGTAAATAAAATGGCATTTCCTGAATAAATTAGGATTTTTTGCTATCACTGAATTACTAATGTCATCCTGTGTAATAGAATGTTTCTGCTACTCCTGAGACAACCTCTTCAATTTTGCTTTCACCTGTGGCTTAATACAGGACAGAAGGTCTTCCAAAGCCCGATGCTCCCAGTGGAACACTGCTGATTTTCAAGAAAAGGCTTGAAAATTATTTTAGTGTTTCTAGGTAAACCTCCAGGTCTTCTAGTTTTTAATTTGAACAGCCTTGAACACATTTTGATGTGCAGGTATCAGCTCCCACTGGGAGCAGCTTTTGTTTTATAGCTCATACTCTTCACCTTGTTAACCTCACAGAAGACAACTAAAATTGGTTTAATTTTCTTTGTTTGGCTTGTGTGACTGCTCCAGTGCTCACAAGTGGTTTGATGCAGTAATCCAGCCCCTCTCTTGCTAGAGTGAGATAAGTTCCATATCACACAGAGATCAATGGAATATAGGAGCACTCTAATGAATGATTTGGTAAAATAGTTGCAAGAGAGCTTTTTAAGGGTTGAAAATGTATTTTTCATCTGATGCATTTTGTCTTACCACAGTTAGAAAGTTTATATGGAGCTTGTTCAGAACTGTTCAGAATTTCTTCTTGAGACCATACAGATATTTTCTTGTGAACACCATTTCTTCATCTGGGGTCCAAACTCTCTTTTTATGTCTAAAAATATATGAAATGCAAAACAAAAATGGTGTGCAAAACAGTTTAAGCAAATGACTAGTAATTAATTATCCACTTAAACACTGTGCAGTTCTGGTTTAAACCAGGGAAAAGTTGAACATTGGATGTGTGCTTAAGAACTGCAGCTTTTCACAGAAACATTCAACTCCCAGTAAGTTAAAAAATAGACTAAATATTAGCACAGAGTAATCATGCAGCAGATCAAAACCTTGCATTTCATGGACTGAATTTTAAAGTAGACATTTCTTTGAGAAAAGCAGTGAAAGTAAGATCCTGAGAAATTCTTTGTTACATTAAAAAAATTAATTAAAATGGAGTTAAATTTTCCAAGGAGTGTGCTCCTTGCCCAAAAGGTAAAATTTCAAGTTTTCCATGACAATAAAAGTTAGGTTTCATATACTGTATTACATTCTTTGCCTGAAAAATGAAACACAAAACTCTCTGCAAAATGAAACATTTTCTAGACTAAAACTTGCAGGTTTTAATTACTAGTCATTTTTTTTTCTCCTTAAATTAGAAATTTAACTTTCTAAAGAAGGAAAACTTTGACAATAAAGCATTTTATCTGGAATTAAAGTAGCCACTTCTTAACAAGGCAAAATACTTTCATGGAAATTTTGCTGAGCAGAAATGTAGGAAATATAATTTTAGTTTTAACCATGATAAAATCCCAACCAAATTAAAAAAATATAAAACCAAAACCATACAAACCCTACCTTTTACAGAACCCTGAAAAAGTCCTATTTACACAGCATTTCAGGGGAACTCAGTGTAATGCAGTGCAGCTGGGCAGGCAATCACTGAGAACAGGTTGGATTTTAAAGCTCACAGAGTTAATGCCTACAGACCAAGGTAAATCCTGTTTATCCTCTCAGGTGACGAGGTAGATCAGACAGATTGTATACAGAAATCTTTCCTGAGTCCTGCATTTAACTGGTTGGCAAAAATTGCCTTCTTGGAAAGACTCCTGGTAATTGCAGGAGTTCTAAAACAAAGCAAAAAGAAGTGATTAGAAAAACACTTCAAAATAAGATGATGATTGAAATTAAGTTCAGTCACACAAATATTCACAGTAGGATAGTTGTGTGTGTTGAATTGTTATGTAATCAAATATATATATGTAATCAAATATATATTTGTATTACAGATGAGTTCTGTTGCTAGAGTTGTGACAGTATTACCACTTTGTTTTGTTTTTTATTTTTAATATGGAAATATTGACTTGTCCACTACTCCTAAAGAAATGCTCTGTTTTCAGTGGGCATGTAGAGGAATGAGCTTTATAAACTCATGAATTCCCCAAAGTCTGTGTACTGCTTTAAGCACACAGGGAATGCTGGCAGTGTCATTTGGTGGTCAGGACTGCACCCAGGATAAACTGTGCCATTGGGGGCCTTGCTTATCAGCCTTTGCTGGGAGTGCTGTTGGGTGGATCCAACTGCACTTCAGGGGTGTCTGTGGTTGGTAAAATGCAGGGAAAACAGAAAAGGAAAAGAGTCTGTGCTGGATAAAGTGCACTTGAACGTTCAGATCTCTTTGATTTGGTTCCTAACTTTGTTATTTGGGCAGCCTCTTCTCCTGGGTTTCCATGTTCTAAGGTAGGAATGGTGACACTTCTCCTGTGCTTTGAGATTTAGAGCTAGAAATTGCTACCCAGGGGAAAGGTATCCTTCAAAGGCTGACAGACTTCATACATAGTTTTGGTCTTCACTGCAGAGTTGGACATTGATGGTGGCACGGGAGAGAGGAAGAGAGAATAAAAACATTTATACCAATATTCTGCTTAGCATAATGTTGCAATAAGGAGTTTAGCTGATTTCTAAATTGACAATGTGCTTATTCCTAGAAGATTTTGACGAAATGAGATGTTTATCTCCTTGCATCTTTTTTTATCCACATCTCAGGCCAACTCAAATATCAAGAAATAGCAGGCCATAAAAGTATTATAAGCTGAAGCTTCCAATCACATAATTTTTAAGATTTTAAAAAAAATTGCTACAAAGATCAGTTTAAATTTTAAAAAATTAAAAACTGTGTGAGTAAATGTTTCCTCACTGTTTTTAAAGAAAACTCTGAAAACTTATGTATGCAAAGGAGTTAAGTCTTTTGAAAAAGTCATTTGGAGAGAGGATCCCTGTTTACATCTGTCCTAAGTCTCAAGGAGCTATTTTGTCCATGACAGAGTAGATTATATATGAAAGCCATAGCAGAGCAGTCTATAGCATCTTTCTGACTGTTTGCCCATTCTTTTTGCTGTCACCTGAAGGTTTTCTCTTTCTTCACATTTAGTTTCTGCAAGCATAAAAAGATAAAAAAAGTGAGATGTCACCACATTTTTTAATAAAAGCTGTTAAAGAGCTTTTTACACAGTTTCATCTCTTGGAAAGTTTTGATTGAGAGTTTTTGAACCTTTACTCTTGCAAATTAGACCTTGCTGGGATTTTGAGTCATTTGATGGAATTGTTCCATGGGGTTGAAAATACCACTGCTGTTAGATTCTTGATCCAAGAGAAAAAAACTTTCTCATGATCATCAAAATGAAGACTTCCTTGTAAACTTCATTGAGGGAATAGTTTCATTACCCTTTTGTTGTTTGCTTTTTGCTAGAACTAGACTCTATTTTACCTTTGATTGATCTCAGTAACTATTATATTAATAATGGCTTTCACTTAAATATTATAAAAAACAATACATTTCACAATTGCAATGTAATTTGCATCCATTTTTTCCCCCTAAGAATTGTTAGAATTCATCATAAGACTCTAAATTCCTCAATCAGTAATGCCCAAATCTGTACATTTTGTTTTCTTTCACAGTTCTTTTATTTTTAGCGGTACAACCCTGAGGACTTTTGATTATAAGATCTTCTGACTACAACTTACGAGCTTAATAGCCATCACACTGTATTTATGATCCTGTATCACACTTCAGGGAAAGCTTCTGTGGCTTGATTGCTGGCTTTGTTTGCAGTAGTCAAAGCCCTGGAGACGTCAGCATTTAGCTGTGCTCTGAAATTGCTGAAGTGTGTTGTTCCACCAGACTGGGTGGCCTACACAGCAACTCTAATAACAAATGGCTCTGGGTTTTTGGTGGGGAGGAACAGCACAGGCATTGTGCTAGGGTTGCCTTCTGACTATTAGGCAGTAATTTCTGAAGAAAAAAGCCTGCTGTTCTCTCACTTCTGAAATGAAACATGAGTATAACCTGGAATGAACCCGTGTCTTATGTTTTTATTCATTGTTTGTTGACCCTGTGGTCGACCCTCTGTCACTATGATTAATCATTCAGACTCCAGTTGTCCAAATTCAAGCCTTTTCTGCAAGAGAAAATGGGGAGTGGAAGGAAATAAAACAAAGTATTAATGAAAGAAAATGGGTTAATCTTTGACATGATAATTTATACTTGGGCTAGCAAACCAACAGGAATGCTCTTGTATGTGAGTGATTAATAGCTGCAATGGTTGCATGTGTGACAAGTGATTAATAAAGTTTGTGATTAAAAAAAGTACTTCCTTTTCTTTTCCTTAAGTGTGCAGATCTTGGAACTCCACTTCTGTCTGCACAGTGGTTCAATTACAATGCAGACCTATTTGTAATTCAGATGTCACTCTCCATTACTCATGCAAAAGTCTTCAAAAAATAGAGTTCACTTGATCTGTTAAGTACTGAAGAACTGGGAAATCGAGCATGTCCCCAAAAGACTTCCTAGTCTACAGGGAAAAAAATGTCTGAGATGCAGCAGTTGCTTCATGTAACCTATCAACATGGAATTTATTATGTAAAAACCAGTATTCTATTACTGTACATGCTAGTTACTGGATGCAAATTGAAGGTCTTGAATTGAATTTGTACTTCATAGTTAGAGCAATAACTTGGATTAAATCTCAAACCTATCCAGATACAGCTGTGGTTTTAATTTCATTTTTCCCAGAAGTTAGATCATGCTATGAAGAGGTACATAATCCAAATGGAAAAAATTCACAGAGCTGTAAACATGACAGCTTCAACCAAGTGCTGCTTATTAAATCCATACTTTCCCTTCTCCAAAAGTTAACAGTATTAGATGAAAATTTGCAAAAAGTTGTTTACAGCACCCCCTGCTAAATGACGTCTTTCAGAGCTCATTTGCAAATGCATCACATAGCAGGCCCTAGACTGTTGAGATTGTCACAGAATAATTAAATGGGTGTGCTGAGATGTAATTATACAGGAAGGTATAATACAGAATGGCAGCAGTGATTCAGACTAAAGGTTCAGTTTGCTCTGTAGCCACTCTCCCAGCAGTGGGTGGATGGGAGCAGATGCCTGGGGAAACAGGATTGAGGAGGAAATGATGCTTTGTGTGTTATACTTCCCTGGTTTCTGGTAATCTGTAGCTTCTAGAGCTGGAATTTGAATTTACACCATCATGTTTGATAGCTATCAATATATCATGAAGTCACATAAGCACTTTTTTAAACCCGCTTTTATTTTGTCCCCCATGACATTCTGTGGCAGTTCCCTTTACAATTTCAAATATGAATTGCATGTTTTACCATTTTAAACTTGCTGTGTGAGCATTTCTTTGCCGTTCTTCTAGTTCCTATTTCATGAGGAATGGTGAATAACCTTTTTTTATGTTCTGTTTACTGTGCATGATTTTGTAGACCTGTTTCATATTTCCCTTAGGTCATCTATTTCAAGATGAAAACTTTTAGTCACTTCATCTTTTCTCCCATGAAATCTGTGGCACACATTCTAAATATCTTATTTAAGATGGGGATCAGTATCTGTGACAGATCCATCATGGTGTAATGGTGCTTTTAGGGTTCATTCCAAATTTGTTTCTTAATAATTCCAGACATTCTTTTTGGCTGCTCCCAAGTCCATTTTCAAAGCACCATCTACAATGACTGCAAATTAGTTTCTTTAGCAGTAATAGCTAGTATACAGAATTTGAGAGTATTGCCTTATTTTTTTGTTTGTTTTTTAATAGTTTATACTTTTTTAATAATTTCCAGCATTTTCATCTTCTAGTATTTTACACAAATGTCAGTAAAATGGGGGCTAATGATTTTATCCATCCCCACTTATGGGTGGAATACTTATTTTCTTTCTTTACAGAATATACAGTGCTTATCAGGAAAAAGAAAATTTAATCTAGGTCTCCTCACAGTGCCCCCTTTGGCTTGTGTAATCTGCAATTTAGAGCTGCAGATTTACAGGCTGCACACTTTTCTAGAAGTCTAATAAGGTTGGACTGACGGATTGTTAGAAAAACAATATTAAAGGCCCTTTTCTGGAAATACCACCTCAGCTTATCATAATTTGTTGCAGAGACATGAAGTGAGATTTGTCTTTTGTGCTCTTACAGATTAAAGTGCACAAAGAAAACAACACTTGCTCTAAAGTGACAAAGTAAGTGTTGTTGAAAAATTTCTATGAAAGCTACCAAATTTTATTTCTTCATAGGCATTAATGTAATATGGGAGAAAAAAAGCATTATCTCCCTGGATGATAGTAATGTAATTGCTAATTTTAGGTAGAGGGTTTTGGAACAATATTTGTTTTATTTGTTCACAGCTATGTTTTGGTTGCCCTGAAACATTTCTTCAAATTATTTTTGACCAGCAAAAAAAAAAAACCTTTGGTAGGACAAGACACTTAGGTTGACAGGGAAAAAAAAAACAACATTTTGTTTAATTTTTTTTTTATAATTTCAGAAGCATGAAATTATAAAATTGAGAAAGTGAACACTAGAAAGAGGAGGCTGGCATTGTTCTCAGTGTTCTCTGCTGGTTCAGGTCATTGTCTCTCTGGGGAAGTGAGTAGCAGTCTATACTTGGAAACATCTATCAGAAAAAAAGAGAAGGACACAAGTTTGAGTCAGTATTGCAGTACATAGTTTTTAAGCTAAATATGAGCTGCAGAAAGACATTTGAGAGAAACACATGCTACAACATTTGAGACTAGAATGTGCTCACTTGATATTTCATCAATAAATTTCTAATATTTGGCTATGGGATATTTTTCTTCTTCAGACCAGTTTCTTTCCTAAAACACGATTTCCAAAACACAGCCCAACATACTTTGCAGAATGAAGTAGAAGTTTTTGATGCTTTGACCATTAAAATATTATTTGATATTTCTTGTTCAATGTTCTACTAAGCTTGGGAGAAAAAGGTCAGTACTCAGACAGAGAATGCAGACTCAGGAGGGCTTCTGGCTTGCATGTTGAAAACTCCACAGAAGTTGGTACCATCCTGTCTCTGGATTCAGACTTCTCTTCTGCCAGAGCAGCCTGGCTCATTATTTTTTCAGGAAGGTATCTCCAGACAAGCTGTGAAGTGGTATTAAACTCTGTATGGGTCTGTAGGTCTGTGGGCTCTGTAAGATGTGGAACCACTGGCAGTGGCTACTGGAGAAATAAAGACAGGTCTCTTCCATTCCCTGCAGTGGCATTGTTTGATTTCCAGCATTTCTTTAAAACAGAGAATTGCTGGGACTATTTCTTTCTAAATAAGTAAACACGTGTCAGTGTACTCGCAGACACCATAGTATTTACATTTAGCTGTTGATATTTTAATTAACAATTTAAACGTGTTGTTTGCCCTGCAAGTTCAGTGGGAAAAACTCTACAAATAAACAGCAGCTCCCTGTTGGACAATCACTCTGTAAATTAGCTTACTTTGTCAATAAAGCACATGCCTATCAGCCCCTCCACGGCAGCAGGGGGCAAGGATGTTCATTTACTTAAGCAGTAGGTTATACTATTAGTGTGTGTGATTGCTGTTAATTAGAATATGTGTGGATGTCTCAGTGCTGCATGGTTTGTAATATAAAACCTTTAAGCATTTAGGCTATTAATGAAGTCAATAAATGGATCTATTAGGAGACTTTTTTGTAGTTTTTATTACTTCCTCTCTGTTTTGCTGTTATTTATTATAATAATACTGTCGTAGTCAAAATATAACCGAGGGTTATATAGAAACAGAAAAGCAGGGTTTTACCTTGGGGAAGGGACTGTATGTCCCAAAGTTTATCCTGTAGGTCTGGAACACGTGGATAGTCCAGCTATGAATTCAGACTGACTTCCATCATTCCCATTTGATATTCAATTCAGTGTTAAAATATGCTTTTCATATCCCTTTGATTTGAAATAATTTAAGCATTTATTTAGTTAGTTTTCTAAATCCATCATGAATGTTCTCACACTTCGTTGTAAACAAGGTTATGTGAATATATATATTGGAAAGATCAGGCTGTATGAATATGCATTTATAATTTTAATTTAAAAACCAAATATCCATAACAAATCCTGAATTAATATCTTTGCTGAGCTCTGCTATTAGCTACATATAACCTCTCTCTGACATCAGCAGCAGGGTCAATTCAAACTCTTGTCACAGTGAACAGGTCTTTCAAATGTCTAATCTAAAGGCAAGTTTCTGTTTACATGGAAAAGATCAGTTGATGGGAAATACTGTTCTACAAAGATAAATAATAGATTTTTGTATGAAAATCCATACATCACCTGAAAGCAAAGCCATAGCATTTGAAGTCTTGTATCTTAATTGTGATACCATAATGCCAGTTCCCATTTTGTCTGTGTAGTGCCCACAGAGATGGGAAGCCAGGCAGTGCAGTTGGTATCTGGACTAGCAGAAGGGCTGAGGAAGGCCAAGGCACAGCTGGAGCTGCTGGTCACTGGCTCAGTTTCCACTTTTCTAAGCTCCTGGGGGTTCAGAATGTGTAAATGAGCCTGGAGGTGCCTGCCCACACGCTCTGCCTGACTGTGACCCGAGCGGGTTGGGGCATTGCCCATGTGCTGAGGCCGCACTCGCTCGCCTTGCCTGTGTCACTTGTGAAGGCGTTCAGCAGCCCTGCTCCCCATACAGACCCCTGAGGGACACCACTTGTCACTGACCCCATCTGGACTCTGAGCCACTGACCAATGGCTCCAGCTCACCCCAGCCCTACATGACCAAGCAGCTTCCCTCTATTCTTTCCAGGATACCACCCCTGCTTCCACTGCCTGTGAATTTGCTTCCTGCCCTTTCGTTTCCTGCCTTCCATGCACAATTTCTTGTGCTCCATGGAAAGTATCATTAAAGATCTGCCAGCCCTGTTCTGCTCCTTCTCCCTGAAGGCACTCTCCTAAGGCCTCCTCTTGACTTAACTCATCCAAGAGCTGGAAGTTTGCTTCCCTAAAATTCAGGGTGCTGACTTAAGTCTTTGCCTGGCCTGTGTCCCTCAGGATTGCAGACTCCCCCAGCGTGGATCACTGCAGCCCAGGATGCCTTGAGTGGCCTTTAATGGTCAATTTGGCAGGACTGGGTTAACAGCTGGACACAATAATCTTTTCCAACCAAAATGATTCTATGATTCTATGAAATGCCTCCTAGAAGCTGCTTTTACCAGAGTCCATTTGGAATCTTCAGCCAGTGCCAGGCACAGCACCAGATGTGTTTGTAGAGGAAGTTCTCCAGCCATCAGCAGATTTGATGAACTCCTACTTTGGCTGAGCTGCCACCAAAAATGCTGGGCAGGGCTTCAAAGTCATATTGTGGAATTTGCAAGATAAACAGGGCTCAGGACAGACAGCTTTGTTGAGGTCAGGAAAGACAACTACATTTAAGAAGATTGTGATCATTAAAGATTCCTACAGCTAGAGTTGAAAGTCCCTCCCTCAGATCTTGTCTTGAGAACCAGTGCTCAGAAACTGAACAACAGGACCACTGTGAGACAAACAGATTAAATACTGTAAGTCATCAGTGCTCTGGGAGGACTTTTATTTTTTTAAAAAAAAATCTATACTGATGGCCATTTTTCATTTCAACAAAAAACAAAAGAATGTTTTTAAAATCTTGTATTCTGAAACAATATTCACTCACCTTTTGATAGACTCTTTCAGGCATAAAGTTAGTTTAGTTTCAAACTTTACATCAAATTGAACTGAATTTTTGGTGAAATGCAGAATGGCAAAATTTAGGTAGTTTCTGAAAACACTTTTCATTATAAATGTTTTTCTTGTAACTTCTGAGTCAATATGGTCTGCAAAGAAGTCTTTAGATTATGCATTGGAGCTGGTCCTGCACACGTCATTATAGCATTGATCATGATCTCTTAAGAAGAGATGGGTTTATATTTCCTAGGATGAGTGGAGAAATGATTTTTGCATGGATCAGTGCAGATCTCAATGACTGCCATAAGGCTTTTTCTGCTTTATGCTGCAGATGTAGGGACTGTTCTGACAACATAAGAAAAAAAAACCTGATTATTTGAAACTCTTCTAGCAAATCGTCTAAGAACAAATTTCTTATTACATTTTCTTTGTAAAAAAATCTGAACACGTGGGAGATGATACAGAGACTGCAGAAATTTGGCACCAGTCTACTCTACCTGTTAGAACAAGTACAGATTGCTTGATTACAACAGTAAGTGAAATAGTATTTTGTGTGTTTCGGGGTATTATTGATAGCTAAAAATCACAGGAAAAGCAGCTTTGTGAATTTGCACAACAAATGAAATCTGCCTTAAATTTGAGAGGAGAATGATACTCTGTTTGAAAAGGAATTTTTTGTACGGTTTCTCTGTGGGCATTCATGCTCCATGAGCAGTGGTTCCATGGAAACAGTGATGTGCATGGAGAAACCACCAAAACAAAACAAAACAAAAAAAAAGGAGTGTCCAGGCTGTGAAATACCCCTCCCAATACTTGTACAGCATTTTTTAATGGATGAGAAATGGTCCATTGTCTACTTAATTATTTTCAATACAGCAATGTAACTCTATTAGAAATGTTTGTACTAAACACAAATTGCTTGAACTTTGACAATGTACTAGCAGCTTATAATTTTATCTTTGAAAAACTGCCATCTGTATGCAAATACGAGGGAAATGCGGATGCTTGCTCCTATCCAGTTTTGCAACTCAGTTCATGCATTTTCCAAGGAAGTATGCTATAGATGAGGGAGCTTTCAAGACCAAATGAGATGTAGCCAAGTTTTCAAATGCTTCCTGGCAGAATAATTTCAGAACTACAGAAGACACTTGATTTTATCAATCCTGAATATGTAGAAGTGTTGAAGGGAGTTCACATGGAACAGATATATGTGTATTCTTCAGCTGAAATGCTTGGAATATGTTTTCCTAATGCAGGAAGGGATCTTTCTGTCAACTGACCTCTTGCATATTTATTACATTTTCATGTGAAGCTTTTCTGTGTTCCTCTTTATTTAGCTTTTTCTTTTTGGTTTCCCATCTTTTGAGTGATGTGTAGGACTGCCTTTGCTTCTCACAAACCAGAGGAAAGGTAGAGCTAGAGCTGATGTAAAGGACTGGGAGAATAAGACTGAGCTGAAGGTTGTTGGAGCTGACTCTTGTTGTAGACCAGCAGGTAGGGAGGTGGATGCAGTTGAATATTCTTGCAGAACTTCAAGGCCAAAATTTGTCTTTCATTAAACACCAGAAAGTTGAGTTACAGTCATGTAAAAACTCGTTCAGAAAGGGCAAAAGGAGATTCTGAATAATTCCACAGATGAAAACACAGAATTATTCTGTTTTCTTATGATTGAGAAACAGGAGCAACCTTACAGGTTCCAGGAACCTGTTTTCTGTTTTGAGCTCCTGAGGGAGTCCAGGTTTGGTTTCATATCCAATCACTTGAGATACAGAAGCAAACTGTGCTCTTGGAAGCTGATCAAACCCGTACCAACTTCACTGACAGCAACAACAGAAAAAGTGATTTGGGGATTCTGCTGATCACTGAGATCCTACTTCATACACACACTCCTGTGGGACTCTTACCAACACCTGTGATCTTGTAACACTTGTGGCTGCCCCAGCCCTGGAAGAGTTCAAGGCCAGGCTGGATGTGGCTCTGTTCAACCTGGTCTAGTGGAAGGTGTCCCTGCCCATGGCAAGGGAGTTGGAGTGAGATGGGCTCTGAGGTCCCTTCCAAGCCATTCTGTGATTCTGTGATGTTACAGTATTAAAGTTTCTTCCAAAGACATCCATGACTTTGGTTTTCAGAGTAATTTTTCCTTTACTATTGCATGCTGTCAAAACAGAGGAAGTTAACTTTACATTATCTAAAACATATGATTTGCCAAAACAGACCAAGCTGTGAAATCCATTAACTTTTATTTCTTCTTAAATGGACCAGTGGCTGATGATTCAGATGAATGTGAACACTCTGTGATGCTTGGTTAGGCCTTAGGTCAGCAAGTTACCTTTGGTCATCATCCAGCCTTAGAAGTCTGAGAATTCTGTGTTTTATATGACCCTAGCTAGCTGTTCATTTTGATATTTTGCTCTAAAATTGAGTCATGCTTTAAAACAATTTCGATTTTCTCTTCCATAATTTGTACTATAGTAATGTTTAGCCAGAAAGTTAAGCAAAAAGAAACTAAAAAGGCAGAGAAAGAAATAAACTAATGCTCTGTACATTGATAAAAATATTTTACAGATCTGTTGTTACTGCAAAGGATTGCCATATAGTAGCAGCAGATGTTTGAAATCAGGCAGTAGATGGAAATGCTTTACAGAAACTTCTGAAATAGGAGCAGCACCTGCTAATCTTCAAACCAAAAATCCCATTTTTCATGTCTTCTCTAACATTTGTGGTATGGAATTACTGACTTCATTTTCTGACCTTAAATAGGATGTCCTGACTCACGGTCTGCCTGTGACAGTGATTAATTAGCATTACTGTCCTTGCGTGGTGCTCTGTCAAGCATGACAGGGTGTGGGCTGTTAAACTCGTGGTCTCCACTTTCACACAGAGCAGTGCTCAGAGGGCAGGCAGCAACAGAGGGGAAAGGATCTGTAGCTTTATTTTGCTGCACCTTAAATGAGCAACTGAGGAAGGAGTTGTCAGAATATTTTTAGTTCTGTTGGAATTTTGGGTCAGGTCTTCACAGACTATAAATAATACAAATATTATATATATATATGTGGTTATTTCTGCTTTGTCTGTACAGTCACCACATTGTAGGAGTCGAAGATCATGCCATAATAACCAGTAAAACAGAATTATATTTATTTGTTGCTTTTTATATCAACTTTCCTTCAAGGTTAAGAACTCTGATTTTTCAATCTTCTTTCTCCCTGTCTGTTTTGGGGAGTCTGGGGGTTTTATTAGTAGCAATATCAAAGATCATCAGAGGAACAAGGTTTGAATATCTATAGTTTATTTTTTTCATAAACCTGTTGCAAGGCTTTACATCAAATATTTTTGACCTTATAGTAAACAAGATGACAAAGAGCTTACAGTCCCAGACATTATTATTTATTTTTACATAGCATTTTATCTAAATTAGTTCAGTGGGCCTATCCATGTTATGCCAGTGCATTTCTGTATTTAGGCACTAAGTAGGTTGTTATCATCCTGAGGCACGTAAACATACAATATGGATTTCATTTCAAGATAATTTGTAAACAAATGTGTACAAAGTACATAAAAGTCCTTGGAATATAATGTTTCACAAAGTCAACAAAAGAGTTTATAATAGTTTAAATCAGTGTAGTATATGGCAGTAATTTTGTGTAATATTAAAGCATGCTTTTCCCTCTGTTAATTTTGTTGCCAAAACCCACTTGTGATGACTATCAGCTGTCTATACCTTGGTTATTGTGCAATGTTAAGTTAACTGCAGGTGGATAAAATCAATTCTGAAAAACCTCTTTTCAGATGAAGCCATTAAGTTATGCTGATAGTGATCACTGCACTCCTGATGTAAAATATCTCTGGTCTTGCAATGTTAAAAGTATCCTTTGCCTTAAAGGAGCTCAGTGGTGGGCAGGGAGGGTGAAACCTTCCCATCATATTCCATTATTAGTTGCATCACAAGTATAACCATATATATCCAAATAAGTGACAGTGCAGTAAATTGTAGACTGCATAAATAAAGTGTGTGTGTGTCATAGCCAAGAGAGGCTGGAGACTTGGGGCTGGCAGTTGAAACAATGTGAGGAAACCGATTTTCATGAAGTGCTGAGGACTTTTTCCCTGTAAATCATGCTCATTTGAGTCAGTTCAAGATTGGCACCCAAAACCTAAAGCAATGTCACTGTTGAAATTTCTGTCTATAACACATGAAAGTAGCAGTGAGGATGTTCAACAGGACACAACAACCTTGAGGTAAATTTACTTGCAATCCTCACTAGTGCTAAGTTTTAGTGGGTGGATTAGTCGCTGAATAAACTCCACCTGTCTGTAGCCTTTGAAGCTTACTGCTGTTCCTTTGCACAGGAGAATTCTAGATCAGATCTTCCTGTACCTTGTAAGCAACTGCCTTTGGATGCAATGAGCTAAGTCATAATCATCACAATTGCTGCAGTTTGACCAGGCCCTGTTGTTTGTTCCTAATGCAGCCTGCAGACCTAAAGCCCTATATTTCAGTTCTCTTAAAAGCACTTACTTTTGGCATCACCAAATCGGAAAAGGATTAAAAAGAGTAAAACATGTAATTCCTGGTTGGTTTTGATAGATTTTTTTACATAGAGGAGGTAACAGATACTTCAGAATTGTCAGGCCTATCAGACTAGGGAGAAATTAATTCTGGGAAAAAGGTTTCTTAAAAGCATGAAGCAACTTACACATGGAGATTGATTTGTAGAGCTTGCAGGTCTGCTTTACTTCAGCTCCATTGAACTACCTCCAGGTATGACATTTTACTGCTCTTGACAGAGAAATGAGTGCTGATGGGAATGTAAATATCTTGGAAGAAATAGAAGTTGTAACAATTAGTTTGACAGAGTTGACTTGAGAGGTGGAAGTGCCTTCTGCTCCCCTACTGCAGAGGGGGAGCACCCCAGGATTGCTGTGTTCCTGGTGCCTCTCCTTTCACTACCACATAGAAATGGAAATGATTAGGCAAGACTTACTGTCAGCATCTCAAGTTTAGTTATGAGTAACTACCTCATAATGCAAAATGTCTATTTAGATTTAAGAACTGGTCTTGATAGTGTTTAACATCTTTTCACACTGCATGCAATGTGTCATTCAGGTTTTTATTGTTCTGATTTCAGCTGTATGAAAGTGCCAAAGGTAAAAGTAGAGTACAACCACAGAGATTAGGTACTTTTCTGCCCCCTGGTAAGAATTCTGTGTAATGTGGTCTTGTTCTAAGGGTCTTTGTACCACTAAGTTCTGAAAGGAATAAAATTCTTAAGACTAACTGAATTCTTCTTGTGGACTACTAATGACAAGAGTAAAAAAATGATTTGTCATTGGAAATGTCAGTTGGAGAAACTGGGTCATTTGTTGAGCTGGATCTAGTAACCAGACCCAGACTTATTTTTCAGGTTATGTAGAAGAGGATTGTGTATCAAAAGAAAAATCATGAAAAAGAGGCAGTGATAGCAGGGGTGACTGTTACAAAAGTTATCATCTTCTGACTTAGAAGGTTGATTTTATTTTTACGTTATTGTGCAGTCTTGTCTATCTGGTCTGTAACATCAGTGGAGAAGTTTCTCTCTTCTTCCTCATTGATCATCCCTGATACGTGGTTGAACACCTTATTCCTGTAAATCCTTCTGAAGTGTTCCACGCTGGCTTCACCCCATTGTTATAAAGCTGGCGTGGTGCCTTTGAGTTGGGATCTGACACTTATCAGGAATGTGCTCCCCTCGGATTCTTTAATGCACTTTGAGAGGGGCCCTTTTCTGGTTCCTAATGAGCTGTCCCACAAACGCGCCCAGCGCCGTCACCAGGCGCTTCAAGGCGCTCCTTATTCCCCTTCCCTCTCAGGAACAGTTCAGTGAGAATATCTGAGTCCAGCAAGAAAAGCACTCCCTGTGCAAGCAGCCTTTTTCAAAGCTCTGAGAAGGATGCATGTGATTTCTCTGAGACACCACTCAGCAGATCCTGCTCATACAAAGCATCGTCTTCGTGGTCACCTTCCCCTTGCTGAGGTATCACTGCCTTTGAAAATTTCAGACAGGCACTCTACAACTGAGACACAGAGCACAGGATTTCATTTCTTGTGTCCCCAGATGTTGTATCTATGTTATAACCTGTCAAGATCATACAGGAATTTCACAGGAATCATGGTCTGTAGGAGGTTGTAGCCAACAAATTGGTTTTTTTCTTGCAGTTGTGTAAAACACTTGACATGGTAAATATAGCAATAAATAAAACATAAAAACTCAGAAGTGGACTGCAGCAATACTGGAACAATCCCATTTTCCTCCCAGCATTAAAGATAAGAAACCTAAGTATCTATGGTTAATGCAGAGAGAGTTAAAAGTTTCAGTCTTTACTCAGACTTTCTTGTTTGAAGTAAAAGATGTAATTTATTTAGTTCTAGGGGTTTTTTTTTTTCTTTAAAAGGAGGACAATACTTTTTCCTGTAGAGGATTACAGGAACTTCTATAAAGTTTTAAGCTGTTGTAGCAAGAACAGTAGAGGGACTTCCAGGTATCAGCTACTGTGTGTGTAGTTTCCTCTACTTCTTCACTAGAGCAGTCAAAAAAGTGGTGCTCAGTAATCAGATTATGGTAAAGTTTCTAAATTTGTACAATCCCTTGTTCAAATGAATCCCTGTTTTGCAAACTGGTTGCTGCCCAGCCATCTAACAAAGACACAGAGGTGAACAAAACCAACCAGCACAGGGACTAAAATGGCAGTGCCCTTCTTGTGCAGGAGCTGTTGGCTTAGCTGATGATCTCTGTAACAGTGATATATCTTAGTCACTGAGTGAAGAAATGTTTGTCCTACAACAAAGCACTGGGGCTCATAACTGACACCATTTTAAGCCTTAGAAAATAATTTCAAATTTGGAGTATCAGAGCACAGTCTTACTGCCCTTGCATTCCTCTGGCTTGCCACTACTGGGAGGTAGTCTTCTTGAAGAAAAAGGGCTGCAATTCTCAAATTTAACAGAGGATGTTGCAACTGAGAAATATTTATGTCCATAAAGTACCACATAGCTGGCTACACACCCCTGGATCGGTGATATTGCATTTGCATTCAAGCATGGGTTAAATTTGTTACATTTAAATTGCTGAAAGGACAACATTTCTTCTAATAGCAAATCTATGGGTATCTCCCTAATTCAGACTGCTGCAAGGCAGTTTTTATTGTTTTGCCTTAGGAGTGGTAACAGCTGAATTGAAGTCAGTGAGTTCAAATGCAAAAATACACCATTATGAATGTAATTTCTTTCTAAGTGATAAATGGATTAGCTAACAAAGATGATTAAGTGTGGTTTTGGATACCAGTCTACATATTGTGATACACAGCTTGGTCAACAAAAAAAAAAGAAAAAAAAAAAGAGATAAAAAAGGAGAGGCTTTAGCCCCTTAGGCAAAGCTAATGTTGATGCTAATTAATTCAGTGGACCTTGGATGAGGCCTGCTTTCCTCAGGGAGGTATTTGTCCTCATTCTTCAGTCCTGGAGTTTGTATTCAAACTACTGTATCTTTCTGTCACTATGAACAAAGTTACCTTTAAAAAGTCATCTATGAATATCATCATGGTGACTGACTTTTATCTTAACCCAGTAGGTCAACAGTATAAAAAATAAGAGCATTCAGATTCAGGTCTCTTTGACCTTTTCAGACTCCATGAATCTGTTTAATTTTTTTACAGCTGAAAATCATTTTTCTGGAGAAGAAAAAAACCAATTATTGCAGAATAGATCTATTAATAGAATCTGTTTGTTGAAAATGGGAATATCATCCTTTAATTACCATTGTCAAAAGAAGATTATTTAAGTACATTGCATTATCTACACGTGCTTTTTTTTTTTCCTTCACATTACTACCAACAACTTTGTTATTTGTTAACAAAATATTATGGGGAAACTAACCTGCCAGGAGTGATTCTGGGGATTAGTGAATTGCCTGCTGCTGTTGGTTTTGACTGCCTATACACTCCCACAGCAGATTCTCAGCTGTAACTGGGTTTTGCTGCCTTCACTGTTGCACCTGGAATTGTGCTGTAGCTCAAAGCTGCTTCCTGTTCATTTGAATTTCCATTAGATGATACAATTAGCTGGTTGGTGTGCACCCTTGTTAGCCAGATAGATTATTTCCACTTGGATTCTATGATTCTGCTGAAAGCTCATGAAAATGCAGATTGAGAAGCTTAGCAGCTGAAATAAATAAATGGAAGTAAAGCTGTGTAGCCCATCCCTCACACACCTCAGAGTGGCCACAGAGCTTCTTCCGAGGCTGCTGTCCCAGCAGAGGAGGCTCTCAGCCACCTTTAGTTACACCTTGCCACAGACACAGCCAGTCCTTGGGCAATCCAGTTCTGCTCCCTGCTTCAGTCACACAAAAGCCCTGGGGCACCAAAGGGAACTGTGTGTGTTGTTAGCAGCTGATTTAGAGTCTCTACATTCTAAAGCTACTGCACAACGCTGTAATTACCTAGCCAGGTATATTTGGTACCATAATCTAATGTTTTCTTCAGGCTCTCACGAAAGATTTTGCTCTGTTAGCTAATTGACTGTGCACATTCAAACCATGATTATCACAGAAGTAGCTGGTACACATCTCCCACATTGCATTAGAGTTCAGTAAGTGTTGGGGGAGTCTCTTTCCTTTTCTGAAAAGAGCCTCATAATACCAATGTCTAAAACTATTTTAATAAGTAACTTTGTGTCTCCCAAGTGTGCTCATTCCTTTTGCTGTCCTTTGGTTACTCTGCAGCACATTCACAAGCAAATACAGATGATTAAAAAAATCATATTCATTAATAATAGAAGTAAGAAGCTGTGAGTAAGCAACTACTGTAGAATTTGGTAATTCTGTTTGTTGTTCCTCAACTTCAGCATATGGGAGGAGGAGCAGAGTGGGGAATGTTGCACTGCAGCCTCCATTTCCCACTGTAAATGTCCTCTGGGTGATGGTGATGTGAGAGTCTGCAGTGAAAGCTGCTCATTGTCATCGTCACCAACCCGAGCGCAGCATCCTCGGGGTCTCTCCTCTGGCTGCTCACACACAGGGAGGCAACAGGAAACAGAGGGCAGTGACAGAGCTGAGGTGAAATGTGGGCATTTCTGATCACCTCGAGGGGCTACCCGAAAACAGAGGCCAGACAAAATCAGGAGAATAAAAAGCAGTTCTATTTATTGAAGGGTCTGCAGGTACATTCAGGGCAGACAAAGTCCACCCAGGGGCTACACCCAAAAGTGCACCCCAGGTCATGGGTTTTCACACTTTTATGAGTTTGGTCCATTTGCATATTGGGGGTTAATTTTCCAATTACAGCTTCAGGTAATAAACTCATTTACCCCAAGTTTGCTCCCCCCCCAACTCACTTTTGTTTACATCTCTCAGGGCCTGAGACAGTCAGGGGTCCTTGATTCCCAGGTCTGGAGAGGAATTGCTGTGTCTGACCAAAATGGGAAAGCAGCAGCTTACACTCTGTGTAGAGTTTAGAGTTACACTCTAAAGAATTGCAGGATTACAAATATATGAAAAATATAAAAGCTAAAATCCTAAGGCATCAGCCCTTCCATTTCTCAGGGTTTTTGCATGACCTGAGGCTGCTCTGGGGTGTGTCTGCTCTGAGCCCTGCAGGCAGCTGTGGCTCAGCAGTGCCCCTGTCACAGCACAGAGATGCCAAAACTATCAGAGTCTCCTCAGGAGCCAGGGGCCATCTAGGTATAAAAGCTATTAAAAATCCGTGCGTGTGCGGATTTGTGCTCTGACTAATCCAGCCGTTTAGATTTGGTCTCTGGAGCTATTCTAGAAATTGAAACTCAAGTCATTAATACATAGTGCTGATAACACAGTGACTAAATTAATTTGTGAATTTATGTTAAGTAAATAAATAAATAGAACAGTAATCCTTACCAAAGGAAAAAACATAATAAAGCCAAAGTCTCCCAATGTATGGGGACTCCTGTCTTAGCCACTCTTCTTCATAATGTTTTTCTCAAGTGTGAAGGAGAGGATCATCCAACTGATGTGATTAATAATAAATTTCCTTGATACATTAATGGAAGATGAAGGTACATACTAGGAGCAAGAAGAGAAAAATTTCATACAGTCATTAATACCTCCAAAGATCAGTTCTGAGATAGGATGCTAAATTGGTTTGTACCTAAGGATGTGATCATATTTATTTATGTATTTTAGTAAAATTCAGAATACACAATTCCATGTTTGCTTTGAACATGTATTATTGATATTGAGGCAGGGAATTTCATTGCATTAGTTTGACTGCATTGAGGAAGGCAAAGCTTTTTGGTAATGAAAGACAGTTTTTTTCTTTCAAGCACCTTTATCAGAACTTCCAACAAAAGTAGTATTACACTTATAATCCTTGTAGACACGATTTATCTTAAAAGCAAATGAAAGAACGAGAAACTTTGCACTCAATTTCTGAGACTTTTTATGTCTTAAAAGAAAAAAAAAAAGTCTTGTGGTCATGTAAGCTGACTTAAAGGATCAGGAGTGAAAGCAGCAGCCTCTCACCTGCAGAGTCAGGCTGGATGAGGAGATTCTGCACTGATTCTGAGGTGTGGGGGTGGCTGTGCCTCACTGGCTCCCTCAGCCACCCCTGCACCCTCGTGGGCCCCCACTGCCATCCCCTCCTCAGAGCTGCCACTTCCAGAAAGAGAAAAGCCAAAAAGGATTAGTTTTGGTGGCTTGTATCATCACTGCAGTTTTAGAGAAGAGCCTGTCACAGCAGGGAATTGCAAAGATACTTTCACTCTTATTACATATGTTTTTACTGAACTTACAAAGCTGCCAAACCAACTACTTGACTGAGCCCTGAAACTGTGTGTGAGCATGTGTGCACACAGCTTTTCTCCTTACAGATGCTGTTTGCCTTATGCCAGAAAGGCAGTACAGCTGCTGCGTTGTCATTTTTTTATCACTTCACTCTATACTTTGATTGAATCTTTTTCAAGTGTCTCCTTCCTTCTAAGCACAGGGGAAAAAAGGCATTTCTAAATATATTCGGTTAAGGATTTATATTTGAATCTAATAGCTATTTATATGTATTCCCAAAAGATGCTATTGTGTGTAAGGCAAAACACCAGAAGTGATGAAGACAGGTATTGATTATCAGCCCCAAAAAGGCTGGAAGGAAGGAGCAGAACCTGTCCAGCTGAAATCGTATCAGCTCCTGCAGGGCGTTCACATTTTCATCACTGCTGCTGCTCTTTCCTTCACTTTTTTCCCTTAACTTTGTGTCTTGCACAGAATAGAATAATGATGTTTGGGAATTAATCTCTGATATATTTTGCAAGCTCTAAAAAGTAGCCCTTCCTGGTTGCAGTGTAACTCTAGACTGAAGACAGAGGTGGAACTGGAAGAGCTCAGTCTGAGATCTTAACTGCTCTCATTTTGCTCTTCTATTATAATGTCTTTTAAAAATTATTGGTAATAATTGCTGCGATTTTTTATTATGTTATACCTGGCACAGATTCCAAGGGTTGGCAATTCCACTTCCATGTTCATAGCCTTATCTATGGAATGTGTTTTGATCTCTATCTTTGGAACAAAGGGATTAATTTTGTAGTGTGATTGTTTTATTTCCCCTTCATCATATTGGAGTTGCTGAATGTAGAAGATGTAGAACAAAGCAACAAAAAAGAAAGGTAGAACTTAAAATTTTATAGTCATGTAGTTAGAAAAAAGAAATTGAATGTGAGAAAAAATTCTGGGGCTGGCTTTGAGACAGACTTTTCACAGAAAACCATGGAGATATGGTCTGCTGTAACAAAGGTCCAAAATAGGCTGAGGCTCTTGGGGAGCCTGGATTTCTCTTCCTCAGTCTGTTTCCTGCTCTTGCCATTTGCAGGTCGTAGCAGCAGCAGGGCAGTCTAGTGTTCCCAAAAATGCACATGTACATGAGCATCCACAGATCCACAGATCAATACAGAGCAGTCATTGCCTTTATTGCCTCCTACAGCACTTAGGGGAACATGAAAATCACAGCCCAGCCCTGCTCCTCATCCCCAATCATTAGGAAGTTGAGTATGTAGTGTGGGCATATACACACATGCATACAAATGTATTTATAAATTCTCTCTATCTTGATGCACAGCCACTCTTATATTTGCAAAGCCTTCAAACCTTGGCTATAAATCCACACAGAACTGTTGCCCTGATTATTGGCCTCTCTATCTCCAGCCTGGGTTTCTGGTTTATTCCAGCTTGCCAGCTGCTGCAGCTTGATTGAAGTTCTCACTTTTCATGCGTCTTAAACCCTGCACTGGACCTTAAGTCCTCCCAGAATCCAAACCCAGAAGCTAAGCCCTGTTTATCCTGTCTTCAGTCTCACATGTTTCCAGGACTTGCTGCTGAGTCAAACCTCGAGTTTGCTCGCAAGTCGCGCATAAGCACCCCGGAGAGCAAAGTCACACAGAAAACAGGTGGATGGAGCTTCATAAGGCTGCAGTTATTAGGGACAGGGCTGGCTAGGGAGCTCCTGAGCAGAAGCTTGTTTGCTTGCAGTCAGCCCTTTTCTTCTTCTTTTCTTTTCATATTAACCCTCCTCTCCACTTCCCCTGCTTGTTTCTCCCCAGTCCACTTGATTCCTTCTCCTGTGTCCAAGAGCTGCTTAAAACACCCCATAAATTGTGCAGAGTCCCAAAGCACTAAAATCAGTCATTTTTATGACACAGTAATTCACCCCTTCTTATCGGTTCTTCAGGACCTGGAATGGTTCCTTCAATGGCCCATCATTCAGGAACAGGACAGTTCTGTCTTTGGTGGTGTCTTCACTATCTCCTCTTTGTTACAGTTCGTGTTTCTGACTGTGATGTATTGTTTTTCCTGCCTCTTGTCGTTGTTTTTATGCTGAATAGCCTTTAACCAGGTACCCCATCGAGCCCAATGTCTTTACTTGCCAGGTTTTCTTCTTGTTGCAGCAGCAATTTAGTATCAATTCACATTTAATCTGTTCTTTAAGAGCCAAAACAAAGCCAAGGGGAAGTCATAAATCTGGATGTATGATGAACCCTGGCCAAGATGACAGAGATGTGCATGCCTGCTTCTGATGTAAATTAGCCTTGTGTAATAATACAAACTCAGGATTAATTTCATTAAGGCACCTTGTTTTCCCCCTGCGTGTCACTGGGAGCTGAGGGGAGCATCTGGGAGGGAAGGAGTGAAGCAGGGTGCAAAACTGAAATGCTCAGATTTGAAATGGGACTGGGCTGGGGTGAGGAGGAGCATCAGGCAGGGGTGAGTCCCTGCTCCACCGAGCCCAGGGCTGGCAGCTGTCTGTGGGTGGAGGTTCTCCTGCTGTTTGTACAGCACTTGGTGCCACAAATAACGCGGGGCTCAGCTTTACATTTTCTGCGGTCCTGGCGGCTCCCTTGCCACAGGGACCAAAATGCAGGATCACAGAGTGGTTAAGCTGAAGAGGAAAGGAAATGAGTTTGAATGTAAGGAGAGTGGCTAAATGGAAGGAATGGCACAAGTGGCTGAGGGGCAATGGGAACCTTTTCAGTTCAAGGTCATAAATATGAATCTTTCCCAGGCTGGCAGTGACCAAAAGCCCAAACTCTCTGAAAGCAACATCACCCAGTAATGACAGAGATTGGAAGCAAGAGAATAGAAAGGCATGAAAAGCTTTTGAAAGTGCCCTTGTGGGCTAATACTGTTACACCAGTGAATAAGTCTCTTGAAGGCTGTGAGTCTGTGGCCATTTATCTGGTAGGCTTGCTATTCATCTCCTTTGAGTGTAGTGTAAATGCACTGTATTAGGGTCATGATGAGAGCAAACCTAAAACGTTTAAATATTAGAAATAAGTGAGCCAGCTATCCAGCAGGAAAGTACAGACTATTGCATGCCAAACACAAAGAAAGCAGGGAAACAAAAGATAACATTTGGAAAGAGGTGTTTGCACTGGGACTTTGTGATCTTTCGACCAAGTCTGCTAAGGAGGGACTGTTCCATGCTATATAAGAGCTTTTCTCTTGCTAAATGAGGATCTAATATTCAGTATTCTTTTAGAAAGTCTTCTCTCTGCTTGCAAAATATTTTATGGATGCAGAAAGAAAGAAGGTACAGAAACAAAATCATGTCTAGATTGCTCAAAAATTTAAAATGTTGATAACAGGAATTTTTAATAGAAGAAACTAAGGATAACTTGTGCTTCTTCAATTTCTGAAGTCTGAAGAAGGAAATATTGAGAGAACAGAAGGTAGAAAAAAAGGGTTGGAATAGAAGACATGGAATACATTTTAGTATTGAGATAGATAAAATTATCAAGATTATTATGCCTTAATATCTCTAAAGAAAAAATGAGATCAGGTTGAGGAGTTTGCAAGCAGGATTGGCAAACACTGGCCATTTGTTCATAGTTCACCATTGAAACAACATCTCTCATCTCTGCCCGTGTCAAAGGTCTGAAATCTGTGTTCCCAATCCAGGTAACAGCTTGACTCTTAGAGTTAATTTCTTTACTAGAAATGGGAAAGTGAAGTTGAAACCCATCATTTGGAAGTATGAAATTCATATATAAAAAAGGAGAAAAGGAGATAGGCCTTCCTGCTTGCCTTCCTGCTTTCTTGCCTTTCACCAGAAAAGGAAAAAAAACCCCTGCCACCTTTAATAAAAAGTAAAACCCCCTAATTCATAGCCAGTGTTGAACAGGAACATTTTTCTAATCTTAAAAAGGATGGGAGAATTTCTCAGATGTGAAGCTGTAATCAGAAAGGATTGGTAAAGCTTAGCTGTAATCCAGCAGTATATAGCTTGGTTAAAACCCATTTAAATAAGCAAGGAATATCACCTCTGATGGGAAAAAGGATGAGAGATTCTCTTCCCAGTTGCGTGTTCCAGTATCTTTCAAAAACTTCAAAACAATTTTGAGAATTTTGTTATGTGGATCCCTTGCTGGATTCCTTAGGGTCCATCTTCTTAGGAGATGCACGCACCCTGTATTTGCTATTCTGTTTTCTGGACAGCAGCTTTACTAAGCTTTGAAAAGAGGATGTTAGCATTTTTAAAGCCTTTTTTCTCCTTTTTATTGTATGAATCAGTGTTCTTGAAGGAGTCAAAGTTCAATCCTCCTGCTGCATTACAATGCCTTTCAGTCTAATATTGGAGAGCGAGTCCCATTTTACTTTGTAATACGGAGCTTCACTTCAGCATTAATTTCATTCGGAAAGCAGCTGCACTTATAATAGATTCCTTTAAAGCAAAATGGAAAATATACATTTATCAAATGACTTTCTTCCAGTAATGCTGCAGCAGTCTTTATTGCATCAAAGTTGTCAGCAATCAGCCCATCTTTCTGAATAAAGTCGTGCCAAATCATCGAAGCAGGCTTTATATTGAATAAGCAATACGTGAATTCTGTGGTGGGTGGACAGACAGACAGACAGACAGGATCTCAGCCTGTACAATATGCTGTATTTATTTATGCCCACATCACACAGCATTAACAAATTTGGGGGATATTTCCTACGTGTACACAGCAAGTGACATTACATATTTAAAAATCATGCTTTTGAAATTGCTCATCCTAAGAGACAAATAACATCTTATTACAAATGAAAGACTCTTAAAATCAGCCTTAACAGCTTTATCTTTCTCTCCTGAGACTGCCTTTCTTTTTATCTTCCAATGTGCTACTTAATGACTTCCATTTTCATCAGTTTCACAGTCCAGTTCAACACAGTTTTTACTGTTTGTCTCTGTAATTAAACTAACGTTTAAATTGAATTTTTGTTTTGGCATTTTTTTTGTACTGCTTGGGAAAATGCTGGGTTCAATTGAAATATTCATTCAATTATAAATTTTTAAGTTTAATTCTAACTATTCTGTGAATCAGAATATCAATTATTAAGATAAGAAACTGTCGGTAAGATGGGAAACCATTGATATACTGTTCTTTGGTTGTGCAGAGACAATAGATTTAGTCACTTGATGCTCCTCTTTTGGCATGAAATAAAGGATTCTTCAGCATTTATCAGAGTTGGTTCTATGGTTTTAATCTAATAAACATATGAAATATAAAGGACATGGACTTGTTGGAGTGAGTCCAGAGGAGGCCATGAAGATGCTCAGAGGGCTGGAGTCCCTCTGCTCTGGACACAGGCTGAGACTGTTCAGTTTGGAGAAGAGAAGGCTCCTTAGAACCTCTTCCAGGGCCTCCAGGGGCTCCAAGAGAGCCATGGAGGGACTTTTTTACAAGAATGTGTCCGGACAGGAAAAGGGGGAATGGCTTTAACCTGAAACCGAAGAGGTTTGGCTTAGATATTAGGCAGGAATTCCTCCCTGTGAGGGTGGGGAGGCCCTGGCACAGGGTGCCCAGAGCAGCTGTGGCTGCCCCTGGATCCCTGGAAGTGTCCAAGGCCAGACTGGATGGGGCTTGGAGCAATCTGGGATAGGGGAAAGTGTCCCTGCCCATGGCAGGGGGTGGGACTGGATGAGTTTTAGGTACCTTCCAATCCAAACCTCTCTAGGATTACAGGACCTTCAGGGACACCTATTCCTGCAGAAATTGTGATGTAGGATTAGGCAGTGGAGATGGAAAGGAGGGAAGATATTTTTAGTTATTCCTGATATGAAGGTTGGAAGGTTTTTAACCCTGCCTATTGCAAAACCACAGATTATGAGACTTATATGTTTATGGCAAAATCAATCCTGAAGTGTTCTAGTAAATTTGAAAATGCCTAACTTGGACAGTATATCATATCCCTAGCATGATTTTTACCCCATATATTTAAAAATAACAGTGTCCCCTTATTTTCTTACATAAAATGATCCCAGGGAAATTGCACATGATAAATAGTAACATTTGAAAGGGAGAGGGAAGACCTCTGCTCTTCCACGCTTTACCTTCCTATCTTGTCAACCAAGATCAAGCCTGAGCTGGAAAATAATTTAAATATTGGTGACTATCTTATCCTATAATAAACTAAATGAATCACATCACAAGCATGTTGTGATCATCTGATTTCAAATTCCAATGGGCTGAGTATTTCTCTTCTGTGTTCACAGTAGGTACAGATAGCTGCAGGGACAGATACCCCCAGTAAGGCAGCACTAAAATCAATGGAATTACACTGCTTGGAAATCTCGACAACTCTATTGGCCTAGGTCTCTTTCATCTCTGTAGAGCTGAGAATCCTGATATCTTCAGTTTAATGTGTGCTGGCTAAGCCTTGCAGCAAAACACTCAGGATTTGCAGCAGCAATCAGGAAACCCCACAATTAGGGTAAAGCTCCCTTGCCAGCTGTCTCCTGGGTTGTCACATACTACAAGATGCAGCACATGCCATACACTGGGTTTTTACTGGCTGCTGTAAATGAGCAGAAAGGAAGGCAGGCCAGAATTCATTGAAGCAATGGTAATGCTGTTCCCAAACTTACACTTTCCCAGAATTTTTATGCAAAGCTTCAGCTACAGCTTCTTCCTCAATGAGCTCCAAAACCTGGAAATTAAAAGGAAGAAAAAATATCTCCCCCACCAAAAAATCCCCATCTCCTTTGGTCATAGTTGTGTGGGACTGAGTGATGTAAAAGATCTCACCTCCCTGGAGAAGTGTCTCGTTCCTTGATTAGGAGCACAGCCACTTGCCTGGTATCCAGGAATTCTCTTGGACATGTCCATCAGCAGTATGAGGGAGACAGTGTGTCTGTATAATTCATTTGGGGTTTGCAAAGAGGAACAATCACTTCTTAGACAATGCATACAAATATTCCCATGTGAATTATAAAAAAAGCAAATTAGCAAGGACACAATCATAACTATCATATAGAATATATACGGCACATGTTCTATATACATATACACACACACATACACACAAAATGCACACACATATATATATATATATAATAGTATATAGAATCACAAAATATCCTGAGTTTGTGTGTGTGTATATATATAAAAATACATGTGTATTTCACCATCAAATTGCTTCAAGGATTTTGTAGGGCTCAGGGATGGAAGACTGATCTGCTGGTTTCTTCCACAGAGAACAACTGTATGGTATTGAAATGCCTTTGGTGGAGCAGGCTTCAGTCAGGTACAACCAGGCCAAATTACCTTGGAATCAAGGAGTGCATTTCCCACTGATCCATGTTCATGTCATTGAAGCAGTCAAACCAAGTAGAAGTCTGTATCATGCCTCTCTGCAAGACATATGTAAATAAATCAGGAGATTCAGTCTGGCTGTTAGCTAGATGCTTAGAGACAGAGAAATGGAAATTAATAATCTAATTAGTTTGAGTATCTTCAGAATACAGGTGAATTAAGAACTGATTTGCCTCTTGCTTGAAAAGGTGTGGGTCTTCCTCTGTTAAAGCTCCCCAAGGCATGACTGTATTAACCTCAGATTTCAGATTTCTAAAATGCACTTTATCAGCAATGGTGAGAACAGCAGAAATTTAAAACAACCCCTACTCTAACAAACCTGGGTCAAGAAAAGCCAGGCTAACTTTAGACAAGGAATTAATGATATTTGAGATATCTTTTAGCTTTGGTGTGTCTTGCCCATTTGCCCAGCCCCGCTCTCTTCCCTCGCTGGGAGCTGAGCTCAGAGGGATTTCACTTTGTGAGGAAGATCGGAGCGTCACTTGGAGATCAGATTCCCACCCTGTTTGGATAAGGTGGAGTCCCTTCATCCTCGTGGGCAGCAAGATTGCTTAGCCAAGTCTGACATCTTCCTAACTCCATCCCTCCAGGGCCTCACAGGCTCCTCTGACTGCACTGACAGCAAATCTATCCCAGTAATTTCCTCGGGACACAAGTGCCCTGGCACGGCCCCGCTCCGCTCCCGCGCGGCCGCTGTGGCTGGACACTGGCAGGGAGGATGAGCTGTGCTGGGGCCAGGCTGGGACAGCTGTCCCTGCTGTCCCCTCCCAGCTCCTCCTGCTCAGTCCATGGCTGTGTTACTGCACTGCTCACAGAAGCTCCCCGTGTCACCAACGCTGCCACCAACACTGTGTCACCAACACTGTCACCAACACTGTGTCACCAACAGTGTCACCAACAGTGTCACCAACACTGCCACCAACACTGCCACCAACACTGCCACCAACTCTGTCACCAACACTGCCACCAACACTGTGCCACCAACACTGTCACCAACACTGTCACCAACACTGTCACCAACACTGCCACCAACACTGTGCCACCAACATTGTCACCAACACTGCCACCAACACTGTGCCACCAACACTGTGACCAACACTGTCATCAACACTGCCACCAACACTGTGCCACCACCACTGTGCCACCAAGAGCCCCAAACACTGCCCTGTACGAGCTGTTAGGACAAAAGTTAACTCCAGTCCACAATCTCTGCTCCTTTATTCCGTGTGAGGAATAACTCAGATCAAGGGGATGTTTTAGCTGTGCTTTATTCTGTACCATAACTCAGACTTCTCACACTTTACTGTTACACCAGCTTACAAATGCCTGCTTTCTTTTCCAGTGCTCTTAGTAGAAAAGCATAATGTCATACCAAGATTTCTAGTCACGGCAGGTTTTGTGTTCTCTGGCTTAAGGAAGAACTCTGAGGCTTGTTTTACATTCCTGAGAAGTAGAGGGAGCTTTTACATGAAGAAATAAAAACAAGCAAATAAATAAATTACAGAAACTTTTTGAATCCAGGCCTGTAGAGCCTGTGTTTCAGGTAACTGATTTTTAGGTGTAATTTTTTTTTGGCAATTGTCTGCAAGTTTTGAGCTCTCAGTGAAATTGTGGGCACATTGCTGTCTTAAGTGCCAGATCTGTAGGTTGCTCAATGCAGCTGAATACCATTAATTGTTCTAGGATTGGGCACAGCAAAATTGTGCTTATTAAGTTACAAACTAAAAGGAAAAAATAAAGCACTGACTGTGCCAGCTGATTACTGAGTTAGAAGTTCAGTCTATGTTTATTCAGTGATTATTCTATAACATGATGATAACTGAAAGAAAATATGAGTAATTTTATTTATCTGTTTATTTGACTCTCTCTTGGCAAAAATTATACAAGTGTAGAGGTTGAAGATTTTGAGTCAAATTTCTAATAAGCCATAACTGCTACTGACAGTGACATTTTTTCCCCCACTGGGAATCATGTTTTTAGAAGAAAAAAGTAGAAGGTTACAACAACTCCTTAGGATTTTCTGTAAGTTACCATGCATCTATTATAATTGTGACACTGAAGCCTATACTCTTTTTTGACATGAGAGGAAAAAATGTAAGTAAAATGTTGCTTTCATAAGTTTTAAAACCAGAATTCCCACAGCATTGCACAGTTAGGTCTTACATTAAGCATTTATGGCAGCTACAAATTCACAGCATGGTTTTTGAGGCAGCAAAAAATCAGAATGAGTCCAATTGACATTTTACAGTCAGAACAAAGGTTTGAAAATGTACAGCTTATATACAACTACTTATGCATTACATATTAGCCCCTTAAAATAGAACTAAACTCAATATCACCCCTTCATGCAGTTAATTATTAGTAAATTAAGTCCTTCAATCATTCTGAACGTTTAAGAACGTTCAATTATATAGTGCTTGCTAAAATGGCCAAAATCTGACTTAATTTACACTCTGGAGTCAGTGACGTTGAAGAGGTTGTGGGCAGAGTAAGAGCGCAGAGTCTGGCCCTCTTAATAATTAATGAAGTAGAACAAAAGTAAAGAGCTCATTTGGAATGTCAGTGTGAATCTGCAAAGCCTTGTGATACAGAAGTGTTCACCTCTGGGAGCTCAGAGCTGTGCAGCAGTGACAGAGAGGGGAGGAAAACTCACTGCACTTCAGGGCCTTTCTTGAATAGGAATGATTTGTATGGATGTTCTGCAGTTTGGCTGTGAGCCTTGGGGAATGCCTTTGATGGACTTGATTAGGGAACAGGATCTCAACCTTGTAGACTCAGTAAGATCTTCACATGTTTAAATACAGATAATTAGTCTCAGTTCTCTCCTTTTTTTATTTCTTTTTTTTTTTTAACTTCCATCCTCATGATTTTGGTTTGAGTTTTTTTTTTTTCCCCTTTCTTGCCCTATTCATTGATTATAAATGTTTGTTTAAATGACAGGGCAGTAGTGCCCTGTTCCTAATTTATGCAATATAAATGACCATGTCTAATTTTCATTTTGGAATATAAGATGATATATCTTTTTTAAGGACTTTAATAGGCAGCAGGAAATCCCTTCACATCTGCCTAAGCAGTGCAGTGGAGTGAAGTGCAGAGATGCCTAGTGGAGCTCCACACAAGCTGACACGTGTAACATCCTGGTGAGATCAGAGCTCAGGGGCAGCCTGGCCAGGCTGGGCAGAGGTGTGTGCCCACATGGCCTGCACAGAGCATGAGTTTCTGCTGGGCTGCAGGTCTGCTCCATGTTCAGCAGGATGAATTTCCATGCTGTGCTGTTCCATGGCACAGATCCCAGGGATTGCTGTGAGCAGAGGTGGGGAGAAGATCAGGGGAAGCCCTTACCCTGGGCATGGCCAACAGGATGGATATTATTGATTAAAATGTCTGAAAATGCTGTGATGAGCCCTGAGGTTGGGGATCTGATTATCCATCATGCTTTGGCCTACAGACTTACTTTTGTTTATGATTCTTTGCTGTCTTAAAAGATGAGATGTTCTGCTAAATCAGCACATGAATTTAGCTATGGAGCTGGGTGAATTCATGTGCCTGAGCAATTTTTTTTCCTATCATCATGGATGAAAGCCTGATTTTGAGCCTTATTGAACATAGTTTTGCTCTGATTATGCAGCTCTAAAGAGGCATTGGTCCAAGGTAAATGTTGGTCAAACTGTATTCCACCATATCTGGAAAATATTCTGGTGGTTTTAATTATCTCTCTGTTGGCAGAGTTATTATTGACTGGTTCAAATTATTTAACTAAGGATTTACTCATTTCCCATATCTGTAAATAAATTCCCTTTCTCAGACAGGTGTTGCAAAGACAATTCACTTGCTTATCTCCTGGACTTTAAACCTAATGTGGTATAAGCAGAGAATTTTAGTCTGTTTGCTGTTTTTCAGTATGTGCCCATTTTGTGCATGGAAGAGGCTCACAGACAGATTAAGTCTGGCATGCTGCTGTTTCAGAGACTTTTTATGAAGCCATTTGAAAATTATTTTGCAGGCATCTGTTATTTCTATGTCAGAACATTATACCAGGAATGTAACAGGAGTTCACTGTGCATATTTGTCCAAATTCCTGCTGGTGTTCTAGTGCTGAGGTGTCAAATGCACAGATCAGTGTCTTACCTTTAATCACTCTACTGTGGCACAGGCTAAAAGAAAACACACCCTTCCTCCTCCAAAAAACAAGGAAATCTGCTGTTTGTGTTCTGCTCTGGTGCACCAGTTCAAAATGGCTTTCTGTCTCACTCCACTGGTTTCTTGGAGGTGGGGACTGATCTGAGAATCTCTTGCATGATGTGTTTGAAATATTTATCTGAGGTTGGACTGTCAGGTGGTGTCCAAGTCACTCATTACTAGGCAGCAGAGGGAGGCTGTGCTGTCAGGGAGTTATTTTCATAAGACACAGCTCTGGGTGGATATTCATGGGCAGTGGGGTCTGTGCTTTAATAAAGAGACCATTGCAAGGTATTTGATTTAAATGCTGAGAATTGCAATCTGAAGGTAACAGTAAATGATATCCAAACATTGTTATCTGTAATATTCAGGGTCTTTGCTTTCTTATTTCTCATTGCACAATTGTTCTTAGATTTTTTTTTTTTCTTTTCCTTCTTTTTCTCTTGCCTGAAGTTTTTTAGTCTCTAAATATGTCAGTGACTGGCTTGCAACCCAGTATAATTGGTACCTGGTAAATGACCTGTGTTTTGTTTCTTGATCTGAATCCTGGCTGATCTACCTGAGCTGAGTGAAACATGCCTTCAGGGCACTACAAAATTTGCTATGATCAAAGAATTGAGAGTTTTTCTCATGGTGCACCCAGGCACCAATAAACACTTGTCTTGCCTCTACAAACTGTAAGTTAAGTTTTGCTGCAGATTATTAGTATGAAACAAACCATTGGATGAAATCAGACATGTCATTTTTCCTTTTGTGTTCCTCCTCTTGTGCTAACATTATGCCATGATGCAATACTACAGTGCTATATACAGCCAAGAATGAAAGGTTTCATTATATTTTGGATTCCAGGAGCATGACAGACATTTTTACATTATACAAACTACCTAAAATTGTAGTTCTTAAACGTTTTCATTGTCTGAAAGGCACATCTTGTAACTGTGGGATAGGAATGTTATCTTTAGGTCAAATTACTGTGTGCTGAAGCATGACCCAATTTTCAGTTTAATGTGAATCCTATTTTTGGTTGTGCAAAAAAATATAAGAAATACCCATTGACTGTGAGGTGCTTATTTCAGTTTTATTAAAGAGTCGCTGATTGCAAGTTATGGGATGCTATAAAATTGAAACTGCCTTATTTAAAAACATTCTCTCTTATGCAATGAGATAAAGGTTGATTTTGTAGCTGTGTAGATATTGTGTGAAGTTATTTGGATAGTGGTCCTTCATCTGAAGATATTTTCTGTTCTCTCCCTTAAATAAAAGTCCTGACACTTTTACATTTCGACAGTTAATCTTTAATTCTTCCCCACACCAATTAACTGAGAACTATTAGAGAAACAATAAGCCATGAATCATCAGCTACAAGTAGGCAGAGTTTAACAGTCAAGAAATTGAGCATTTCTTAATCTTATATACCCTCAACATCAAAGTGAATAAATCTGAGGTTAAAAAGAAAGGTTATCACATTCCCCACTGCTTTAGGAAACAACTTATTTCTTTCTCTCTTGTTCATCTGCCAATACAACACAACAAAAGGAAGGACCTGATTCTGTGATCCTTGATTTGTACAAGAAGGTTTTTTTTTCTATATCAGCCACACTAAGCAAAGTATAATATTAATAGACATTTTCCACAGTACACAAATAAAATTCATAAGAGCAAACATCCTACTTCTATAAACTTCAAGTTCTTTGGAAAGTCCTCTTGAAAATGAATATTCCCCTTTCAAGGGAATGATGTGAGGCAGTGGAGCTATTCAATTAAGAGCCTTTGAATCCTTTAAAAGCTGGTATTCTGCCTAACTAGGAACACATAAATATCTTCAGCTTTCACAGAGTTACTCTTCTGTCAGAATTTAAGCTGTGGTTCATGGATGCTGCTGGATCAGAGCCAGACCCTCCTGCATCTTGCAGAACAAAGTTGTGAGATCAAAATGCTGGAGACATGTCTGTGGGCAGAACTGCATGGGCACTGGGCTGCTTCATCTTAAACCTTTTGAAAATGATTGCTTAGTGCAGTGCTCCCTAAATACTGTCAGCAGCTACAGAAGGGTCTGTGGAGAGAATAGTCCGGGTCATATTTAGAATTAAAACAGTTGTCACCTGCTAAACACAATTGGAGGCTGGGCATTTGCAGAAAGCCAACTGTCTCTAGAGCAAGAGGCTGCATTTCACACAGGGCAAATGCAACTGGGGGAGTTTCACTGATGGGGTGTCTGTGAGCCAGATTTCTATACAGCCTTGCAGAGCATTTCACCCTAATTTTTTCACTCTACTAGGGCTCCTGCAATGGGGCTGAATTTCAGACCAGTGGGAATGCTTTGCCTGCTTGGAACTTCATTAAAATTCTGAGTGAAGCAGGTGCAGGTTTGGGCTTCTGCACCTGCTCAGATTGGTAAGCAGAGGTAGGCTGGGATATTCTGCAGAATATTTTTCTGTGGGAAAATACTTCCTCATCATTAGTGACAGTCTGAAGGAGAAAGGAGTAAATGAAAAAGACTGTCTCAAAACTAAATTTGGAAATATTCTCAGTTGCTAGAAGATATTGTACAAATGGTTGGAAGAAGCCTCACATCTGTCAAAATGATCCATTTTGTTGGTCTTCCAATATTTGATGGGAGGTGTCTTAATTCAGAGTAATTTCTTATTTTATAATCTATCTCTAATTTGCCTAATTGGCATATTTTATGGATGTCTGTGCAAATGCTAACAAAATATTCAGTCCAGTGCTGAAATACAAGAATTAATTTAGTAGCTGGCATAGCCAAGGAATATCATCAAGTAGCATCCACCTAGATACTTCACAAAGAAATGGTAAACCTCCTAATTTTATGTGGTTTCTATAGTTTTGATAGTAAGTGTTTCAGACAACTGTAGTGTTACTGCACCCGAGGCCAGTGCTGCTTCCTTACCATTATCTTTCTTTTCTCAGCCATTTTTAACATAATTTAGGAAATTCTGGTACTGTTTCCTTGCTCAGGTATTCCAGAAATAAAACCCCACATTTAATTCAAAATGCACAGAAATCAATAAAATTCTGCTATCATTCTTTTTTCCATGCAGTTTTTTTGCAGTGGAATTTCCTCAATACCACCAAAGCTGCTTATGTGTTTAAATAAATTAAATAGAAGAATTAATCAAATTCTATTCTGTATCATTAGGAGTAATGAATAGCTAAAACTCTTACTGTGTTGGAAATGCAGAACTGCTAAATTCAAATTTCAGTATGAACAATGCTGAAAAAGGGGAAACAAGTAAAAACATTTAAAGGGCTTGTTAAGAATCATCGTGTGATACAATTCTACAAAGATAAAAATGAACATTGAGATACAATTTTATCTGCATTAAATTACTAATTTACTACCACATTAGACAGGAACCAGAATGACAACATTTTCTTCTGATCAGGGTGACTGCATTCAGTGCACAGGCCTGGAAGGGACCTGAAAAATTCTGCTGGACCATCCATGATCTCAGGGCAGACTATTCCAGTCTGATACTCGCTTTCAGTGAAATTTCCTCATAATTGATATGTTTTCATGAAGTCTATCAATTTGAAAGAACAAAGGCTTTTTTAATCAAGAAACCTCAATGATCTATTTCTTCATCTTTCTGTGAGAATATCTGTAATCATTTCTACTTCAAAACTAGTCAGTAGTTATTGGGAGGGAGTTTGTGTATATTTAGAGCCATGGGAGCTTTGAAAGGAGTTGAAAAGAGGAGTGACAAGGTGGTGTGAAGGGTTTGAAGCAATCTGTATTTACAGGAATTCTTCCTTTGCAATGCAAATCCAGTGGGAAGGAGTGGGTTGTTACTTTCATGTTTAGGGGACTGATTTCTGTCTTACCCAGGGATCCGAGCAGCTCGTGCTGCTGTCGGTCTGTACTGCAGCTTCCCTGATTTCTCAGCATCCTGAGAACCTGTCCATGCACAAACCCTCTGCATCCCACCATGAGCGAGCCCAAACCTTGCATGGACACAAAACAGACCAGAAATTCCTTTTCTTTTCCTGTCTGAATGGGAAATAGTAGACTGTGGTTGGTATAAAGAGATTATGAAGAAGAGTCAAGAACAAATCATATGAAGAGACACAGAAGCAGTCAGTGTGGCTGTCAGTGTACTTTCATTTGGAGGAAGTTCTGGAAGGATCATTTCCATAAAACTGGTGGAAAGGGAGGAGGACTTGGAGAAATGAGTCCTTCAGGAGATTGTGCTGTGAGGACAAGTTGCTGAAACCCTCAAATGCCACTTGGAAACACACTGAGAAGTGAGCTGGGAACTGCCAGTCTTAGAAGGAGATGTTACATTTTGTGTCAAACAGCAAAAAGCCTCTCCCCTTTTCCATCTCACTTTAGAGGGCTCTGGTATGTAAACTACAAATGAAGGTGCTAGCAGTCTTTTAGAGGGGATTTATGGAATAAATGGAAGGGTGCATAAAAGATACTACAGAACTAATTGGGAATTACCAGCAGTTATTAAAATGTTGATTCCCTAATTTCAGTCCTTTGCCTTTCTGAGCAATGAGCTTATTCTCTGTTGAGCTGTGAAACTGAACTGTTTTTTTAAAACTTCAAGTTGATATTTTATTTATCTGTGGTTTTCCTTTTGTATGGGAAAGTCATAAAACAAACTTGAGCGAAATACTTTCCCTGCCTTAAAATATGTAATTATAAGAACTTTGTATTTCATTTCTCCTGGAAGTTGAATAACAATAACACTCCTCTAAAAGCATTTACATTTGAAAGAACAGTCTTGAAATTTTGATGCCCATTTCATATACCTTTACATCTCAAAGAACACTGAATTTTAACTTAAAAGTCAATTTTAATCAGAATATCTTCCAGCTTTATTGTTATTTTTCTTTTTATATATTTGAGGATAGTTATAAATGTACATATGGTTCTTTCCTGCATGTATAAAATAATTGGAACCTAGATACATCCTTTGATGGCTTTTTGTTTTGGTTTGGGTTTTTTTCTGAGTTAAAGTTTCATTCCTAAAAATTTATACCAAATTTTTCAGCTCTCCACTGCCCATAAGAATCTGGACAGTATCTTCAATCTTTTTAAGGGGCCTAAAAAATATTCATCTAGAGCATTACACTGTGGCTTGGCAATGGGGGATTAGCTTGGGTTTGGGTTTTGTTTGTTTGTTTTCTTGTTTTTTCTGACTGTTTCTTCTTGTTTGCTATTTATGAAAAAGTTTTTAAAGTTACATGGATTTTTTGGCAATTATTTTTTGCATGGAAAGTCCAGCACTTCATTTAGGGAAAATAATTCCCTAACTCATCTTGTAGTTTGGACCTTAAATTCATACCCTTTGTGTGTAGGGAGGATCTTCACCATAACTCCCCAAGTAATGCCATATTTGCACTGTTTTTTTTTTTAAATGGTTACTGCATTGTATTGACAGAAAATACTGATATACTGAATTGTTGACTCTGGGGTATTGCTTTGGTCACAAAAGAATTTCTGGTCTTCAGTGTTGGGATTCAATATCTTGTAATGATGCAGTAAGAAATTACACATTTAAAATCAGAGACAGTTTTCATCTAAAGTGATATTACAACTTTTAGGACTTTCCAAAGAGTGGTGATAGGCAGTTGGCCTGAGATGTAGAGCCACTCACTGCTATTCAAGGAATAAAGACAAAAATCTTTAGCCAGGTGTTTCTGAAATACAGTTTTCCATTTTACTTAGAAGCCGATATGTAGGAATGATCCAACAGTTCCAAAAAAATTATGTCACCTTCCCTTCTCCTGGAGTTCCACAGCGTGGGGTTGTGCTTGTCAGTAAAGAAGCACTTACATATTCCCTGCATTCCAGGCTACCAGAGAATTCCAGTAATGTCACAGTAAATAGAGAAGAGTAACACAAGGATTTCCACATCATGGAAGCAAATAGGAAATTGGCCTCAAGGGATGTTCTTCTGATCTAGGCAGACCAATCCAAGCTTTCAACACCTGCAATGTTACATGTGGAAAAAACATCAGATGTTTAGTTAAAAAAAAAAACAAACAACAAAACCCAACAAAAATCTGAAAAACCTCAGCAACCCAATGTAATGAGCACGGTTGTATTTTTCATGGCAGTTACTGCAGCAATGCATGATTTAGTAAGTCCTATAGAATTAGGATTTAGCAATATGGTTTGGCAAATACAGTATAATGCCATTTAAATCTCTCCCTTGTCTCCCCGGAATCATCTTGTTATAAAGTAGCACCATGAGTGGCATTACAAGGTAAATATCACCACATTCCATCAGCAGCTCCCCAAGCCCGAGTTCAGTGTATGAACAAAGCTGAAAATGAAGAACTGGTTTGCAGTTCTGTTTAAAAAGCTGTGCTGGTTTTGGCTGGGCTACTTTGTTGCCAGCTGGGGTTAAACCACAACAAAAACAACCAAAATGAAGAACCAAGCAGAAAGGAATGTAAATGTGCAGTCAGAAGGGATTGTGCAGTTGTCATCACTGGAACCAGCTGACTCCCACTGTGCCCCAGCATATACAAAAATTTCTTGTTGCTGTCTTTCATTAAGTCCAGTTCACTACCTTTTTTATTTTTTTCCTTCTGCCTTCTTCAGTGTTTTCTATGTTTATTTCTGTTATGCTGTTTCGAAAACAGCCCTTCAAATAGCTGAAGATGAGCAAATTGGCCTAGTTGTGAGAAAAAGTTGTTGAAAAGCAGGGGGGTGGAAATTTTTTCAGATGATTTTCCCAAAAGAAATGTCATATTACTGCTCCCAGAGGGTATCATTACATCATTGTCATGTGAAGTAGCACCTACTGTTCTCAGTGGGGAATTCACATCTCCTGACTTAGGAGGCTTCTTTACAAACACAAACTGGCATTGGTTACACATATAACTTTTTATTATTTTGGTTATTTTCTGAGCAGTCATAATGTTTATAAATTGCCTATGCAGCTTCTTCAAAGCAGAGCTGAGATTGAAAAGCAGTGCATTATCCCAAGATATTGCTCTTGCCATATTGGCAGAGGAACATTTCTTAATCTTTGGGAAGTGCTGCTGAGAGAAGGGCACCCATTCTAGTGAATGCTCTTGGCATTTCCTAGCCTTTGCTGCTGGATAATATTTGAAATAGCAAAAATAGTCAGGGGAAAAAAATTAATTTATATATTTGCATAATTCTGGCCTTACAGAGGGGATTTAGAATTTAACCATATTCTGGAGTTTGAGAACTCAAGGGCAAAGCCTACCCTTCACTTTATACAGTTGCAAACTCCAAAATACATTTCAAACTGCTTTGTACTCTTATATCAAAGCCTGAAAACACAATGAAACACTTGAATGTTGGATGTTGGCCCCTGGGGAGCACTGCTCTGCAGTCTGGGGTCCTGCACCACTTTCCAGCAATATCTTCAGTGTGAAACTATTTGCAAGCAGGGGCTCAGTGTGGAGAGGAAGGAGGGACAGTGGGCTGTGAACACACAGACAGGAATACACTGACACACGAGGTGACAGACTGGTGTTTCAGCCCCTGGCTCTGGCTCAGACATTTGGTGGATATGGCTCTTTTCAGCACCAAAACCAAAATTATTTCCAAAGCTGAATCCTGCAGTCAAAAAGTGGTAACTTCCATGTTGCTTTGCTCACAACACATAGTAACTGTGAATCTTGATCCAGATTGTCAGCAATGGAAATCAGGGCAGATCTACCAAGTTCAGCAGAGGGTTTAGATTCCCAGCAGCTTAGCTGTGTACTGTAGAACTGGACATGCAGTAGTTGACTTGTACCCTTTTTGGAGCAGTGGAGTTTGTAGCACAAAGAAATGGAACCAACATGTAAGTTATATTAAGTTTTAATCCTGCGCTCCTTCTTCTCTTTCGAAGTGGTTCACTCAGTCTCCTAATCACAGTGTATTATGTTGCTGCTTTACAATCACACTCCAAATGCAAATCACTTCATTGGTTTCTTAGTGACAGCAAGCTCTGACAGCAGTAGGTACTTGGAATATGCCAGTAAGATTTTAACTGCTTTCAAATGGTTGCAAGGGCCACTGTTTTGGGAGATTACAATCAGGGCACTGCATCAGAGTGCTTTATTTCCACCACCAGCCCATATGCAATGAGCTAATAAGTGATTACTGTCTTTGTATCTTTATATTTGAGGACCAGGTAGAGCATTGCATTCGGTGAACAATGATTGTGTCTTCTCAAGGCATATGTGGCTCGTTAATATTAATGAAGCTTGCATGTATGCATCAGAAAAGGACTTATGTCCCACATAATCACTATTTATCTAGGCAAATTTAGCTTCATCATTTTCTATTTACTAAAAATAAGCCTTGTGCAGTTGATTTATAACATCTCCCTGTTTTGTGTTGGGAATAGCTATCATTGTCTTGATCCCTGAGAGTGTGTAACCACCTTGTGCTCACTTAGGGGAAGGAAGCTAAATGTGAGTTCAAAAAAAGGATGTGCATTTGGCAGCTGTCCATCTGCCACGTGGGGAATCTGTGGACAAGGAAGGTGAAAACTTGGAGATTAACACAGAAGTTCAACAGGTTTCATTGTTGTTTTCCTGTGAGTCTCTTTCTGTGTTTAAAGAGTGGTGTAAAATGCAAGGGATGGAGTTGCAGCAGGGATCAGAAGGGAACAAATGCTATGCAGAGCATTTTCCATACAAGGGCTTCTGACAAACCTGTTCCTTTCATTCCAGTTGAACTGTTGGCTCAACAAGCTGAGTTTCTATTTAATCGCTTAGAAATTATATTTGTAAAGAAGGAATGAGAAAGGGGACTCTGCCTTTACAGTGCTGAAATGTGTTCACTGACATCACAATAATTTTTCTAAGTTCTTTTCACCAGTTCCATTAAAAAGTCATGCACTTAAAATACCATCTTTTTAAAATGAGGCTGAATATCAGCCAACTTTCACAGATACCTGTAGTAGAAAATGAAACAGTCATAGAAATTTCTGAAGCTTGGTCTGATGGTCATATCTGCAGCCCATGGCCCACATAGTGTCAGCCATCTCAAGAGGTGTTTATATTAATAGCAACAGTCCAATATTTGGGAATTGCAGTGAATAATTAGGTGAATCTCAGCTGCCATGCAGTGTCCTGGGAAAAAGGATGTGTGTAATTCTTGGGGTGTAAATAAAGGAAGATGAAGTTGAAGAGTAATATGTTGGTTCTCTATCTTATTTTTCTGACTCTGAATCAATTTCTTCATTATTTCAGGCCTCTGCTGCCAATATATAAAAGAGATATAATATATTGAAATTAACCTATCCTGTTTCTTGAAGTTCTGGAGTTTCTGAGGGTACAGCTCTGGGATATTCTACTCTTTCTTAATATATCCTTTTTAAGCAGGTGGTAAAGCTAGTGTAGTCCCTGAGCATGAGAGGCTGCAAACAGAATTTCTCTTTCAAATTTAAAAGAAGGCCTCTGATCATCTGCTATTATTTCACTCTTCAAATAAACTTCTTTTATTCCTCACTTATATAATCCTTTGTTACTCTGTGAACAGAGTCTGACAAAAAAGTGCAGTCTCTTGGATGAGTTGCTTTGCCTCTGGGTTACTCAGCTTCCAAGACTACCAGGTTTCCATACCATGGGCTAATTTATACCATTCCTGATTATCCCAACCTGAGGCCATTCTTTCAGGGACAAAGGCTTTCCCAGCAGCTCAACTAGCATAATTTTAAATGCCTTCTAGCCTTTTGGACCATTCTGCTTGTTATAGGCCACTTGATTGAATTCCAGATATCTTTTAAGTCCAGCTATACTAGTTTTCACTGTCTTTCACACAGAGACATTTCCCAGTTCATACATTTTTACCTTTTATTTAGGTAATAGTCCTTTACTATGCCCATCTTTCCTAATTACCAGGGTTTTTTTCTGTGGGTTTATACCCTTCTAGTTCTGTAAAGCAATGTATTAGTGTTCTTTTTTATAAACCATTCATTATGTTACATTCATAATAACCAAAAATCAGGTCTTACGTGCTCCCACTTGCCCTTGATGTTCAGGTGTTCCTTGCAGTAATTCTGCTATGAGAAAGCTTTCTTTAGATACAGCTGGAGACAATTCCCTTGGCCCTAATCAGTGTCTTAGCCTGTTCTTTAGGATGCTTCTATAGATTTTGTTGTCTGATTCTCCATTAGGCATCTTTAAGAGCACTTTTTGATGCTCTGAGAACAGGCTTGGAAATGCAGAACCTGGGTGTTGGGGTGTCCTGGTGCTCAGTTTGTAGATCTGCACCCCTTGATGTTGGGAACACCTCATTCTTCCCTACCCATTTTTTGGAATCACCCTTGACTTGAGGTAGCTTCAAGTCAAGTTCAAAGAAAATCAGTTTCTCACAGTATCCAAACCCCCCCAGATGTTTGTGGCATATGGAAAAGATAAAAAAATAAAATAAGCAAAGCAATGTGTCATTTTACTTAAACCTACCATTTTCTTACCCTAAAATTGCACTAGAAAGTTTTCTCTGTGTTTATTCAAGAGTTTTCTTCACACTGCTATGGCAGGGATAAAGAAAAAGACAAAACCAACTGTTCTTGTGAATGACACCTGCCATTGTATTTCAAGCAACATGGTGAAGAGGAGGAGTCTAAGAGGAGGATGTTTCCTAGTGAGATAAGTCTTGTCTCTGGTGTTCATTTTAGAGCTGTGAAAAGAGAACTCAGTCTCTGCTGAATCACTCCAGCAGAAAATCTCATGTTTTCCTTCAATGGTTCAACGTTGTTTATGGATTTCCTTCTAGATTGTTCCCAGCAGTTACAGACATTGTCTTTCTGATATATTTATCTTGCTGTCTTTATTGCACTGGTGTGGACTATGATGCTTATCTCTTGGCCAAGCCTTCCTGTTATGTTTCTTTCTTGAATAAATGTTAAAAGAAATTTATCAAGGATGATTTTTAATTATAAAAGTGCTTTGAAAAGATTTTTTTTTACCTGTATAATTAGAAGACATTTTTAAAGAAAATTTTCCAGTCAATTAGTCCCTAATGAAGCTCAATTTGTTTTACAAATTAACCTTTTCTTAAAATAACAGGATGATTTAATGCAAGAGTTATTCTGCTTCTTTAAGTCTGCATTAAGAGTTCTCTCTGGCACAGATTTACATCCCTCCAAAGTCAATAGGAGATAAAATTTAAGTTAATATAGAATTTTGTTCCCTAAAGTTTAACTTAAGCTTATATGTTGACTATGCAAAACAGAAATACCAAAGCTGTTTCCAGAACTTTGGGTTGAGCTCTAGTTCAAAAAAACCTTGTGTTTAATCTTATTGCTGAGCAGTTCTCCTGCCTATTGGCAGCTATAACACCTTAGAGGCCACATTTCATTTTTTTCCTGACAGTGAACACATGGTGCTCCTTCTGTGTCCCACTGTGGCTGTGTGAGGGTATGCAGGGGGGCAGTGGGGAAGGACAGTGGTGTCTCACCTCTGCTCTGCCAAGGTGGTGGTGTGGTGCACTTCAGTTGTTTTTAATTCTGGAATACTGCTGGGAACTAAATCTGGAAGAAAATCCTGGGGAAAAACTGATTTAGTTGTGTATTTCAGAAAATATGGTATGTATGAAAAGATCCTGGGACTCTGGCTGGTTTGCACATCTCTCCTGTCCTTAGGAAAGACTGTAGCTGGACAAACACATCTTTCCTAAAGGCTTATTACACTATGCTATGAACAGAGGTGATGGTTGCAGGCAACCTAAATTCAGCTGGAGTTCTGCTACCTGCAGGGAAAATACTGACTGAGCTGGATATTGAAAGCACCTCAGGAGGCTGAGGTAAGAAAGCCAGTCTGTGCATTTCTCCCAAGTTATTCTGAAGACAAAGCCACAGCTAAGGGCTTTGCTTTAAATTATCCCTTTCTGCAGCCAGTGATCATTTTGAAGCAGCTTAGAACAGGAGCTGACCTTTTATTCATTTATTTTTTGATTTGTAATGGTAAGCCAGATTTAGGCATAGCTATGAGCAAGTTCTTTTGAAGTGAGAAATCTGGGGTGGGTGGGTAGTTAAGTGGACTTGCACATAGAGAGTTCTGGACAAAATCAGTGATTGGAGCATTTGTTTCCCTTGATCCAGTTTCCTGCTGGCATTGGCTCATGTTATCAAAGAAAGAAAATGCTGGTTAACAAGATCCTTACAGAGGTGCAACCAGCAGAAGTATTGCAAAACAGACTGACCACAATTTAAAGCAGTTACCTGATGCCTGCAGTGCCTGTTGTCTTAGAGATACCCACTGCGGCTGCGATCTCACCTGCACGTCAGCCTGTTTATTTAGTGCAGCGTTCAGTGTGCTTTGGCACGCAGCCTTTGGAGCCTCCTGGCTCTCCCCGTCGGTCCCAGCGCTGTGTCCGTGCCCGGCGCTGCGGGGCTCGGCCGCGGCTGCATCGGCCCTTAGGGGCTCGGGGCACGGGCACTGCACCGCCCTGAGCGCGGAGGGCGGCAGCGCTCCCGGGGGAATAAAGAATAGCTGCACGTGTATGCGATGCATCTGTTTAATGGTCTTATCTCTCCTGCGGGATCTCTTCCAATGTCTCTTAAAAAGTTACATATTCACGTTCAAGGGGGAAAACAGAGGAACAAACAGAGAATAAACACACTCTGTTAAGTGCCCAGACTTCCCCAGCTCCCTGTTTCTGTTAGAAACTCCAGGTCTTTCAGTGCTGTGTCCATTCTGTTTAGGAATAAGTGCACTTTCACATTTTCTGCTCAGGGCCAAATAAGCTCTTGTGTGTAAGAACTGCAGTAAGTGGCACTCCCTTGTTTCCACCCTCCTGGACTGAAGTGACCTTATATGCTGCATGTGGGCTGTTCTAGTTGGGTCAGTGCAAGGTTAGATATCTCACCAGGACTGCCATCAGTGAGTTTTCAAAAAAAGAATTTACCATGGTGGTCAAAAATAAAATAGCATGCAGTATTGTAATTTGTCTCACCAAAACATGCAGTTTAAATGGGCAAGAAATATGTCATTAATGAAGTATACTTGATTTAGCTGACATTGGTAGAAATTTGAGAAAACTTTTATTATGTTCTAATTCTTCTATGTTCATTCTTCAATGCAAGTACTATACTTAGAACTAATTTTCATTTATTACACATTTCATAATACTATTAGTCTGATTAATTAATGCATAATACATCCTGGAGACTAATTTGTTTACTCCTAGAGGGCTCATTAGGAGTTGCTATATGAATGTGAGAGTAGATTTTAAAGTGAGCCACCTTCTAAAGATTGAATCATATGTCTGCTTTGCAGTAAACTGGCAAATGAAAATCTGGTAATCTATATCCCTCATTGAGATGCAGAAGCGTGTTAAAAGTTTACTGAAGCTAGACACGTAGCTGGGCATTTCTCACAGCTAAAAAATACCTATTTCCTTATCATAGGTACAGCTTTACATATTTTGAATCGAAATACTGATTTATTAGGACAATTTGTCACTCCAGTGAACCTGATTGGAGTAGTACATGCATTTTTATTTTGCATTTAAATGCATGCAGTATTCTTAGAGGGTTTCAACTATTTTATTTTCCTTTTTAATGATATTGTCTAACCAAAATGAATGGATAACTCTGCACTTCTGCACTGAAGTTCAGCATTCACCAAATACAGCAATATTTGGTCCAGTTCCCTCGAGTGCTGTGAGTCAGTCTAGATTTTGTTGCCCACTGCTGTATACAAATGTGATATTGTTATAAGGTTTTGCCCAAATGACTTATTAGGAGCTTTCATTTTTTAAACCCCTTTTTTTTTTTTTTTGTCCTAGCATGAATTCTGAATACTGGTGCAAGCAGCATGAGAGGACTGAGTATCATTACTGAGTCAATGGTGGCTCCTCTAGGAGCATATATACTTCTATAATTGTACATAAGTTCCATATATATGTGTCTGGGTTTATTTATCCTGTGTACATGCATTCATAAAAATGCCTTATTCATTGGTACCCTCCTTGTTCTGAACCAGCCATTAAAGCTGTTTTCTATTCTGTTTTTTGCTACCCTTTCAAGTCAAACAGATCAATGCTTTTCCAAAAGCTTTGTTTTAAGCCACGTTCTCCACAGACAGTTAATTTACAAATATTCTGAAGTTATTTATGGTCAAAGGTCTTTAAAAAAAATCATTATGCCTTTTATGCCAAAAACTTGGATTGGAAAACTTACCAGTCAAGACTGTGTAATGACAGTTCCTGCTTTCTGCTAACTCTGCCTTTTTACTGTGAAAAAGCTCCTCTTTTCACAATATTGGGAACCTCATGTTTGAGCTCTGCCTTGATTAGGAAAATGTGAATCCACAACATGAAGAGAATGAGTTACCTGAGTTTTTCTTTCATCCCCCTGCACAAAGAGTTCAAGCTAAAATAGCAATAACCTACAAGGTTTGAGTTGTGATTTAACTGTCTTTATTCTTCTTTCAGGAAGAATATTTGCATTCTTCTTTCTGCTACTGTGAAATCACAGATGGCCTTCAAGTTTTCAGGTGGTGTCCCATTCTTTCTTTTCATCTTTTTTCTTCTCCACACATAACCTTTCATCTCACTGAATAGAGATGATCTTCAAATCAGCCTTTAGGCTGAAATCTTAGCCCTGCCGGAGGAGTTGGGAGATTTGTTATTTATTTTAGAGTCTAGACTCTGAGTGTTAGCCTTTTGTTGGTTGTAAAATGTTCTCTGGCTTTGTGCTTTTCGATGATTTTGTGGATGCTTGCCAGAAGCATCTATTGTTTATGGCCAATCAAAGCAGTCCATTTTCTGAATCATCCCAGAAGGACCAGCACACTGCTTCACACACGTTTGTTCAATGTTCTGTACACCTCAATATGATGTTTGCATTTGAAAGAACTTCACCTTGCAATGGGGTGAGTGTCCTTGGACAGGTACACACACAAAACAGGACCCCCATCTTTTACTTGTTCCTCGTTGGGTTAGTTGAATCCATTGTGTAAATCCTTGGCACCAGGACTTCGTCCTCATACTTGAAACAAAGCAAGTCTTGGAGAAAAAAAAATGAAGTGTTTCTTGAATTATGGAAAATGGAATTGCTCATTAATAGCTCTCAGTCTTATTGAGGGGAAGATGAAATAGAGTCTCTCATCGCAGTGATGATAGCACAGATGCTTTTTGCCTGAAGGGTTTCTGTTTCTAAGTTTTGGAACAGAAAAGAGGTTGAAAGATTAACTGTATCTTTCTAAATTATCACCATCCTCCTAAACCCCATAGTGAGGTAGATTTCTTTCTCTAGCAGAGGTTTTGCAGTAGTCAATAAACAAGCAGTTCTGAATTGAGATTGTCACTGTAATATACATAACCTATAAATAGTCTTGTCAACACTATTTTATTTGAATAGTTATATCTACAGTCAGTTATTATATGCCAACTAAAACACTTGTGTATTTTATTGAAAACCCCTTTTTTAAAAGTGTTTATGTCCTATTTAAAACTCCCTGAATTACACATTCCTTATAGACATATGTCACTGGAAATCAGGTAGACAATAACCAATGCTTCTGGAATGTCACTGCACTCAAATTGATGATCAGTTTAAAAGAAAAGGACTTATTGAGAATTGTCCTAGGTTCATTCCTCTGACCCCTTTGGGTCATTCTAGGGACATTCCAAGAGACAACTGCATTGGGAACAGGACTATTGTGGCAAGGAAATTTGAGGAATAAGCTGATTGCTTAATTACTTAATATGTTTCCAAACCCTTGGCTCACAAAATTCCCTTATTTCTCACCATCTGTAAACTCCAGCTTCAGTGACAGAGAAATACAAAGCCACCTCTACTCTGAGGTTTGAATTTGTACTTTGCTGCTGTTGTTGTACACAAATGCTCTTGATTTATGCTACAAATTAAGTTTGAGACCAAGTTTATGCACTTGTGATGCATTGGCAGCTGCCCAGTGAATACATCACGAGGTGTGTTGGCTCTTTAGGTGTCAGGGTAGGCGTTGTGGAGAGAAGCATTCCTTGGATGCTTCTCCTTGACAACACTGTCGGAAACACTTAGAGTTAAACCTTGATCCCTGGAATGCAATAGAGTTTTGTTTTTTCCTTCAGTGGGAAGAGAATGTGCCCCTGAAAGCAGTTAGTGGAGTGCCCAGGACAAGCTAATTTGTTTTGCTAACACAGTTCAGCTCCGTTAGAAAACACTTTTCAAAAAGAATTAAACTTTCCTCTGGTATGGACGGGATTAATGGAACTTCAGTCAGAGCCCATCAGCACCATTCATTTATAATCAACCAGAGCCACTGCTGTCTGGTGACAGGAGACACTGTCCAGGCCTGATGGAAACCAGTAGGATCTGCTGTGTCAGTGGGTAAGCAAAGCCGACAAGTTGAGATGCCTTGAGAGCTCTTTTGCAGCAGCAGGTATTTTATGTGATTCAAAACAGGGTAGGCAAAGCTTCCCTTGATGAGTTTTCAGCATCTGTCCTTATCTGTAACTCCATGGGCTGAGTAAAGTGTTTTACCTTAGCAATGCTGCTGCCTTGAATAAGTTCAAGTAATAAGACTCTGGGAATCTCTCTTGAATGACAGTGTTAAAGAAATTAATTCTTTATTATTAAGCACTTGTTTCCAAACTGCCTGCAACTACGTACAGGATAAACAAAGCCTCTAACTGTCCTTCAGCAGTGTTGATTAAAGCTTGGATTATTTCAGCTGCTTAGAAAAATTTGTCTTGCCATTGATATCCTCATGACAGAGACCAGAGCTCATGTGCAGAAAGCAACTCCAGCATCATCCAGGAGGTTTTGTATTCAGCACTCAGTACTGTGTGCTGGGCTCCCTGCAAACCATCAGAAAAGAAGGGGAAATTCAGCACTTTTCCTTCCATTTTACCAGTTTACAGTCTTTGTAAAAATTACGTCATAAGTAATTATTGCTCAAGGAATGTTGTGCTGGGTTTTTGGGAAGCAGATATTTGTGGGCCACCTGCAAACACATTTTGGCAAGCTGCTTTTGCAGAGTTTGTTTGCCCCCATTGCCAGGCTGTGGGGTGGGGCAGCCAGCACCAGCTGGAGCAAGGAGTGCAGGCAGGAGTGTGCCTGTGTGGTCACTGAGCAGTGTGTGCCACTCAGAATAAGTGCAATTTACAGGGACCTGGGAACCCTTGACCTGCAGAACTGAAGGATCCATGAGTGAGGAGTGTACATGAGGCATTTCTGGAAATTCCTGACCCCTTGTATTGGTTGGAGTCATATTCCTACTTATTTTGTGTTGCTTAGATTTGCCATGGAGACCATTTGCCGTGTATGAATAACTAATTATCTGGGGTTTTTTACTTCATGATTCCAATTCACACTCAAACACCACAGATTTTCCAGCTTTTTCCAACATCACAACTAAGAAAAAGGCCTGTGATGTAAATAGAGACCAGCATTTCAGGATTTTTTGCATTATTAATATTGCTGATGGAAAGTTTACTCCCCAGCTAACTCCTTAGAAGCTTGTCCAGTATTATTTCCAGACTAGCACAACTGGGAAGTTGTATTCATCCTTTGAGATGAACACTGATTAAGTGGAATAAGGAAGAGTGGGAATATTTTTTAATGAAGCATGTTTAACAAATTTTGGATTTGGATTTGATATTATGGCAATGCATGGTATTATATGGTGTTGAAAAGCATCCTTGTCTTATGGGATGGAGGTCCAGAAGGATTTATCAGTGAGAAGGGAGTGTGCACATACAGCAGTGACCCGTGGGATTAATTTAAAGGCACTGGAGCTCCTAGAGTTCTAAATTATACAACTGACTTGGAAAACCATAGTCAGTAGTCTGCCAACAATTCCTTTATTCTAAAGATCACCTGTGCAGCTGATGAAATGTGTTTCCAAAGGAAACTCCTCTTTTTGGTTTTTAGACACAGAGCGCACAGTAAGTTGTAATGAGCGTGTGCATAGTAAACAATTCATTTAATTAAGCTTCCATAAGCATAATACAGGATGAATTCAAAGATATTCAGCACTACCTCTGGCTGATTTCAGATATGTTGCACCAGAATAAAAAGACTTGATGTTTTCAATAGCAAGATAACTTAGGTAGGTCACACCTTCAGCATTGCTATGGCAAAAACCCTGTGTGTCCTCTCCTGTGTTTTCCAAGCTGTCCATTCATTTCAGCCTCTTACTCTCTGCCACTACAAGCATTTGTGCAGCTGTGCCATGAAAGGGATAAGGGAGTTAATCTAGATTAAAAAATAATCTAGTATCATCTAATTTCAGAAAGCTTTCTTTTATTCATTTATCCTTTTTAATAATGGCAAGACCTTAAAAAAAACATTGTCAATGTTCTTCTAAGTGTAGACATAAATGCTGCCTCTTACAGCAAAGGCATTGGATTTTGGCTCTTTCTGCACACAAAACTGATTCCTGTCTATGTTCTAGGGCACTTGTATGACATTTCATTAGAAAACCTATTGTTTAAATCATCACTTGGCTTCTTATCCTAGTTCAGTTCACATCGTGTTAGTTTGTCAGCAGTTGGCTTTTACTCCCACCACAGTTTCTAGAAGTCTGAACATACCCACAGTGCAAACTGCTGCAGGTTATGATGTGTGGAGCACAGCTCGGGCCCCTCTCTGCAGGGCGGCAGTGCCTGTGTGGATCCCTTCCAGGAGGGCTGCAAGGTGCCCGGCCGTGGGGAGGGACTGCCTTCCCAGCAGTCGGCCTCTCGTTTACTGCTTGCCTCAAATCTGATAATCTCATGAGATTTTCTATGGAATTATTTTGGGTTTAATTCGTAGAATGTTCTCAGTTCCCTTTAACGGTGATTTCACCCTGAAAATGGGGCAGGGCGATGCCACTCCCGCGCCGGGGCCACAGGGCCCAGTGTGTAGTTGAAAGCAGTGTCACAGGAGGGTGCTTTAAATTCGGGAGGTTCTGTACACACTGCAGGGAGGTCAGTGCCTGGGACAGCTCAGACTGCGGCCCCTCAGAGCACTGCTCACCCTCTGCTTGTGCAGACCTTGGAAAGCCCATGTCAGTTTGTGGAGGCGGAAAGCGCTGAGCTGTGGGCCCTGTGATGGCTCCTCAGGAGCTGGGCACTGTCCCCAAGCTCCAGGGAGCCCGGTGCATGTTTAAGTAGGTGCCTGGAACTGCAGAGCCTCTAACAGGTGAATTGCTATGGCAATGAAGGAAAGAAATTCAGTCTGATGTTATGTAAATCACTGAGGTGAGGTGTAACCCTGACTGACTAAAGCCACAGAAGCCTGGCCATTTACACCAATAAAGACAAGATTTTTTTCTCTAATCTTTCAGTCCATGTACTAAATTAAGATGAACTCAAAGTGGTGTACTAATGAGAAACATGACTTACATGTTTCTTTTAATTTAAAAACAAAATAATTGGTTGGATCTGAGTTATTGCTTTATTTGCATCCTTTAATGTGTATCGTAAATGAAAACCTTTTTTTTTAAAAAATTAAATTTATTGACTTTTTTTTAAATCCCTGTACTTAGTACTTTCACCTCTCTCTCAGGCTGCCTTCTCTTTGTCATTGTGAGTGTTGCACAAGGAAAGCTTGAGACAAGAAATATGTCCAGCTTTAAACAAGACTCTGCTTAAAAGTCCTCTTTGGGGAAAAAAAACCATACTTAGAACATGATCCTTCGTAATCACATTAGTAAGAGACTACAGTCACTTCTTTTCACCTTGGCAAATTAGGATTTCGTTAGCAAGCTTTTAATTTCTTCCAAAGCTTATCTTAATGAATACTCCAATCTCAGTTAGAGAAAATGGTAGAAATGTTGTCAGAAGATGTTGATTACACTCAGCAGTAAGTATGCATTTAACAATAATATTTTATTTTAAAACAAGTGAACCCTTGATGGTGAGGTACCAAGGAAATAAATTTTTAAAAATTAAAAATATGTTATTCTGTACAGAATGATCTTTCTAAAGATTTTTTTTTCATTTAAGGAATGTGAAGGTAAGCTGTAATTTTGCTTATCAACTGGGTCAATAATCCATTCATGAAATTATTTCCAATTTCCTTTCTTTGATGTTGATTTGGAGGGAAGATGACAGGAGAAGGAGGACAGGGAACAAAAAAAAGTCATTTTTTCATCACTACTAAACAGTAAAATAGTCTTTTTTTCTGCCTGTTGATAGACTGGCAATCCTTGAATATTCAATAAAATTTCAAAAATGGAAACATAACAGAGAATTTTCACACATTAATTTTTCCGAAGTATATGATTTATATAAAACTGTCAATTTTATTTTCATGGTAAAATACAAGGCTTATTCTACTAAAAGAAAAAGGAAAGAAAACACATTCACTTTAGAGGGAGCAAAACTAGGATTGTATTTTTTACAGGCATTACAATTTTTAGAGAGAACTCCCCCCCATTTGGCCATGCTTCCTGTGTGTGTCAGGAAGGCCCCAGTAGGATATGGGACCCCAGCTAAGCTTTTCAGAAGTAACTAATAATTTTGTTTTCTTCATTTGTCAGACATTGACAACCATGTACAAAAATACCTTGATGCCCCAAAGGCTTATTTTTTAGGTTCTTCTTTCTTCTCCCTCCTCCAATATGAAAGTTTTTCAGAAAACTGCCTGTCAGTTTGCACAGCCAGATCTAGTTTCTTAAACAAGGTGAGAGGATTTATCAGCTGACAGTTTTAATTGGTATCATTCTCCAGAGCAATAGCTTTCCTCGTGTTCATGTGGATCAAAGTTGGCAGGACTAGACCTTAAAACCACAGGGATGTTTCCCAGCTGCATAAAGTGCAGTGAACAGGGTGAAAATGGAACATGTGCTGGACATCTCCAGGCTTCTCACAAACCTGCTGGGGGTTAAGCCCTTTTTCTAATAACTTCCTGCATCTGCAGTGATAATTTAGCAGTGATTTCCAGAAAGTGCTTCTTCCCAAATCCCCAGTGTTGCACTCTGCATTGTAGGTTGTGGAGCTAAAGGGGGAGAGCATCCCATTGCTCTGTGAATATTTTGGTAATGCTGTTTCCTCAAATACTCTTTAGAAGTGTTTGGGTATCCGGTGCTTAAGAGTTGCTGTTTACCTAGCATGTCAGAAAATTCTTATTTTCTATTGTTTTGATTCTGCTGGTAAATCACCCTTACTACAGGCTGAGGTAAAGGTATTATTTATAACATTTGAAACTTTAAATCTTTGAAAGAGCTGCTGGCTGGGACTTGCAGGACATGCAGTTAGACCATGTTTATTCAAAGACTGAATTTAAGAGGCTTCTCTCTGTCTTCATCGAGTTTGGACCTTACAGGCAAACACATCCCCCCCTCAGGTCAGGCTTTGTCACAGTGCACACACACACCTTGCACCTCTGGGTGTGTTCACAGGAGAAAATGACACCTTGGCCACGCTGTGCTAAACTTCACCTCCTCTGCGTTTCTTAAGTGCCTTTGTTACATTTAATTTTGCTGATAAACCTTTTCTCCTTTCTCCCATTTTTTAATTCTTCAACGATTTTCTGAATCTTTATTTCAGGCAAAAAGGTTTGTTCATTTTTCCTGTTTGCCTCCTCCTGGGAGTGCTCAAAGCCCAGGAGCACGTTCAGTTGCAATATTGCATCTCTAGGCAGATGTGGAACAGGATCAGTGATTAATTGCTGATGGGCTAATGGCTTTGCAGTGGCTTAGCCAGCTGTGCAGCAGAGTGCCCTCTACACAGGGATGGGTAGTGCTGTAAAGGCCCTTTACATGCCATTTGTAACAATAATTTCTTTGCCAGGTTGAAGATATTAACATTTGGAATTAGTAGTAAATTCAGATCTGCTCATAAACATGCCCTGTAGATTCAGAGATACAGACATTTAACTGCTATGATTTTCTGAAATGAGTGCTGGGAGGAATGTTAGACTGATAAGAGCTTGTTTGGACACTACAGCTGGTAAAAACACTTAGTTTTTCACAAAGGGAAAATAGAAGTACTTTCTTTCTATGAGTATTTTATTTGAGCTTACCTCAGAGAAATGTGGAGAGACAAAATAGAGACACTGCAAAAATAAAAATAAATTAAATTTAAAATAGATACTATGCCATTCTTTCCTAAAGGCTTTTTGAACACCCTCCCTTTCCGAAATGGGAGCTTTGCTGAAAACCCAGTTACAAGGTGAAGGACAGACTGAAGCATGCAGCCTGCTGATCCAATGCTTCACTGAGAACAGATGGTATTCTGAAACAGTCCATTTGTGATCATTCCATAATAAAGATTAAAGTTGCATATTCCCCAGCAGAGGTGCTTTCGGCAGCCTGCCAAATCACGAGCAAGTTCTTGGCCCTCCTCTTCCAGCATTTGACTCCTTTTTGTTTTTTCCATCTTATCTGAATCATACGATTTTCCAATGATAAATCTCTCTGTGAAAGGTCAAGATAATGAAAAGGTTTTACATTCCCATTATTTCCCCAATGTAATAGTCTACCAAGTACAGTAGGAAATGGTTTTGTTGTTGCAGACCATGATCTCACAGCAGTGTTTGCAGTCGTACACGTATTGGAGCTTTCTCTGTTTCCAAGGTGTGTGAGGTTGATAATTACACAAAAAATCAGACCCTTCTCTCATTGAACATGTCCTTGTGAGCTGAGCAGTGTGGGGGTGTTACAGCAAGGCAGCAGCTGTAACTGACATTCTAATCACAGTTGGGAGTCGGATATAATTTTTTTTAAGTTGGCTACAAACCCTTCTTTTAGTGGTTATGGTGGAGCTTATACCCTGCCAGCCTGTGGAGTAGCACACAACCATCTGATAACCTGGGGCAGCAGCACTGAAAACAGTGTACCCTGCTCATAGCCACCAGGTATGCAGGTACTGCATCACACTTCTTAGCTTAGTGTGATGTGAATTTCAATGTATTTCCTGTAAAATTCATAAGTAAATTTTCAGAGGTCCATTCTTTGATTTTTTTTTTAATTTTATTTTGTTATTTTTTATGTTATTATGCTATGTCAGTTTTAGAGCATTGTCTATATATTATCTTACTGATATTACATTTGAAAAGCACAAAAAAAGTTTTTAAAGCAGGGCTAGACCTTTGAATGCCCATACCAGTGTATTACAATAATGCATGAACACATAGATATTCAGGCTCTGATTCACTCAGAGCTGTCTGGAAGGCACTAAGTTCTTACTGTATTTTGATCAAAGTAGATGTTCATTAAAATTGTACCAAATGCTTTACTTTGACTCTTCCTCAGTTACTTGTTGGTCAGTTACCATTCAGATGAGGAAGCTTTCTTTGAATTAGGTAATTCTTACAACATTTTCTGGAATTATGCCAGTTTGCAGTCTCTGAGATGGAGAATCCTGATCCACACATCCAGGATGCAGCTGAGGTTACCAAGGATGGGATGTGCACAGTGCTGTGTGTTTCCTCCTCTCCACAAATCCTGGTTTCCTGTTATGTTACATAAGGAATGTAAATGCCTTCTTACTGTAACTGCCATATATTACCTCTGACGAGATCTTCTGCCTTCTGCTACTATTTTAGAAGCCATTAGAGGAACCTTTTTAACATTTAATCCTTGGTTGCACTGCTATGTCTCTCACAGTGATCCCTCACTCTGAGGCTGGTGGCTGTGATGCCCCTGCAGGGACTGGTAAGGATTTTGTAAATAGCACTGAGCACTTCTTGAGAACATGGCCCAGCATAAAACAAAATGCCAAATAAATACATTTGGAGTAATTAATCAGTAAATAAGAGCTCTGAGTACTGTCTTTACTTGTCTTTATCTCTTGCAAGAGAGAAAAGGAAAGTAAAAAATACTTGGATGCTTCCACAGAATCTTGACTGGTGAGCTGAAATGTGTAGTACATGGGTGTGCAGGGCCAAATGTATTATTGTATTATGCTATTGAAGACACTTTTGTAGCTTGACTGTACCATGGCATGTTCACATCATCTCTGGGCAGGCAAGGAAGTAATTACAAGCAGGCCACAGCCTTAGAAAAGCAAAATCACTAAACAAGATTAAAAGATCTTTGAAGACATCTTGAGTGGAATTGTAATTCTGTGCTGTTGAAGGAAATTCGGTTTAGTGCTAATCAGAGAGAATTGTAACCATGTTAATAAAAATAGGATATGAGAATTTATTATGTTTCTCTCTGCATGCTGTCATTTTCTCACCTAGAAGAAATAAACATTCTTTTTCTTTAAATGTTTGAAACTGCTCACAACAGGTACCATTCTTTGTTCTTTGACCGTCACAGTCTGGAGGTCCTTCCCAAAATCATTCTGTAACCATTCTCCATTTTTCTTAAGACATTTTGTGAAGAGGTGCAGAAATGTGTCTTTTGAGACCAGCCTCACATAAACAGTGCTGTTAACCAAACTAGATTTGGATTCCTGATATCAAGATCCTTGCTGTAAGTGCACCATCCATTACTAGTGCTTCCTTTCTTTTTTTCTAAGAGCTAGGGGTCCCTACTAAAGTTGCAAGGGGCCATATCATAAAAGAATTTGATATGTCTTTCCTAGCAATTACAGTTTTCTTCTCTTGCAGTGGTTTCTTGCAGACTCCCTTCCTAAAAAGTTATCCATAACCCTCTGCCACATGAGCACATGAGCTTTGTTATGTGTCCCTGAAACGCATCGTGATTGTCAGCAGGAAAGAGAACTTGAGCGTTCTGCCATAAGAACTGTGTCCTGACATAGCTTAGGGTGTCACAGAATGCTCTGGGCTGCAGACTTAAACATTTAAATCCCTTGTGGTTATAACCTAGGAGAAACTGGGAAAGTTCCTGACAGCTCTGTTGGGGCTATTAGGAAAAGTGTCACGTGAAGTTTTAGTACATGAGCTGAATTAAAGAAATAGAATGTACATACCTGTATTGCAACATGTGCACCTGTGTGTACATTCTTTTTTATTGTTAGATGTGAAACTAGAATTTTTCTTTTCCAGTGTAAACTTCATGCTCCCTTTCTGCTTTTCTTTCTTTTATTTTTAAACCACGGTTAAATTATAGAAGGGCAGAAAATATTGTGCTGCAGGATCTTTAGTGTTAGCAGATAGCAGCATTTCCACTTACTGTGTTTGGCATTCTTCTTTTTTTTCTCTGTTCCACTATCTGAAAACATTTGCTTTTGGACATAAATGTAGTCACGTTGGTATCACATGAAATTTTAAGCATGGCAATATGGTTTGTGTAACTCCCAGAGGTGTGTTCTGTGTCTAAAGCCAGCAGTGATCTAAACAACTGAAACCTGGGTAGGAGCGTGTCTTTGGGAATGACGTGTAAAGATAAATGGTTTGACACCAGCTCTTTGGTGAATTTAAAATCAGTGAAACAGCAGTAGCAGATGTCTTGTAGAAGCAGGTCTGAAATGGTTGAAATGGTTTATATCTTCTGAGATTTTTAGTCCTGCGTGTTTGGTTTAGAGAGAGGGGTAGAGAGGGAGTCACTGACGGCAGCGGCAGAGTAAACTGACTGTCCACATCTTCACCTGCTGTTACTCAGGGGGAATGTGATGCTGTGACATCTTCCCTGCCTCTGCTTTGAAATTCATCCAGGGTTACTCAGAAGAGAGATTACTTGAGTATCTGTATTTAAACCAGGGAGTGGACAGTTGTCCTGTTGCAGGTGGGAGGGAAGGGAACTTTCGCTGTTAGAAATAATTTTCTCATGGCCATGCAAAGCAATTGCTTCTGTTCTCACAGGCAGAGTCAGAGAAAGGCTGAAAGACCATCAGAATATACAAAGTGGCAAGACTGAGGGGCAAGAAAAACATTACAGAAATTCTTAACTATTTGTTTGATTTATTAATTTGTTGTTGGTCTCTTATTTAATACTTCAGTTCTATCTCTCCTTTCTTGGCTGATTCATAATTGGTGTAATTTATACCCTGGTTTACGACACATTTGGATTTTTTCTTGCTGTATACCTTTCAGTTGCTGAGCAGAAGTAGATGTAAAACTGATACAAATAATGGAAAGAGCTGCTCCTCCCTGGATTTAGCAATCAGTTAGGCAAACGTTTACATAAAGAGTACCTGTATTTCTTCTGAGGTTCAGATCTCTACATACAATCAAGACTGGAATTTCTCTGTGCCTTGAAGTAGACACTGTTTAGCTACATTAAACAGAGTGTTTGCCAGGAGCCCGGTGTGAGGCTTTCCCCGAGTGCTTCTGTTCTTCGAGCAGCAGGAATGTGAGGAACTCGAAAGCAAAGGGATCTGCCTGGGAAGGGCAGACCCGAGCTGGCAGTGGGAGAGGTCCTTGGGGCAGCCACCGAGAGCACTGAACAGTAACTACAAATAGAAGGGCTTTGTTGCCTTCCTGTTTCACACTGTTTGAGTGTTAGTCACTGCAAGACAGTGGCAGGAGGGGCAAGACATTCCCCATTGCCTCTTTCTTCTGAAAGCTATTAAACAGCTTTTGAATGTGCCTGCACCGTTCTTGGTTTGTTTTCCTTTAACTTGGGCATGTTTCTCTCATCCCTGTGGTTTCATGACTACAGTGAGATCACTCTGTGCAAAGACTGATTTAAGACATGGAGGTAGATCTTCAGGTGATGTAAACCAGCCTTTAGTGGTCTGGGGTTTGACTGATTTACATCACTTTGTGATTCAGTGTTTCCCTCCAGGCCTAAAATTTAGAAACCAAAGAATTTATGTTACAACCATTTCACACTGGTTTACATAACAATTATTTTCAATCAACAGTCTCCTTGGATCCTAATTTTGGGGTAAAGTTTTCAGTTACATCCTGACCACAGTGTTATTGATTGTTTGCTTTTCCAGACAGATTTTAATTCATGAGTTGCTTTAAACCAGAAGCACTTTAAAGAAGCACTGTGTTTGCTGCTCCATGCCTTTGGCCACTGCAGCTAATCATCAAAATGTGTGCATAAGAAAAAGCTTTTCTGTACTCATAACCCTTTTGTGCCTGTAATTCATTCCAGGTTGCTACAATTGAGCATTTGTAACATCACAGTTTGTCACTGCATAAGTGAGTTTGATGTCACAGAATCATTTTCTTCTGTAGCTGAGGAGGAACAGACAGTGATTAGGAGAGAAGTTGCTTCTGTGATGCACAGGCACACGTGAGGACTCGGAAATCAGAAGTGAATAAAGAAGAGAATAGACAAAAAGAAATAATTTTAAATAGATTTGTTCAAAGACAATTTGAAGGTGATGACTGAAAAAAATATTCAAATGTGATGATATATGAAAGATAAAAGTCAATTTGTGCACCTAGGATATATTTGTCCTAAAGAGATGAAGTAGGATTTAGAGTATTTACACCCAACTTGAATTAGCTGACAACTTCACTACAGAATATTTTGTTGACTTATAGATAATATTCAAAGAGATTGAATTTCGGTGCTGAGGAAGTGCAAACACAAATCCAGCAGTTAACATGTAAGAAGTCATATCACAAGTCAAAACCACGTGGTGTTTTCAGGGGTCCCTCCCTGCTAATCCTTGTCCACCTCCCCTCTGGGTTGGTGCAGGTGCTTGTTGAGTTGCATCATAACCAAACTATTCCACTCCCAGTCACAATGCAAATACTGTTTTTTCAGAGCCCTGTGAAGATTATATTTTTCTTATCAGTATTAGATGGTCAAATATGAACTTTGAAGATGTCAGAAGATACACACAGTGACTATGATTTAATGATGCTGAGAAGCCTCAACATATTTTGAAGGTTAAAATTTTGTTTTAATTAACACCAGCTCTTACTGAATATGCACTAATTTTTTTAACAGCACTGCCTGCAGTTTTGCCAGTATTGTTGTCAGATGACAGTGACATTTAATTTTAGAAGGTTTTTTTTGCATTCATTATTTTATTTTTCCTTTCAAGCAAGTTTGTGGAAAACAAAACAAAAAAACCCAAGCCGAACCAAATAGATGGCATCATGCTAAGCCTTTTTCTGACAGTTTTTAGGACCACTGGTACCACTAACAAAGAACATGAGGAAGTTCCCCAGTATTTTGCACACTAGCTGGAAGCTCATCAAGCTGTTTTCTTTTGATTCTACAACACTAAGGAGATATGTACTGAATTCTACAGTCAGTTAATTGGCCTCATGATACCATGTTGAAGCCTTACCAGCGCTCTGAGAAGTGTCTCTCCAAGTGGAGTTTAGGCCAGATTCCAGACCTGATGTTCCTGTGAAGGTCATCAGATGATTTCCATGGTGTCACAGGCTGGGTCTCACCAGCAGAAAGGCTGTGGCTCAGTGGGCCCCTCTGTAGTTCCTGTTCCTGCTGTGGCTCCTTCACTGCTTGTTTGATTTCCAGTCCCAGCTCCTGTGACAGGGATGATGAGCAGTACTGTAGGCCATTGTTTGTTCAGGGTAACATCTGTTATGTCCAGAATTCCTTGGTGAAGCCTCAACAAGTAAGAAAAGAGAAAATCTCCATGTTCAATTGTGTGTATGGTATTAATACCTTGTATTATACAAAATAACAAAACACCACCACCACCACCAATTAGAATGATAATTGTTTTCCCCAGCTGTGTGGGGGGAATTGGGCATTTGTTAAGGCATTAGAAAGCAGGGGAACATAGACATAGTCAAAATCTGCTGCTGATCAGTGTCCCTAGGATGTGCAGTTTTGCTACTGGATTGAGTCCCAGAATATTTGGCTCTGCTTTGTATGATGTGGAGAGCTGAGTTCTCTGCTGCCTCATAGCATCTCAGCTGGAGCTGGGCACCCACTGCAGGAAGGGCCAGGACACCTTCCAGGGGTGTCTGAGGGAGGCAGGGCTGGTGCAGGGCTCTGCAATGCTGCCTGCAGAGGCACCATCAAACCCACTCTGTGCTGCTGCTGCTGCTGCTTTTATAAGGCTGCAAGAGATGATGGAAGTGCAGCCCACGTGTGGGTCCTGGCAGCTACCTGGAGCTTTTCCAGTGGGTTCTAATTTGTGGTGGGTTGTAAGGTGGGAGCCTGCAGAGGGGGAAAGGGAGGGTGCAGCAGGTATTGAACAGCAATACAGGCTGGCAGGAATACAAATCAGCTCAAAGCTAGACCTGGGTACAATCTTGAAAGTGATAGAGATGAACTCTATAAAAATTCACTATATGTTTCAGTAAGGTTCTTTGAAAGTTATTCTTGTGTAGAGGATATATTGTTAACACTGCACTGTGAGAGCAAAAGCAGGAATATAAAGACTTTTAAATAATTCTTCTGAGGTCAAATTAAAAGATTTCTCAAGCTCCTCAACTAATCACACACTTATTTATTAAAAATCTATTTAAAGCATTCCATTGTTCTCTATAAATATTCATGTTTATTTTAATAAGTACAGGTTTATTTCAATTGTATCTAAAACCCTCCAGTGGCTAGAAAACTTCATATTCAAGTCCAGGCGTACAGGCAAATCCAGAATGTATTTCTAAGATGTGGTAGCACAGTTACTAATATTATTATTAATGACAGCTATTTTTGTTGTTGTTTTTGATTGCCACAAGAGAATGCAGAAGCTTGCAGCTGGGATTCTTTGAAGCAATGTTCCATTCCTTAGGGAGATGTTATTTCTATAAAAACAATGAAATCAGTTAGCATAGGTAATAAAATAATTATACCAATTTATTTTGGCTATTAAGTGTTGAATCCCCTTAGCTAATCATCCACTTTAAGCTCTTACTCAAACTGCCCTGGTTGCTTTTGCCTTAAGGTTAAACATCATGAATTCTTATTCACTGATAAATCAATTTTTAATAAATTCCTGCAGTGCTTTCCTTCTAGTGTCAATTTGAACTTTATCGATAATCTAAGGTATTGTTACCCCAAACTAGTAAAGGGTATTTCCCACTGTCCCATCAAAGACAACAGTTATTCCTTGACTTGTTGGTACCTGGTTACAAATGTACTTGAGGCTCACCTGCTGCCAGTTAGGAAAAGCTGTTTGTCACAGTGGTGTGACAGAAGACTTTGTGCATGGGGTACTGGGAACATCATCTGTGAGCTGCCTCAACATCCTTCCAGAGGGGAGCTCATCAGGAGGAGCCCAGCATTTGCTGTGCTGAAACCAATATAAATTCTTCTCTTTGATTAGTTTAAACTTTGTTTAGTTTTGCGTGGCTGTGGCTCCCAGTAAGCCTTTTAAATGACCAAAAGCAAAACAAACAAAGGTCAATTTCTGTCTAAACTCAGAAAATGTTGTTAGTCTTGCTTAGGAGAAGAACTCAGGTCTGTCTTTATTTAATAAGGCAAGAGTCCAGGGAATCTGTAAAAATTCTGATTCCAGCTCCCCTTTACAGATTGCCAAATTATTTACAGATACCAGGATTTGATCCTCCAGAATGTTACTGCTAAAGCACTGTTGAATAAATGGATCATTTTATAAACTGACAAGATTCAAACTGTCATCTCAGAGAACACATAAATTTTTGTGATTTAAAATCCTTTCCCTTGAAGTGCCTCAGCTGCTCCTTTCCTCAGTAGACACTGATTCTCTTTGGGTGGACACAGTAAACACATATATCTATAGAAGTGAGATACTATCAACCTGTCCATGAGTGTATGATCTAAAATCATTTTAAATCAGTCAAAACTCTCCCAAAGACTTCATGAAACATGAAGCCTGAGATCAGTAAGAAGTATAAACAGGACCAAATCCAAGAGTGTGAATGATTCCAGTGAGGTTTGCCCTAGTGTAAAGCAATTCTCATTCCTTTTCTCAAAGTCAGAGCCTCACAAGCATATGAAAAAATGAAAAATGTCTATCTGTAGCAGCAATCTGTATTGAAGTTGGGACTGCAGTGGTAATTTTAGTTGCTATACTGCTGTATTTTTCAGTCAGGCCACAAAAAGCAACTGTTTCTAAAGTAGTAAATCCCCTCAAAGACCAAAGTTGAATTTTTATAAAAGTGGAAGAGAGATTCAAGGATTTGTGCAATCCAGAGTGTGCTTTGTCAGGTGTGTGTGCTTCGTGGTGGTCACAAGGGTTAGGACAGGTGTTTGGGATGGCAGTTGTTGGGTTTTTCTGATTGTTTCTGTGTTTGTTTGTGTTTGGTCTCATAGTGTTTAACAGCAGTGACTGTTTTCAGGCAGTTTCACTGTCTGGTACTCCTGAGAAGTTCTGGGCCAATCTTTCCTTCCAGAGGCCTCTGAATCTAAGAAGAAACCATTGTGCATTTTTAGTTAATTAAATGTAAATAAGGAAGAGGTAAGACCTACTGGAAAAATTAAAAAAAAAACCCTCTTCTAGTAACTACTCTGCTTCAAAACATGAAAATTTAAAGTCTAATCAGATAAATACAGATGCAATTAAATTACAGTTATGTTAGTAATTTATTTGGCTTCATTTGGATTAATAAAATGTTAAATACATGCACAGTTGTTCATTGCTTTAAAATATAAACTAGTTACTTTAATAGTTTACAGAATGCCTTCCATATTCTGTTTGTAATTTTTTTGGATAGACAAGTGCAGGTTTTTATTTATTCTGCTGTAGCAACACAACTGGCAAGAGAAAAGTTAATCACAGATTATGGCACAGTTTTCTCAAAGCCTCTCCTGTGGAGATTATTTGATTATTGAGCATCAGAACTTTCATATGCATAAAGAACAAAGCTTGAAAATTAATTCAAAATATTGCATAGAGGAGAAATAAATAAGATTACAAAAAGGGGTTGTTTAGAGTTTGAACTTTGTGAAGACAGTTTCATGATGTCAAACAGCTTGTTAATGATTTTGACTGCTTTTGTTCATCAGTAGATAATTCAAGGTTTTCTTGAAATCTTAGACCTTCTTTATTTTCTATTTTGACAAATGTAGGCAATAGGAAAGTAAGTAGTACAAAAATAAGAGTTTTCAGGTCAGAGAGGGTGTTCATGTGGTGGCCAATTTGGGAATACCACTGTACAAAATCTTACATTAAATAAAATTGGAACCAAGGCTCTGAGCTCACAGTCAAACAGTACAGTGCCCACAGACTTTTTCAATCACCATGAAGCTTTTCCTCTCTTAAAATGCAGCAAAATCCGCTCATTTAGAAGCAAGAAAAAATTTCTGTAAGTGATGGATTTAACACACTGGATAACCTTTTCATTAGACAATTATGTGTTTCAGTCCATGGGATATGAAGTGTATATTTTTTGTAGTATGTTTTCAGATGTCAATGACCCTATTTCATGGAATATAAGTCACACTGTGAATTTAAAGATCTGAAGAAAATCAATAGATGAGACATTGAAGACTCTTATATCAACTGAAAATATTTTTTGCCATTTTTTTCTCTCTCTTTTTTAATCTTCTTGCCGAAAGCTCAACCCAAACATCAAAAAATCATTGAAAGACTTGGATAATAATTACTAGAGTCTTGGATTTTACTGTAAAGAGCTTTTGTGTCCTCAAAGTATTTGAAGTCCTAATCCACTAGGTACAATATCTTTGGGTGAGACACCAGTAATGTAAGAGAGTTAATCCATGGAGCAATAATAATAAGTATTGCTCTACATCAATAGTGAAAATCTCTTACCTCCACAATCAATAAAATCCAAACTGTGCAGAGACAATCCACATTAAACTAATTAATAAAGACAATTCCATTTAAAATAATATGTGTGTGTGCATTTGGTGTTAATAATAGGGGAGACATTTTCACAGCCATACCTTCTGTTAGAACTCTGGGCAGAGCTGAAGAAATTGGGCTTTCCTTTAGTAACCTTCTGCCCATCATCCCCATGGATGTGTTCCAAACAGGCACCTTGTTTCTGTTCTTCACCTTTCCCATGGACTTGAAAGTCTGCTGTTGGACACCCAAAATTTTAAGAGCCAGCCCCATTCTCAGAAGTGCATGATTGGGCATCTAAACACACATTTCTCAGGAAAAAAAAAAAAGCCTGGATCACCATATGCACTGATTATTTGTAATCCAACAGGTTTAATCCTGAAAAAAGATGCCAATAATGAATACTTTAGTGATTGTTGTGATACAATGTTATATTCTCTTATTAAAGCTGTTTAGGATTTGCACAGAGTCAGAGCTCTGGAGCTCTCTGCTTAATTCTCTCCAGTGCATGGATATAAACTATGAAAGTCACTTTGATAGTGGAACATGAGAGCAAGTGAAGAATACAACAAAGTGGAACAACAGCCCCAATCAAACTATCACAGATTTCAAGGACACTTACCCTGCTACTTAGTCAGGATTAATAATCATTTAACCTTTTTGAATGAACAAAACACCAGAAAAAATGGCAATTCTTAATGCAATATAAATTTAAACAGAAAATTAAGAAAAATCAGTCAGTGCAGGTTCTCAAAGTAAATATTTATCAAATATCATTTGTTCAATTTGTTTCCACTCAAGTAGAATTGTGCACAAAATATTGTAAGAATTCATCTTCAGGCTACATTCAGCTTAGTAGTGCACATGAGAGTGATTATGCATCTCCAAAATTGCTGACAAGGTAATCAAAAAGTTAAAAAATCTAAAAAAAACAACCATAAGTTTCAGATTGACTTGGCAAGCATTTTGACTCCAAAAATTTACCTGGGCTTTTCTTCTTTTCTTCTGGTTTGAACCAAATATTCATATTTAACTTCCAGCTGTAATGCAGAACTGTAACCATTTGGTTTGGTTTACAAAGTGCCATCCAGCTTTCAGGTACTTTGGAGAGTCTCTTAGAGGTTTCCTGGAAGGCCTTTAGAGGTTCAGGCAGGACTGATGCTGCCTCAGAGGCTGTGCTGGGAGCTGTGTGGCCAGCAGGGATTGCCAAAATCCAGCTGTAAGAGGCACAGTTTAGTGCTGCCCATTCTTCCCCCTGAGAACTCATGGTGCAAAACCTCCATTCGAGCACCAAGTGGGAGAACAGGATAGAAAGCTGCCCTGGATTTGTGGCAAGAAGAACAATGTGAGTGTCAGATAGAAGAGGATCCCACTGAGAAAGGATGTCTGAAACATCCCTGTGCCTGTGAAATCTGTGAGAAAGGAACACAAAGGTCAGAGTAGGACCTGGCTCTCCCACCCCACCTCTCACACAGCACTTCCTAAATCTTACATGCCCAAGTCACCCACTTCTGCTTATTTAGTTGATGTAATAAAATCTGGATACTTTTCAGTATTGATTGGTGTAAGTGTGGCTTAGTGGCAGAATCATTACTTTTTTAATCTTGGAACTGCCAGCCTTTACTAATCTAAGCTGAAATTCAGTTTCTTCGATTAAGGCCTGCCATTACTAATTGTTTTTAAATGTTGCTTGGATGGTTCTGGTTCAAAAAGTTTAGTTCTTCAGCAATATCTTATAGTTCTACACTCAGTAATTCATTAAAACTCTATGTTCTGAGGCATGACCAAAGCGAGGAAAGGGAAGATGATGGAAAATCTTGGAACAGAAGCTGGGACTCTGAAGACAAGTTCCAGAAAATAGTGGCTTAATGACTTCCTGTGCTGCACATGAGCTGCATCTTTATGTCCATTCATTCTTTGCATTAAACTGATGCATGTTGGGTGGCAAGCAGAACTGAGCTTGCCTGCCAACCTCACATCTACTCATGCAGTTCTGGAGGAAAGGTCAGATAAGGATAATATGTCAAAAGGGTGTAATTAAGATTCAGAAAGATTAATACCTGTGGTATTTAGTGAAATTGCCTTCTAGTGGAATGCTCATCTATTACTTTGATATTTAACATTTCTGCTGTTAAAATGTTAGTGCTTGTAAAAGTACAAAATTGGCGGCAGACGTTTGGTTTATATACTCTTTTATTCCAAAAAGAACCCCATAGGAGAAGCAATCAGGCTGGGGTTTTTTTAACCTGGATATTTTCTCTATAAGTCTTTCAGTATTTCCACTACAAGTTTGTATTTGATAAGGTTATTTAAATTATGTCAATCAGTTTGACAGGTGGTGCCAATTTGGGAGGGCAGAGGAGAGCATATGACTAACAGGATCTGAGATATCTGGAACGGTCTCCAGTGAAATGAAAATTATACATCTGTAGGATGAAGAGGAATAAATGTATTTAATTCAACATTAAGAGAAAGATCTTTTTAACATGATTCAGCACATACTTAATACATAATTGAAAGCAGATGAGCAGCCTCACTGGAGTTTGTGGTATGTAGGAGCTACAGTTCCTCCAACTCTTCCAGCTACTACACAAACACTTAAAACATGGCACACTTCCCAAAAAGTTCAGTTAGGGTGAGAAGAATAGTACAAACTGAAAACCCAATGGGCTTAAGGTTAAAATAGTAACTAAGATGTATAAATATAATAAAGACATAACTTTTTTTATTCCTTACTCATTATGAACATCAAAAGTAGTTATTTCTTTTTCACATTTCCTTTAAGTCTAAAATATATGCATAATACACTGCTGAAAATTTTAGCAAAACAAATTGGAATTAAAATGGGCTCTATTTTCCTGAATTCTTGTCCATTTTTTAGTCTTTAGTTTCTAAAATAAATGGAAATTTTGCTTTATGGAGGAATGGGTCTTGCAAGACATTTACATGAATCATCCTTCCATAGATGAAGCTGATAATTAAGTGAGTCATACGTAGAGAACTTTTAGATTTAATCAGTAAAACTTCTACATGACTTTGCTACAAGTTCAACAAGTCAGTGTTTAGAGTACTGGCAGTACTAAATGTGCTGCATTGCTTGTTGTGACACAACATGTTCGGCCTTTAAACTAAAAAATTCCCATTAGTATAAAAATAGGATTTAAATTGCATTCAAAGCAATGGAATTCAGAACTGTCACTGACATCACCACTAGAGTAAGTCATGTAAGAATTTACAAGATGACAGCCCAAATTTCTGCAGTTCTGAAAAGAGTATAATTACTGTGTCATATCACTACTTCATGAATTTAATTGTGGGGGCATTTTATTTACAAAATTACAAATATGTTTAGTTAATGTAATGAACAGTGTCTTGGCCTGGGCCTGACTATTTCTAGCTGAGCACAGAAGGATATTCAATTGTTTTCAGGATATTTCTGTTTTAAAGGAACTTTCCTTAGATATATTCCAAAGGTTTGGGAAGGTCTTTGTACTCAACAATCATGTAGGAAAATAATGTATCTATCTAGGTAGAATTTTAATCCTTTTCTTATACTAGGAAGAAGTGTTCAGCTTTCTAAAACTGAAATACAATTTTTAATTTCTCTTGTGATTCTGAAAGCTGGATAAAACTATGATAATTACTGCACATATTCACATTATAAACCACAACAGTACATTTAGTAAGCAGCTAGGATGGATATATGTTAGACAAGGTGGTGTACGAGTTCAGAAGACAGCATCTCTAGGAGTTTTTAAATAAGTGCATTGTTTAGCTTACTGGAGGTTTCACTGTGTAAATCTGGTGGGTGAATATTATGTGATAAATACTTTTTCTGATCATTGAAAACAGATGTAAAATCAGGAACCAAAACAATTACTTTGATGTCTTGTAAGACTCTGACAAAGCTAATAACGTTATGTAAAAGACAAGGTTATTCCTCAGGCTATTTTGAGAAAAATGTGCTGTTCTCAATTGTGCTATAAAGACTCAGGGGCCAGAAATCTGGTGTTCTTTGGAGTTCCATGTTTGTTGTTTGGGGTTTTGTCATATTTGAATGTATAAACCTACTGACTCTATTAAAGGGATTCACATAACAGCACATACCAGGTGGGATCACACCTAAAGGATTTTGCTGGTTTGTGCACTTGCTATGGATGTTACATTCCAGATTGGACCTCATTCCTCCATCCCTTCAGGTGGCTCTTGCTGTAATCTGCATCTCCTGTCCATGTTAATAACTGCACTGTAACCCAGGAGCTGCACTCCCCAGCACTGCATGTGACTACACTTGGAAAAGGGGAATTTATTTAGGGTTGCCTTCAGACCCACAGCTGCTGCCTTCTCAGGAGCCACAATTCCATGGGCATAGCTCATGTAAAGTTTCCTGTTTAACACCACTGTGGTGGTTTGTATCTACAGGCACTGCTTCGTCCAAAATGCATGGAAATCACTTATTCATCTTTTATGGCTTACTGGAAGAAAGTAACAAAAAAAAAAAGGAATAGGAATTAAGGACTAAGAAGTGAAAGGGAAGAGAATAATCTGAGAAAGGGGAGAGATGAAAGTTTGTTTGGAGTGAATATAGGTGTGTTGTTCAGGATTCTTTCAGCTGAGTGTTGTGAACACAGAGGCCTCAATGGAGGTTGTGGCTGAGTGAGGAAGAGAAGTGGAAAAATTTTGTGGGTGGGGTGGGATGGGGGATCAGCTCTAGCTGGAAAGGGCCAAGGCAATCATTAGAGCTCAAAGTAAATTACAGCTGATGAGTGCTGAAGATACAAGGAGGGTTAAAGGATTTGCAGCCCTTCTTGCTGCCATTTATATTGGTGATTTGGGAACAGAGGGGAGGTACAAGGATGAGGCTACAGCCTGGAAGTTGTTCTGGACTCTCCATCTCTCCCAGAGTATAAAAGGCCAGACATGGCTTTTCCTTTCTGCTGCTGGCCAGAAAGGAAATGTTAGAGCTGGACTTTTCTGCTCTAGGCACAACAATGTACTACTGTGGAACTGCCAGGTACATATAGTAAAGCAAATTATTAAAAAACACATTGATTTTTACTTTAAGTTGTCAGCATCTGATGGCAAAAGATAAATGTTCAGTGTCATAAACAACTCATTTTTAATAATAAAGTAGACTGGACAAAACAGTTAAAACACAAAAGTTTAAAATTTATTAAATCTTTACTCAAGCAGAATATCCAATGAAGAGGAGGAGTTCAGTAAGGATTGAGAGAGCAGTAAAAATATCTTTATTTTAGTGAATTTGGTCTCTCTGAGAAGTAGCTAAAATATAAACTAAACCATGGTTTTAACTGCCAGATATTTACAGAACAAGGATAAATTCTGTAAGTACACCTGCTGGGATAATGGATTCTTTCACCCCTCCTTTTTATGCAGAAACAAGAAATAGAAATCCTAACCCAGGCACCTTAGCCATTTAGAATCAGAGATGCTCTACCTGCACACACCTAGGTTTTCTGTGCATGCAGCAACTCCTCTTTGAATTATGTGAGTCCTTGCTGGTTTCTCATTACTTCTGTTATCCACTTCATTAACTATTAACTAGTTGTGTCTCTTAGCTCGTTATAAACTTCTTTTTCTTCTTTTTTTTTTGGTGGCAACAAAGGCAATTGCATTGAAGACTTAAGAGGCAAGCAGAGGATTTTTGTCACTCACCAAGGCATGGTTTTTCCTTTGTAAACTGCAGGTATCAAAGCAGCTTTTCTATTCTGTTTGGACACACCGCGTAGTAACAGGGGGATAAGAGGCAGCTGTGCTTCAGACCACATGAGGTAATTTGCAGACACATTTTAATTGCCTTTTAGAGAGCATGAAGGAGTTCCAAATAGTCTAATGAGTTCCAGCAAACACCTGTGAAATGCTTTTAGCCCACCATGTAAAACAGAAATTAAGGAAGAAATAAAGCACAAATCTAGCATGTGTGTTCTAATGGAGGTTAGGGAGAAAAAATAGATTTCCTTGAGTATTCACCACATTCTCTAAGACAGAAATAAGGAACACTACAAACCATATTCATGCCAACAAAAAGCTAAAGAGGCAAATTTCGGGCAATGGTCTTTGTAGATCAGTTAATATACGAGCCCTAGGAGCAGAGGCTTGTTTGAGGTTGAATTATAAGTGGTTTCAATGCATAAGTCTATTTTTAAGCATTAGGTTGTAACTCAGCAAAGCAATTATGGCCTGTCTTAACTTCACTTGTAAAGGACTGTACCCACTTAAATCAGAGGTGTTCTGGAATGCTTTTGCTCCTTTGGGGCTTAATAATAGCAGTGGAATCTCATTGCAAGGATCTTGCAAATGACTTAACATTAATTACATTTATGCCTATATAGTGTTCTGTACACACAACTTTTTTTGGGAATTCTGTGTTGAAAACCTCTGGTGATAGTGCATTTGTTGTTTGTGTTCCATATTTTAACAGTTTAGTGGAAATAGGACATGAAATCCTCAGTGAAGTTGATCCTTGAGATGGAGCCTTGAATAACATGAGTTATTTACCCCTATTATGCTTCAGCTGTAGGAAACACAACTTATCACTCCATAAAGAGTGCCATGAGATTTTGAATGTGTAAAGATGTGTAAAGATTTTTCAGAGTAGATTTTTCAAAAAAACATTTAGAAATTAAAAAAAATAAACATTCCAAATTCTATGCAGTTCTAAGCTTTATAGAAGGGAGAGATTGTGGACGTCGTTGTGTGGTGGCTTGTCTTTCAAAATCTATACTGGGATGATTTGCAGAAGGAAATATTTAAATTGTTTTTTCTTTGACATTTAAAAAATACCTAACAGTGAGTCCTTTCTGCCCCCAAGAAATCCTGCAAGTTAATGGAAGTTATATAAGTTGTACATTGAAAACACAGTAGAAGAATATCAATTTGACAAGAAAAAGTGAATGTTTACTACTTGGCATTTGATCATTTGAACTTGCAAGACTGATTTGTGGCATGCAATAATGCTTTCTTAGGCCTCTTTGGAGATGTTACACTTCTCAAATGATGAGAACACTGAATGCTTGGTTTTACAGAGGAAGGAAGGAAAGTTTGCTGCTTGAATGACATGAATGAAATGACAGCTCATCTCTAGAATAAGACATTGTGTTGCTGTAAGGCTGCTGTATCATTACTTCCTTAGCAAGGAAAAATTCCATTAAAAATAATCTCCATCACACACTTTCTTGTAACTTCTTCCTCACTGGCAAGGACAAGACTCTTTAGGGTACCATGAGTTGAAGGAAAAATTCTGTATGTACAGTGCCTGCTGTTGCTTAGCAGAGATACCAAACTGAGGGAGAAAGTGGGGAATATCCATTCCTCTCTTCTGGTTAATCCTTCAGGATTAATGTCCTCTGTCTTTCAGACCAGGTTCAGACATGAGCAGGAGATAAAGTAATCCAGTTTTCATTTCTGATGAAATAGAGGAATAGAGGCAGAGTTGAGGGAAAAAAAGTTCCTACCAAGCTTTTGATAAGGAATTTTTTATGGAATCACATATGTTTTCTCCAGCTGTCCAAGAGGGACACAATAGATGGCACTGAAGTGGTGGCACAAGGGCTGAATGAAGGTCAATAATACCAGGAATTACCATTAAAGTTCCTGTTAACAGCAACAAGCTGCAGTGTCAGGAATAATCCATCGTGAAACCATAGAAACCAAGAGTGAGCCTCCACACCTCAGGTGTTGATACTTCAATAAAACTTGGAAAAGCCTCCTGAAAAAATATATTTCTTTCAGAAGTAAAATGCTACATCTCTTTTGCATATAAAAAGGTCTCTAAATTTAAGAATGAACAAGGCTTCTTATTTTTGTGGAAAGAGAACAAGATTTATATTGACCAATGGAGATGATTAAAAGTATAGAAGCCCTGTGGTCATACAAAGGAGTTGAAGAATATAAAGTTTTTCAATTATATTAAACTCAAGGAATCTTTACGTTAATAAAATTCTTTTAAAATGCTCTTTCTGAGAAAGCTCAGTGTTTTATAATAAGTAACTTTTTTGTGACATTTTGAAAAGGAACAGTTAATCTCACTAATTTAAATTCTGTTTTATTTCAGTATTAAATGTCTTTTACTTCTAAATTTTTAATATATTTTGGTTTATTTGTTAATATAATTATTTAATATTATATGTCCTATTTTATAATAATTCCAAGTTATTCCTGCTCAGCATTTGAGTCCTTTGATAAAGTTGATTTAAGCTTTGATAAAGCTGATTTTCTATGGTGTTTGCAGAAATACTGCCAATGATTTAATCATAAAGTCTACACTGAGCAGTATGAAAGTTGCAAATAATAAAGTAACATGGTAATAAAGATCTGCCCAAGAACATTGAATGTCATTAAAGTCAGGGATATGCAAGGTCTGTACTGTAAAAACAATAAACTTCACTTGAAATAATAACAGCCAGGTTAATATTTTCATACTCATTCTGTCCACATCCACCTCCGTTTCATTTTCCTTTTGTTTATATCTACTTAGTGTTTTCTTTTTTCTCCCTCCTCCCTTCCTCCTCTGTGCTTTGAACAGATTCTTGTGTATGAAGACTGTTCTCTCTGTTCTTGGTTAAAATCTGAGGAACTCTTATGAAATATTCCTCTCTTTCATCCAAGCATCTCTTTTGTTTACTCCCCCTCTCCTCCTCTGGAAGGTCTGAACATCTTTTACCACTTTCCTCTAGATGTTGTAAAGCATCAGAGCCCACTTTGCTCCAGCCATACCTCTTTATAGCTCCAAGGGTTTTCATCCCCTTTCTCTTAGGTACTTTTAAAAGGGCAGGCACTGCAAGAACACTGAAAATCAGTAAAACCATTACTGAGAATTTCATTGTACAAGTACTTGAGATAGGCAGGTTTGGGAGGCAGTTAGACTCTGCTTGTTTTTATTACTTAAATAAAGACATCTTTTTATATCCTGGTATCTTTTAGAAATGAGTGTTTTATTTCATTATCATCATAAATGCACTGCAGTATCACCAAGAACCACCCAGAAACGTTACCTCCCCTTGATAATGGCATTGCCACTTCTGAGGATAGCCTGAGGAGTTCCCTGCAGCTGGAATGTGCTGGAATTCTAAGGAAAGCTTTGCTTTGCTCTGTGTTTGCCAGCAAATCCTCCTTGTATATGATGACTTTTGAATTGTTTTCTTTAAGCTGTCCATGTTCAATACTTGGATGGTCCTAAAGGGATTTAAGAGCTTTTTAAATAAAAAATGGTTGATATCTCCTAGTCATGTTTATGACTAAAACTAGGAAGTTTATTTTGAAACATAAGCTTTCCTTTAGTTTTTTCTCTGAAATTACAGTAGAACCTCTGTCAAGATTACAGTACTCTGTTACAGAAAGATATTCCTAATTTCAGAAAGAGCTTGTCAGTGCTGGCTCTCTGGAGTCTCTGGTTTGTGAAATTCAGTCACAAAAAAACCTCTAAGCTGATACATATTTGATAAATATTGCCCAGGCTGAAGAATTGCTGTACTGTGCAGGGAGCCTGGTGCAGCAATTCTTGCTTTGGTCCTGCCAAGCAGCAGATGTGCCTGTTCTGCTGCTCAGGACTCAGGGAAAGGAGAGATTTTTTGGAGGAGGGAATACTGTTCTGTTAAAGTAGGAGCTGAAGAAAGAAAAAACTCACCATTCAGTAACACCTTAAGTAATCAAACTTAGGAAAAAGTAATCAAGGAACAAGGAAAAAAGCTTCAAAATACTTTATATTGATTTGCCAAAATTTGTAGCAGCAAAGGATTTGTAGTATTAGGGTCTACAATATTTATGTCATTGTAGGGTGTAGAAAATGGACAAATAGGTGGAAAAGCATAATAAAAAGTAGTAGCCTGTTTTTATTCTGTGAGCTAATATCTATAGTTGCTAGTGATGGATGCACAAAGCCAGAGGTGGGAAGAGAGGGAGGAGGTGTTAAAGGATCTAATACTGAGGTTTAGGTTGATCTAAACACAGCATGCTCTATATAGGAATCCTTAAATGTGACAGAAATATTCGTGTGTAGCAGTGCATTGTTACAAATAGCTACCATCCAGAAGTTTGTATATCTCCAAAGAGGATACAGGAAAAAGCATGTTACAATCTATATTGTATCATTCTTCCTGAAATTTCTGATTGTGGAAACTGAGGAAAATCTGTTACTTGTTAGGAAAATGCCTTGCTTTTCCATTTGCCTCTTTATTTTGCCCTACTTACTATGGAGTTGCCTCAAAAGAAATATTAAAGGAGTGAAGTAGGGAAGAGGAAAAAAAAAGGATTTGCCCTGCTTTGTTAAGGCATGTTCTGTCTTTGGATTCCCTCCAGCTAGAAAGGATTATTCTTTCCAGGGTTAAAGCCTGGCATCAGAGGAGCCAATGTCCATAGCAAAGGTAGGGAATGAGTGAAGGGAGTGAGTGACTGCCCAGGCTGTCAGCAGCAATCTGACAGCTTGGTGAAGGCTTCGAGAGGACAAAGGCAGGGGAGGAACAGAAGCCATCTGCTGCCCCTTGCCATGGATGAAACAAAGTGGGCTGAGTGATTACCATCCTTGCTGGCCTTTGCCTGCTCATGCCTTGTGTCCCCTAATTTATATTTGTATTTTTGAGTAATGAGTAATGTTTTCCCTGAAGATGCACATCACTGCAGAGCTGGCACAGGCTCCTGGGGGGAAAGGCTCAGGGATGCCAAAGCCCCACTGGAAGCTTGTCACAGACACTGTGGGGAATTCCACAGGTGCCAAACGCCCAGCTGAGACCCTGTCACTGACATGACTGGGAACCAGACAGGTGTGTTCCTGCTTGGGAGAGGCTTGGATCACACACACCTTTGCTGAGCACAGGCCAAGTGTCAGAATCACTCTAAAATGGAACCAGGGAGAGAGGGGCTGATGAGACAGAAGCTGCTGTGATACAGCCAGTCATAATCAGGGAAGGGACATAAATATGAATTAATGTTCATCATCTTAAGAGTTCAATCATCTGACTTTTTAAAGAACTAACATGTTTTTCTATTAAAATCCATTTCTAGATAATCTAGATAATCTTTATAACAAAAATTTAGGATATGAACCTTCTGCCTCTACATTTTTTGTTTAAACATGCTGTCACTCAGAACAAAGTAAATATTATTAAATGCTCTTAGTGAGAGCAGAGGAAATGTAGAGCAAATGTTTAGAGATGTTTCATGTTTTTACCATGACTGCTTTTTACCTCTGCATGAAATGTTAAAAGTTATAGTGCATCTCTAACAAAAAGCAAGGTGAGTTTTATTTTAATCGAGGTAGAAAATTTCAGCTTTTTAAATTACAGGAATAATACTGTAAAATGCTTGTGAAAGCAGGTTGCTGTAGTGTTTGAACTGAAGTCAGAGCTCTGCTGCTGGCCTTCCACCATCAGATGTTTGGAATGTATCATTAAGAATTTATGAATAATTAAGCCAAACCAAAATATCATCTTACACTGTCCTAAATATGAGCCTCCTACTTGTATGGTCTTTATTTATATAAAATTAGCTGTCCACATATAGTCCTCTACCCACCATTGATTACCTAATTACACAATCACTCCATCAGTAAATCAGCACAACATCTGTGACCCTCCATGTCACTGCAGTCCCCCTGTGATTCCCCAGGAGCTTTGCTGAGGCGGTTCTGCTGACATAATATATTCATTATCCATTAGATCTGGCACACGCTCTGCAGTGCTCAATTACAATACAATCGAGCGCAGGGCCCGGTGTCAGCCCATGTAATGACTTTCTGATTATCTGTCTTTAAATGATGAATGAAATGAAAATGTACTATTCAAACCCAATGGAAGATTGCTAAAGATGCTAAAGGAAAATTTTACATACACGCTTTATAGAAAGAGGGATGAGGTTAGAGGGCAAGGGTTTGCCTCACATTCAAAAATAAAGGTAAAAAATCATTCCTTAAGCCACCGTAAAATCATCTGGTGAAATGGTGCTGCCTTTAAAGGTGTGGTCTTGTGCCCATGTATTTTCTGACCATCTCAGATGTTTTCAGTCTCACAGTAATTCACTGGAAGGATTTAAATGTTAATAATTTTTTTCTATTTCATATTTTACCTTTTTGTTGGAGACACTTAATTGCTAGAGTTAACTCTGTGGGTAAGGAAATTTCTTTTGACTGAAGTTTATTGTAATAAAGACCTGTAATAAGGTGTCACTTCTAACTTATTTTTTAATTTTGTGAGTTGTGGGAAAAAAATGCTCTGCATTGTTGCACTTTAAAATATATTTCTATGTGGAACTCTGAATTTTATAGCTTATTCTTAAAGACATTTTTGGAAGTAACAGACCTGGCCTCCATTTTATCTTCAGATAACAAGATAAAAGATGTTCCTCTTTTATGATGAACATCTGCATTGCTGTGCAGTGCTGTAAAACCTGAGATAACCAATAATGTCAATCACTGCCAGATGTGGTTTCTTACATAATTTCTTAAAATCCCAACTTCAAACAGGGTGTAACCAAGCCTCGAAGAGTAGGCTGTTATCTCATAAACACCACATATCAGCAAGGGAAATAATAATTTAACTGAACAGTATCACTCTAAACAAGCTAGAACAAAATGAGAGGTATCAGTAAATGCCAGGATCATAAATAGATGGGAGATTTGTAAGCAATCTGCTGTTCAAACAATTATGAAGGTGTTTGATGGTGCAGTCGTTTCTGTCTCTGTTTACATCTTCACTTACTTTGGTTATAATTGACAATCCCATAAAGCCACACATTGGAATGCTCTTTGACTCTCACTTAAATTACAGCTTCCCATTTTACACCCTTAAGCTGAATACTTCACATTTGAGTGGTGTGCAAGTTTATGGGCAATGTAGCTCTGTTTTTTCAACCACAGTGTGACCAGTGGAAGGGTTAATTTTTTGCCAGAATACCATGGAATTTAAGACTTTTCAAGTACATCCAGATACATTTATCAGTATCCTGATATCTCCACTCTAGTAGTACTTTTAATACAAAATTATTTTCTCCTGACATACACTGTGGACAAATTAATTTTGCTCCTTGTAAATCTTGTGTGCACATTCTAATCACACACTACAAGAGCAATAAATACAATTGCAATACACAAGTTTATGCTGTACAAAAACAAAGAAAGGCAGTGGCAACCCTCTGGAACTGGTAACAATGTCCAGTTGAGTTATAAAACTTGATGCTGTACAGCAGCTGAAATAAATTTGGGTTTAGAAATATTATCCTGTTTGGAGAGCTTGAGGGAAGGACTCCAAAGAAATGGTGTGCAGCTCACTGGTTCTTCATGATTTTTGACAAATTTATGATTAAATTCCAGATGGAATTGAATTTGGGTTGAAAGTGGCATCACTAACTGAAAAACTAGCCAAAGATTTCATTGCACTCAGGTGTGTATTTGGGGTTGAGTCAGCCCATTCCACAAGCAGAAGCACTGAAAAGATTTGTAGCCCCTTAAGAACTTGGAACCTTCTATTTTCCCCAGGCCCCAGGGTCTCATTTTGAGTAGATGTTCAATAATAAGCTTTCTGATAAAATACAGAGAAATATGCCAGGATAACATGAGGTAGAGAGATGGTGTCAATAAAAAAAGAGACATTCATCCCTTACAAATACATTAGTTTAATCTAAACCAAGGCACAGAGTTGCTCTGGGCTGGTCTCGGGAATCCAGATGGATAATACAACCTCATGAAAGGAAATTGTGGAATCTATTAAATAGAAAGAGGAGATCCCCTGGTGAAAGAACTTTAACAAATACATTACTATTTTTCATCCTGTTCATACTATTTTAATCATCATCCTAGGACCATCCCCTCTCTTATTTTAGCTTTTAAGAGACCAAGAGCTGATTTTATTTTTTAGAAGCCAGTAAATTCTTTCAGTTGAATAATACTTTGTCAGATGGCAAAAGAATTATCTGCAAACTTTTATTTTGAATGCTAAAGATGTTTCCACCAAATCTAGTTATACTGCAGTCCTGTCCCTTGTTAAAAAAAAAATAAAAATCCCATGTTTTACTCTTTTTACTTGGTTGTAGAACCCAAAATGTAGGAAAGGCTGAAATGTCTGTCAAGTAATTCCTGTTTTCTTCATTTAATTTTCTCCACTCGTTCCTCATTGGATGTAATCCCCAGCAGCTCTGGAGATTTGTAGTATCAGGTAACAAAGCTGGGATAATGCAGCAGAGCACAAACCCTAGGCTGTGCCTTAAAAAGAGGATGGAGATGACCTCTGGAAGAATAATGCAATTTAGTGCTGCTCCACTGGATTTACTCCTGTTTGTGCTTGTTAACGTTAGAAGGCAAAAAGCCAGACAGCGAGGAGAAAAAATAATTGTGAGGAAAGTCAAATAAAGGTAAATGCTCAGGAAGATAGTAGTACTTGTAAAACCTTCATATTAGATTAGAAAATCTTCAAGTTTACAAATTAATTGGCACAAATGCACATGCTGAAATAATTATGAATTATAATTATATTGAAGGCTAATTAGAGTATCTCTTTCTTCTGTAAATCAGGTGCTGATCTTCTGTAAATAACTCTAGTGAAATTTCATGAACAACATATAGTTTGTATTTGTTAATATTTTAATGTTAGACAATTAGAATACAGATCAGAATTTTGTCATTCCTAGTAATTTCTTTCCCTCCCTTCCTTCCTTC
>VZRX01018928.1:0-68182 GCA_013398075.1 Notiomystis cincta
GCCGCAGGCCACAGGCGCGCCCCCAGCGCGGCCCGCGGGAGGCGGCTGTGCCCGCGGCTGTCACTGGGACCCGCGGCTGCCCTGCGGGATTGGAAAAGGTGGCGGTGGGGATAAAAGGCGCGACCCACGCGCGCCAGGAGCCGCCGCCCTCGGGAGACCCCGGCCCTGCTCGGCGTCGCCCGCAGATGTGGAATCGCCTCTGTGCCCCGCGCCCCCCGTTTGTGTGCGGGCGCTGAGGCGGGCGGGCAGACAGTTCCCAGGTTGAGCGACGAGCGGTCCCGTTACCGCCCGCGCTTTGATACCGGTCGCAGGTCAGCCCCGAGCTGCTCCGAGAAAACCCTCACAACTTTTCCTCCTTGTGCAGAACTTTTTCAAATCGAAGTACTCCTGTTTCCCCCGTGCTACGAACTGCCAGAAGTCTGCATGTCAATGTAAAAACTCTCTCCAAGGAGAAGCAGTACATAAAAGGTTCCTATGAAAGGGTTTTAAAATCCCAAATATAGTAGGCGTTAAAAACTATGTAAACATTTGTTGGGCATTTGGACACAATTTTTCTTCAGTTAGGTGACTTTATATGGTGTGCTTTTCCTCCCATGCAAGTTGTTTTAAGCTGATTTCACATTCAAATAGATGCATTCTGCTTGCTTTCAACACATTATTCAAGGAAGAAGCTGGAAAAGAGTTAAATAATTACACTTTGAGAGTTGAAGCTGCTTCCCCCAAAAAATTTGAAATTACATAACATTTTCCTTACAATATTACTCTCAAATACGTGGTGAAGTGTAAAGTACAAAATCTTCAGAGATACACGGTGACGCAAATGAAACTCTATTGTAAAACTTACGGCGATCTCAGCCCTCGCTCCAAATTTAAACGTTCTTCATACATGTTTAATATAATCCACTGGCAGATTTGTAAAGTAATTGCTTGTGTAAATCACGCAGTAACACATTTCCCCCTTAAGTTCTTTTGTAGGATTGTCTGATAAAGCACTTTATGAATAGAAAAGCAGTAATTCACATACAAGAGGTGAACTCGTCATACTGAAAATGGAAGGTTGCACAATTAGGCAAACACAGTAGGACCCCTGACACAGGGAAAGTGGAACTCACTGATTATGTGTGGTACTCCCTCTATACCCATCCACAGAAAATGAGTTTGGCTCAGCAGAGACATTTATATATGGAATGCCAAGGTAAGTAATATCAGAATTTAAAGTTTGTTACAAAGTCTGCCTCAATACTTTAGTACCTCATGCATGGTAGCACCTCACTCATATGCATACAGACAACCTTTCCTGACTTCATAATTTTACTTTTCCACAAGCTGAAAATGCCATGGACGAATCACAGTCAAAGAGACAAGCGACTTCCACAGACTTTAGTGAATACAGAGCTCTGAAAAGAAAGCGTTTTTGTCATATCAATTCAAACATGTTCTTCCCAACAGTTTGATTTTATTATTTTTACTGAGTATGTCGGCCCCAAGTGACTGTTCACTTGGCATATGTCTTGCATAGGAAGGGTTAAAATAGGCAGGTATTTTGTCTGATGACTTGGCTAAGCATCTTACAAGCAGGGCTTGAGTGGAAAATATTTAAACAAGAGTTATTTCCCTTTACTTCTCTGCTCTAGTGAGACTTATTAATGTCTTTTTTATTTTAAACCAGGAAATGATGCCCCCCATACCTTAAATCCCAGCCAGTTCTTATGTGTGGCTGCAGCTTTCCCATATTTTATTCACATTATGACAGACAAACTGTGAAGATCAATAACAACAAAAACACTGATTTCAACACATGTAGAGCTTGATAACAAACACACCTTTTTTCACCTGTAGAGCAGTATTATAGATGTGTGTTTTTAAAAGACATAAGTGTCTCTGTGCATGCACTTTTAAAATGAAACTGCAAAGCCATTCATGAGCAAAGACGAGAAGGACACAACATGTCTTCATAGTTTCAAGTAGACAACTCTAATGAAATACTCTATCGCTCAGAAAAAGTTTGTTACCGTATCTTTATTAGAAATGCTTTCATGATACATTCTGCATTTCAAGTTAAAATAAAGCAGATCGAGAAGACGTCAATATGAATCTGTTTATATTCACCACAAAGAACTGTATAGAACTTAATAAAGGCATAAAATATTTTTATAAACGTTTTTCAGGCAAATTATTTATTTATGAAATAATTTACAAAGAAAATTTTTACCTCATGGCTTAGATACATTGCATATGCTTATGATTGACACAATATGTTCAGGCTCAAAGGCCCACATAGACTTTTTTCCCCCCTTTTTTTTTTCTTTTTTTTTAATTCTAGCAGGAATATTTCAAAACAGCCAACTAATTCATGAAGTCATATAATAATTGTTTGACAGTTGTTTCCAATATAGGAAAATAAGTTATGTATATTGTTTTCATTCAAATATTTGTTGATTTGTTGTTAGAATGCTTTGACATTGACATGCCACAAATTGCATTAGGAAAAATATTGTAGATTTGTTTTCATTTATTATCTTCTGCTGTCAAACTTTTCCAAAACCACTTAAAACAAGTTTTATTTCACTTTGTTCAAAACTCATAGTCTACATGAAAGTAGGTTGTTTTTGAAATAGCATGTTCAGCTTTCTCTAATAGATAAGAGCTGAGGAAATGAAGGAAAAGCAGCAAAGCGAGAAGATGCAGAGAAAGTGCTGCTTTCACTGAGAGGCATGAACAAAGTAACTTCTAAATAATCCTCTGGGTTTTTTTACAGTCAGGCACATTCTCCATTGAGGGAGAATACAGAGGCCAGTCACAGTTGCTTCTTGAAGGAAAACAGTATAACAGTCATTGTTTATCAAGATGACATAACATGCCATTTTTGCCTTTATTGTTTAATGCAGTTTCTCTTGTAGTTTACTCAGCGTAGATACAAAGAGGGATTAACAGTAAAGCATAAGCATACTTGTTTTACAATTTCAGCCTTTTAGTGCATAACTTACTTAAAGTACTAGGGCCTATAATCACAATGATTTTACCTGATGGAACATGCATTTCAGAAATATAATCCAACTGTTTACCCTAACACGTCATAAATTGCAATTCTTTACAAAAACCTCAGAGATTGACATCCGTTGCCCTTAAATGCCTGCTGCTTTAGCACACATCATCAAGAAAGTATTTCTGTATTATTCTCCCTCTGGTTGGTAGTATATTACTTGAATTCTAAAGACGGTTCTCCTATACTGTCTTCAATAATGAACATTTTGAGAAGCACTGAGTTATGTGTCTGAGGCACTCCAGTGCAAGATTCTTGGGATCACAAACACGGCAACTTGCAGAATTTCTGCAGACCCTCTTCTTTTCTTTGCACAACTTTTGTCACATGAAATCATCAGGAAACTTTTGTTCCCTGTCTTACACCCTGCACAGAGTCAAGTTTCTAAACTTCAAGTTGTGCGCCAAAGCCTAAAAACTACCACTGATTTTCAAAGGATTGGGACTGGGGACCCTAACGATGTGATTGAAACGTTTCTGAAAAGAGATTATGCGTTGTGATGGACGGGGCAGCGCTGAGAACAGCCAATGAAACAGCATGCAACTGAAGAGCTAATACCATGGCATCATCCCAGATTCGACAGATGTTTTCTAGGGGGATTGGATATCTGGTAATGGGAAATGGAACCTTTCTTTTCTATGTCACTGGTTTTAACACAGGCCAGTAGCAATGGAAAGTCAATAATAAGCGATGCTTGTTTGGTCGCTTTCTCCACTGCCGGGTAGAAAAATGTCCTCCTGACTGCACACACCGTGGCTGGCTGGAACTTCCCGCACCCCCGTGGCACTGCTGCCAAAAGGGCCTTGCAGGGAAGTGCCTGGAAACCCTTTTCCCTGCGAGCAGTCTCCCAGGGAGGGATGAGGAACGCCGACCGGGCATAGACTGCTCCTGCTAATGGTGTGTCTGCAGATAGTTAAATAACTCTGGCAGCCGCAAAAGATAATTTATCACTTTACACTATCATAAAATCTACTAGAAAATTAAAAATGCTATAACACCAGACTCCCTAAAATCATTTACATGCAGGAATCCACATAATTGTATAGATTTTGATCTTAAAAATGCTATGTAAAAGGCATTCATCCAAAGCTCTGAAAAGCTTCACATGCACATACACATACATATGAAGTAATACATAATGAGTGTCTCCCAACAAATATCAATAAAAGAGGTGGCAGCATTTCTTCCCACATTTCAACTGAAAGATCAGCAAATCAAAACAACCTGAGCCCCCTGTCTTGTCGTCACCCCCCGCCAGACAGAGCCACTATCTTTCCCTCCCTCAATTCCATATTCATCCTCCCTCCAGCATTTCCAGCATTTCTGGGAAGGTTAATCTGGATTGGTTAAAAGTGCACTGAAGTCAATAGGGAAAAAAAAAAAGCCAACAAAACTATAAGTGAATTTAGTAGTTTTTGCATTAGGTCCTACATGCAAGTATTTTTCAATCTTATTCCTGAGGTTTGTTGCTATATAATTGCAGTGTTCTGAACATAATAATGTTAAAACTCCCTACAGTGTCTCCTAATATAAAGCAACGATTCTGTACAATTGAAATGTTTGGCTCAAAAGGAATTTTCTTTCACTTGATTTCTTGTAAATACTTTTTTCTTTTCCATTTGTGACTTCTAACTGTGTTCAAATCTTTATTTTAATGTGACAGACTACAAACAACATGCTTTTATAGCAAAAAAAAGATTTATTCACATTGATACTGATGCAAGGCCTCAGATTTAGTTTAGGGAAAGAAAATACCTTGCAAATATGTATATTTCACTTTGCAAAAAAGTGCACTTTCCATTCCATTATTAACCTCAAATGCATAACCACAATATATGACCCAGGAGGTGCAGTAATAGCACTTGGGAATCTCAATACACACCGTGCATTGGTAAAATTACCAAGATGCTGTCACTATTTTCCAATTACAAATGGAGGGAAAGTCACTCAAGATAAACATGGCAATGTAACAAGTGGTCTTTAGTGGTCTCTCTCAGTCTCCTATGAAACGTCTAAGCACACACAAGAACACACAAATAGCTACATTCAAACAGATTAATGTATCTAACTTTCAGAGTGCTCAGTCCTTTGTGTAAGGAAGGGCTTGACCTTAATCTGGCCTTACCCTCTATATCATGAGCCAGTCCATCTTGCAAAGATCTGATGAAACACTGTATTCTAGGGGATTTTTATAACAAAAAGGAAGAAAGATCAGCATGTTCATAGAATTACAGAATCACAGAATCACAGAATCAGAGAATGTCTGAGGCTGGAAGGGCCCTCTGGATGTCATCAGGTCTCATCCCCCTGATCAAGAAGGGCCAGCTACACCACCCAGGATCCGATTCCTCCTTTTGGAGACTTCATGATTCTCCCATAGTCTACATGACTGCTAGAACTTGTTCCTGGTCTGAGACAACTCAAAGGAGCTTTCTAATCTGAGTGAGAAGCGCACCCTGACCCGCTTTCTGTCTGACCTCTGCATAAGAATTAATATACATCCACAACTCTTTTAATGGTTAGTCTTTGGAAACAGGTAACCTAACAAGAATGCCACCTTGATTAACAGCAAGGCTTGTTGACACCAAGATTAATATATACCACATCCTCTAGTTGTGAAATGGTAGTGCCAGAGCCTTTGTTAAAACACATGAAACAACAGTAGGCATCTTTAAATTTATTAAAAGTTTGCTTCATTTTCCTCAGTAGTTATCATTCTTGAAAGAGGTTTCCTTTAAAAACAGTCATTTGTTTCGGAAGAGCACAACCTACACAAGCACCAACAGCCTTAGCTCCCTTGGTTCAGCTCTCTCATGTAGAAACCTCATTTCTGTTCATACCTCTCACTCTTCAGCTGCTGGATCATGTGCCTGTACACAAGGTTTTACTAAGCACAGGGTGAATCAGGCAAAAATAATGCTGATGGATCAGCATTCGTTTACACTTGGGATCTTGATGTGGTGAAGTGGAGATCATGACCCAGAAAACATGTGTGTCCTTGTCTGCTTCAATGCCTGGACAAACTGATCCCACAGAGTGCAAAAAAGTAGTCTTTACAACTTCATTTTTTTTTCTCCTTCCTGACTCCACTGCTTTTAGTTCCTTTCATGGCTCACATAAAACAGACAGTTACCTTATGACATACTAAAATATTTATGCGCTAAGACTTCTTATTTAACAATGGCCAGAGATACCCTTAATAAGCTGGTGAAAAACCTGGACAGTTTGTGCAATTTTCCTGCATGTGTTATTTTTTTTTCCAGTCAGTGTATGCATCAACAGAACAAAAAAAATAAAAACAAGCAACCTAAGCCAAAACAAAAAAACATCTCAAACCAAGTAACTCATCTCTGACCAATCCCTTCCCTCTTAGTGCTTTAGCATTGCAAAATACACTGATTTTATTGACATTAACATACTCATTGAAATAAGGATCATTGGCTATTTTTAAATAAAGGAAATAAAGCCTTGCACTACATTATGACTAACATATGAAGGAGTCACTCATACAGCAACTTGTAAATAGAACATTTGTGATTAATAGCTTTATATTTGTGGAAAAAGACGCTCCTTTTGAAAGACTGATGCATATGATATGGGCAGAAATTTATCTGCTCTATTTAAAAATTAGAGAAGTAAAAACAAATTTGAAAGTTATATCTAAGAAAACCTATGTGACCTTCATGAGCCCTTAGTCACAGGAGCCAGAAGGGCACCTAGAAGCATCCCTGGAGGTAACCGTACTCGTCTGGTGCCCTATTTCTCCTTGTCAGGAGCTAGAGACAGCCCAAGTAGCAACCCAGAGATACAGCGAGTAAGCTGCACACTGTGATGCGAATTCAGATGAGTAAATTCACTGCACAGAAAAATTAACTCTTTTTTGAGGAATGCAGGTGATGTAACACACAGAGTGAACCCAGACCAGCGGTGGGGTGTGCGTTCTCAAGAATAGGCACAGAGAAGAGAGAATGACTCTTTGGAAAGTCTGGAAAAAACACTGATTTGGGAATTTTGCACATTGCTGTTTGATTTGACTTTCACATGCTTTGTTGAGGGTGTAAATCAAAAGAAGGGACCCAAATATGAAAATAGAAGTACTGGCTTAAAACAAGTTACAAAGTATAGCTTTTATGGAGATATATGTAATTATGACAAGCAGCCTAGTGAGGCTGTCAGGCAGAGAAGAGTAAACAAAAGGAGTATCTGAGAAAGGAGCACCTCTCCTATAGCAAACTTCATGTATCATTGAGATTCTTGAAGAGAATAAGAACCTGTATAAGGACAAAGTCCTTTTTTCCTTCCCTCAATAATGCCATTCTTGTAGATATGCAAGTGTTAGAAGAAGAAAAGGCTACTTGGGAAGGGCTCATGCATAGCAAATTTGTTTTCCCCCTTCCCCATCAACTGTAATTACAACCATTCAGACAAAGCTGGTTTTCCCAGTAGGACTGGCTGAAAACGCACTTCATTTACATGGCCTAATTGGGCTTTTTTGGCCAAGGTTGTTCTATACACTGACACTAGGGCTAGGTACTTAACATTGAAAAGTTCATTCTTGTGGTTTGAAGTTAAGGATTTCATTACTTTGAAGTTAGAAAATCCAGAATGAAGGTGTCTCCTTTAACACTGGTGCTTCAGTAGTGTGTACATGCATAAGAATAATATCAGTAATTATATTGGCCTCAAACAGCAAAGAGTCTGCAAATTAAACAGACAGTCATTTTATTTCCTTCTTTCTTTATGAAAAAAATAAGTGTGATGTATATGCTATTGCATGAAATATTGGTTATATAGTCTTGTCAGAAATCAGTGATCAGCTGATTTGTGAACTACTACAGAAACAGTTTAGGAAAAATCAGCTTCTTCTATATTCTCCTATTTACGTTAAGTAAGACTTGGTTGTTTTATTGTTTATTATTTTGTTTGTAACTATCTCATCTCAGCGAGACACACAGTTCATGAATATGTATCTTATAACCTTTTCTAAACCAAGTGCACAAGGTTTAGTTTCAGGACCTTCCATATTGTACATGTCCTCTACAATCAAGAAAGGTTTTGCACAGTCATCAGTGCAAACTCAAGCCATGTCTAGAAAGAAAATTAACATAAATATTTCACCAGGCCTTGGTGTAGACAAGATTCCAGCAGCTGAACCTGTTTTTCCGCATATTTAATTGCCACAGTAATTAGAACATAAGGGTTCAAATCCACAAATACATTTGGGTGCCTAATTCTCATTAATTTCAATTGAGAGGTAGCACTTACATCTCTTTATGGATGTAGAAGACACAGAAACCTCAAGAATCTTATCTCTTCTAAAATGCCCAGACAAATACTGCTATCAGCTTCTTCAGAGCAGCAGGAGCTTTATTTTAATTTCTGATGAAGGTACTTCTTTAAGCACAGAAAATTGCATGATAACAATGGAGGCTGTACTTGTCTCTCATCTCCTTTCCACCCATCCAGCCATTTTGAACCACAGGAAGTTCCCAGGCCATGGGATGCTTTAAGAAACTCAAAAAATCAAAATTTTCTCTGGTGACTGCTGGAAAATGAAGCTGGCAGTTTATGTTCTTCTATGATCTGATAAAACCCCATGAAGCTAGTGGGACGAGCATGGCTCTATATCCCTACTTAATCCCCAGATGTAAAGATAAACTGTGATCACACCTCCAGATGTGAACCCCTAAGAATGAAGTTTCTGGACCTGCATGTAACTGTCCCAGTCTGGGCTGGTGCACAAAGGCTGGACTCGCTGTGCTGCACTGTCCTGCTCCTCCCAAGTCACACATCCACATCCCTTTGCTCATGCTGTGCCAAAATTCCTTACTGTACTGTAAGCCATAAAAGGGAACTGACCCAGTAGAAAATTACCTTGTCTTTTTAATTAATTGCCAGTTGAAAAATACAGTATCTGGAACAGGGAAAAGGGTGGGATTTCCTTCTTTTTAGGGACTCTGTCTGGAAAAAACAGCTAACCTTTGGAGGCATTTCTCCAGAGCCACCTGTGTGGGCAACAGAGCAAGTGATGACTACCATCAGCTGCCATTGGAAGGAGTTTCTCTCTTTTCATCCCTAACTACTGAAGAAGCCCAGCCTCTTCGTTTAAGCAACTGAATTTGTTATTTGTGTGATGTGAATACACACCCAGAGTTACATGATTAATCACAATCTCCCCACCGTTCTTCTTTAAAGTTCAGTCTGAACTTTGCCTTCATGTAACTGTAATGACACTTGCTAAATAAATGTTAGAAATAGGGAAAGTGTATCTCCAAAAAATAGAGCTTAAAGCCAGAAGAAACCATTACAAGCTTTGTTTTGTCTTTCTGCATAATTCTGGCCACAGAACACTCAGTACTGGCTGTGCCAGGCTATAACTGCTGTGTGAAGATAGTATATCTTTCTGAAGATATCTGTCTTGATACTGATCTGTCTTGAACACTTCCAATGTTGAAGGATTCACTGCACTTCTAGGTAAGTTGCTCCAGTGTTTAAATACCATCACTCTTTAAAATGTCCCTGACCTGATTTAGTATAACTTCAGCTTCCAGTTCTAATTTGTTTTATTTTATTTTGGTTTAGTTCAGTTTAGTTTATTGATCCATATGATTCAAATGAGACCTTCTCCTCCATGTATGGACTTACAAACTATAATTTCCTTCTCTCACTTAAAGCAAGCAAATGAAGTTTCCTTCATGCCTTATCCTGGATAATTTCAGTATCTTTTTCATGTCTTTCATAAGTCATTTAAATACTTTTTGAAGTACAGATACTACACCTGGTCAAAGGTTAGACTTATTCTATTCACTTCCAAACTTAAGTGCTTTTCTTACTTCATGTCCACTCTTACTTCGTTAGTATTTGAGATTCACATTTAACAATATAAACAAAAAATATCTGTCTAAGCAAGACCCCAGAGACTGACTTTTTTTTTTAATTTAGGCTTATTTGTCAATACACAATGTTTCAAAATTATTTTTCCCTCTTTGAAGATAAATAATTTTCTGCTTTAGGATTTTTTTTCCTTTTTTCCTTCTTTCTTTGAAAAATTCTTTGAAAATTCCTGAAATAAGCACAGCATACTTCATTCGCAGACTTCTCATGGCAAGAGCCACACTAATATAATTTACTAGAGGCCCTAAAAATAAAAAAATTCCTTTCTAATGTTAAGGAAGAATCAGTCATTTGTTGTAGTTTCTGTCTCAAGCCTGGGCAGCAATATCACTAAATAGTACAGAGTCACTTTTTTTTTATACTGACTATTATTACTTGAGCTTTAATGAGAAAATTCTGCCTGCTGAGACACCAAGTTATAATCTTTCAAATGAAAGCAAGCTAATAACTATTCCCATGACAAGACAAATCTGCAGGCACTAACTAAGTTAGCGGCTATTATGCTTCACACTTAATCTTGAATATGATAGATAGGGAGTGGAACTAAGGGGAATATTGAGCAGCAGAAGAAACCATTCCTCTAACATGATAACTAACTTGTGACAGTGCCGTGAACATCTTTCTTTGCATTCAAACCAAAGCAAGTTGAAGTAATTAAGTGCTTTGAAAGCGCCAAATGTAAGATTTGTGCAGCTTTTTTCACCAGGAGAACTTCTAAGCCCAGACACCTGCATCAAGCAGGTTCCCAGGGGAAGCCCAAGTGAGGAAGAAAGAAGTCAGCCAGTGCATCGCTATGGTGCTGTGAGAGTGGGTCTGCAGCAGCTGGGGGCACTCACAGGGACGATCCCTGTTCAATGGAGACAGCACCTACTCCTGTCACACAGGGATAGGAGGTGCTTCACAGACCGAGCCCCTATTTGGGCACCAGTGTCAGCAGATTGCCACCTTGTCTTGTGCTGGTGGTCAGTGTTTGTGGATCACCACTCTGCTAGAGATCCAGCAGAGCCAACCAAGCTGCCAGGAGGAGGACAGCAACCCAGCCATTCCCACTGCTTATAGACCAGCTCCTTTCAACATCTGATTTCCAACAGAAATGTGCCACAACATGAAACTTCAGCTGTGGGTGGCACAAAACCCACAAGCACAACTCTGTGCCACCAGGTTTCATCCCTAGCCTGTGCCATCCCTACAGCAGCTGTAAGCCAGTCAGTCTCAGCCCTATGCTCAGCAACAGGGCTTGCGTGGTGCTGACTGAATGCATGTTTCTCGTTCTTTGTGGTTTTCTAGAGAGTATAGAAGTTAGTTTTGTTCCAATTTGAAAGCAGATCAAAGATACTCAGCACCTCCACTTCTCTTGAGGATGAGGTTCCTGGAATGGCTGGGCGTTGAGGAGCTGCAAGTACCTGCCATGGAGCACAGCAGCCCAAAAGGTGTTTGTCCACACAGACATGAATGGAGAGCAGATCACAAAGGACAACATGGATAACAACAGGTACAGAAGCCTGATCATTGAAGAGCGTGACCTGCTGGCACAGTGGCACCTTTCAGTGGCACATTCCTTTCTATCCTTTTCTGCTTTGATTTGTTTGTCTGGGCAAATGTCTTAACAAACTTTAAAAAAATTGAATTGTTTAAATGTCAAATATAAATTGTGACTTATTTTAAACAGTGTGTGTTTTAACCAGCTCTTTGACATTAAAAAGCATATTTTGTCTCACAACCTGCTTAAAGCAAAACAAAAAGCTAAGCTACAGCTCCTTACAAACAATGAAGGCAATAAATACAGTAAATTACTGTTTTATGTGAGACAATATACTAATGTTAACTGAAGCAATGGAATTAGAAAACAAACTCCCTCTGGGAACAATTCTCACACCCCTGTTTTAGAAGGAAGCAGAGTTTACTCATAAATAATTTAATGCATTTACTCCTGCTAGACTGGACTGACAGGTCTTCCATATACTGAAGCTTTGCTTCTCTGATAATTGCAAACTTTTTGAACTGCGAAAGTTGTCAACTACAAAGGTCTGTACGGTCACTGTAGGACTATCTAGGAACATAAAGATGTGCTCTATAACACAGTATGACTGAATTTAGCTGTCATGCCAATCACCATTTAATAATAATATTCTTTCAGACCTGCTTCTGTTTATGAGCATGTATATAATCTCTTCTTCAGAGTCATATAACAATCCCTTAGAAACTTTAACAGTTGACTACATGAACAAGAAATAGAAAGGAAAAGACACATTATTATTATTTGGGTTTATTTAATGCAGTTCAGCCACTAGAATAAAAAAGAAAACAAGGCAGCTGAGTCTATAAGCACAGCATGATCTGTGCTTGCAGACTCAGCTGTACAGCCATACAAAAGAACCAGAACCGAAAAAAAGAACTGCGTGAAGTGTGTCCCCTGTTACCTGCCTCAGAAGGCAACCTCATAAAATACTGGGCTCTGTTATTAGATTGGTTAACATTTCCTCTTCAAATCTAATTTTCATGCCATGATTTTACCTACTTTATTCACAGTGCTGCTATATCTTCTCTCAACTCACAGAAATAGATTCAGAGTTCGTCAAACTTATTTTCAGCTCTAAGAGTACAGAGCTATTGTAATCAGTGGCTTCTAACTCTCACCCTTTTGACTTAATCTTTCTCTGTTAATCACTCAAAAGCATCTTCATATGCTTGCTATGTACCATCTATCCCTAACTTCAGCTCTTATGTATATGTAAGCTTTTCTTTTCACAAATGACTCTCAAGTATCACAGATACTTGCAATTTCTTAAGATTCGAGTGGAAGACAACTCGGAAACTGGTTTCTTGACTCAGAGATGAACAGTAAGAATTTTGGCACTGATTTTTCCCAAAGATTATTATTCATAGTTACTTATTCCCTGAAGAGTCAGGGCAAATCTTGGAGACCATAGGCACAGATCTGTCAGCATTTCAGAGCCTGCTCTAATCTAATTTGTGGCTCTGCAAGACTGCTGTTCAGACTGGTCACCAAGTAGCTGCAAGCCTTGCTCCAGTCTCAGGAGGCAAGACCATTAGGAGAGTTGTGAAAGAGCTGAGTAACCGTAGCATGAGGGGAGGCCACCATGCCCCACACAGCTCTAGCACTGATCCTTCCTGTGGAGCTCCCCAAACCACTCCCACCGGTGCAGGAGTTACCACTCTTCTTTTGCTGCTCACTGCAACCGAGGAGCTGGAGGAAGATCTGATGCTGCTATTGCTGGTCTAGCCCTCCCACAAATTCCAGCAGGGAAAGACAGTGAAAATTATCTGGGAATGAGCTGAATCAGCTTCTTTTGTGTCGGTGCCATGGCCGCACCCGCTGTGTGGCCAGTTCCACCCAGCACTCATCAGCTTCTGAGTTGGATTTGGTGAAGGCTTGTGTGTTTCTGGCCTTCCCCCCACGCTGGGAGAGTGATAACCTGAGCCTGGGAGTGAAAGAACTAAATTTAGGTCTCTGCCTTGGGTTTTTCATAGGCAAAAATTGGATCTCCCCATCTCCATGAGATCCTGGAATGAGTTTGTAAAGGCCTTCGCAAGAGATAGAGTTGTGATGTGCAGATTCTTTGTTCAGAATTTACAGGAAACTGACCAGTAGTGTTGGTGCAGGAGAGCCCGGACTTGCAAATTCCTTGGTCAGTGGTCATGTGCTACATTCCTCTGAAGACAGGGAGAAAAGCACAAACCTCAGCACCGTCATCTTGGGATCTGCCTCTGCAAAGGAAAGCAGAGCCCAGCAGCTGGCAGCCCCCACCTTTTCCATGGATAAAGGAGTGACATTTGAACATGCTCCTGGGCCGTGTTACAGCCGCGACCCACGCACACTTGAGTACGATCACAGTGTCTTAAAACATATTTAAGTATGAAGAGCAAGAGGTTGATAAATTGCTTCTGGACACTCATCTCAAGCGTGTGATGCCAGCTCAGCAGCCGTCACCATTTTCAAGTTGCAATGTCTTTATCTCTGGTGCCCCACCCCAACAGGATTTGCACACAGCCTTTCAGAGGGGAGGAACTGATACCTGCGCTCAGGAGTGCTCAGGGTTGTAAGGGCTTTGCAGCAGCCAGCGTCAAAGAAAATAGCAACAGCATGTTGAATAACTGGTTTGATGTGTATGCTTCACATAGGTTATTTTCAGTGGGTCATCACCCTCTCATTGCACTCTTGTTTCCTAGAAGTGCCCTGAAACGGGCACATTTATGGTGTCCTGCTGATATGAACCTTCCTACATTTGTCAAACACAGAATATTGCTACCACTAGTGTTTTAGCTTGTGTTTGATTTAACTGAATAGTCAGACTTGAACTGGAGAGAGAATTGGTTAGACTTACTCTCGTTTATGTTTGTTTGTTTTTTGTAGGATCTATAAGATACAAAGAGTTGCTACAGAGACAAGAATGAGACACTGAGAGGCTTTTCATCTCACAAAAAGAAATAGCTGATTGGGGTTTCACAGAGGGCACTGTGAAGTGCCTGTCCGATATGCATACTCTCGTGTTAAAGAGACAAACTTGTGTTTGTGCTGCTATTTACTGGGTATCAAATCATGAATATGTGCTTATTAAGAGAATAACATGTGAGTTTGCCTATAAGCGTTGTAGGTAATATTGTTATGCCTCAAAAAAAAAGGAGAAATGGAAATCTTTCTCAGTACATTTTCTGTGTGTTTATGTGAATGTACTTCCTGTATAATTACGGGCATTTTCATCACAGGAATACATATGGGCTAAAATTTACAAATAAGCTTAGTCTTATCAGTTTTGTTGAACTACTGGAAGTTCACCAGTATTTTTTCATATAGGGGAAAGAAAAACATTTTAAATACAAAAAAAAAACAATCGTGCAACTGCAAAAGGTACAATCAGGTCTTGAAACTCAGAAACTCTATAGGTGCGAACTCAAAATCAAATAACAACTTGACTGGATTTCAACTCCAGCAAGCTTCCTAAGGTCTGGGACAGTCCATCTAATAAATGCCTGAATCATGCCTATATATTAGGGTGTTTTAATTATTCCATTTCAGAGTTGCCACAAGAATACAAATATTCTCTATTACCAGTTTTTGCAGTCAGAGACACAAAAGCAAAAATCACATATAAATATTAAACTTGGAAATATTCAGATTTGTGCATCCAGGGTAAAATATTCCTGGAATTTAAGAACAGCATTAAGTAAGTGATTATCTAATATACAACAGCAATACGGGCTTAAGTATTTTTTTCTGATTTAATTCTTGCTTCATCTCCAACAGCTGTGGTTTAGTAAGGCATCCAGCCCCGATAAAAGTAATTCCTGTGATAGAAGCTATACCACAACACTTGGCACTTTGTTCTAATGTTAAAAACGTGTTCCATATTTCTCATGGAATTTGTTTAGTTTCTCCTTCCAGCCATTAGATTGTGTTATGTCTGCGAGACTGAGAAACCCTTAATTATCAATTTTNTGTCCTCTCATATATCATAATACTCTAGGAACCCTGAACTCTTCCCTCTGCTAAATCATGGGCAGCAGAACTGGGCACAGTAATTCTAGTGCAGTGGTAATTTAACTTTGGCAAACAAAGATTTACAAAATGGCTTTTTGTCTACAACATTACTATTACAACTCATATTAGGGTGACTGTCCAACTCAACCATCTAAGACTATTTCAGACCATGACCTCAATTCTTTATGGATTACTTTCCTTGTTCTTGTGTTCACAACATTGCATTTTCCCATCCTGAAACATTTTGGTTCACCACAACTAGCTTACTAGGTCTTTCTGTACCAATGGCCTGTATTCTGTGTTATTTATCTTTCTTTTATTCTTTGCACCATCTAAAATGTGTAACTTTTATATCCCGCCCAAGAAATTGCTAAAAACATTATAAGCAATAGGCCAAGCGAACTGATGGTTGCAAAGACTCAGGAAAATCAGAGTCCTCTGATTTGTTATTACAATATTAGCTTTATTTTAGACTTCTCTTTTTTTCCAAGTGTTTCCTAGCCAACTCTTTAAAAGTTGTTATTATATACATGTTATTTGGACTTGCTGATTTTAAAATTACTAATTCTGATAGCTCTGTTTATCATCACTCTTCCTCACTCTTAAAGTGGAAAGTTTCAATTAATATATAGTACTATCACATTTTTTTCCCCTCAAACATAAACCATACACACTTATTTAGCACTTTTGCTCTTTCTCCATTAGTCACATTTTTTTAGTAATCAGTCAACACTGTCATTTTGATTTTGTTTACCCTCAATAATCCTAACATATTCTTCTTGTTACCTTTTAACTGCCCTGACCCATTTTCTTCTAAATGATTTTGCTCTCCACCTCAAATTTGTATACTTCCTAGCTTATTGTCACTGCTGTTATCTTTTTATTTCTTTGTCTAGGCAGATAGACAGTTTTAGATAGATACATACTGAAAAAAAAATTGAGGAGTATTTATTATAATCTTTACAGAAGATTGAATTTCCCTTTAAGCGAAACTGGTTCTTTTAATCCTCTAAACTTCCTTTTTGACATGGAGAGTGGTGGAACCACTAGTAGAGTCGACCAGTAGAACAGCTTCTGGAATAGTAGATCAACTTCTACTGCTTTGTCTGAATTATTATTTGTGTTCTTCTGTTTACTTCCACCCCCATCCCACCTTCACACAGAGAGGATTGTTTTCCATGTAGAAACACGCATAGCAGCACGAAGAAGCCATCAAGGAAGCACTAATGAAACAGAGGCATGGTGCAGAACATGTAATTAGATTTGAATTTGTAGTGTAGTATAGCAGCAAAAGAGTGTAGCTGACGGAAGTATCAACTATGCAAGAAGACATATAGTGAATATTATTTCCCTATAGCTCTGGTCTGACCATGGACAAATTAGTATATTCAGTCTTGGGCACCTCCTTAGTAATTTAGAAGGAATTCAGAGAAGAATGACAGAGTGATTTCATGCTGATCAAATAAGACTGAGGCTATGGACACGTGAAAAGAGCTCAAGGCTTGAGCCTGAAGCAAGTTGTATCATTGCATTTCCATACAAAGAAGCTAAGCATGATTATATGTACACAACACAATCTAAATACATAACTCTGGATTATATATCTACTGAGAGTAACATTTAAAAATTTATGTTAAAAGAATGTTCAGATTGCAAAATCAAGCATTCAAGTGGTAGGAAATGCCAGTGCAATTTTAGCTTGGTGCCTTTGTGAATATTCATGATGATACAGCCTGTAGCTGTATGATCTGTCAACATGTATTTTTTCATACTCACATCCTGGCTCATATTTACCTCTGCTGTCTGATCTCTGTTTTGGTCTTCTGCTTGCCACAGCTCCTGCATCCCCTATCTTTTATCCTCTCCTCCATCCACTGCCTGACACTTCTGTTTGTCTGTAATCCTTGCTCCTTAAGCTTCTCCTTTGGCTCACACCGCTTCCTTCTTCCAGTCTTCTCTTAGCACTTCCCACCTTCCTCATCTCTCCACATTAGTCAGGCCATTCCTCTTTATCTCCTATAAATGTCAAAGCAAAGGGAATGCTGGGAACACACAAAAGCCCAGTTTCCTGCTCTCATGCACAATATTCAGGCCCACAAAGGGATGAACAGCTGGGACAAAAAGTGTAAAGACTTTTTCAACCTTTTCAGCTGTCTCAAAGAAAGCTCACCACTGAAGAGGAGGCAAGGGATTTTTAAAGAGCTCTGTTGCTGTTGTTGTTGAGCTTGCTGAATTAAGGTAGAAATTTTGAAGAATGTAATCAACAAAATAAGAGTCTTTAAAACCTGTGTAAGTAGTGGATTTTTCTTTTTCCCTTGAAATTGCATAGTTTGCCAGGGTTGTCAGGGAGTGGCAAAAAGGATAGGCCTAATTCTTGAGGTCATCTTCCCCAGAAACTGAAAGTCAAGTGTGTGCTGCGAGGCACATGTCTGTTACAGCTTCTCAAGAGAAAAGAATGTATTTTTTTCTCTCTTGTGATAGACTTTTCCCCCTTAATCCCAGTTTTAGGGAAGGCTGACTTGTGCTGTTCTATACTCTCAAAAAACATAAGCTCAAATCATTCATGTAGAGACTAAAAGTTCTGTCCAATGGTCAAAGGTCGACATATCAGCATGGAGCAAGACTAACAAGGAGTAATGGCAGCCGTAACTGTAGATGGGTCTAACAGCCCTGCTACACCATGGAGAGAAAAACTGGCGACACAGTGGCTTGGGGGAAAACATAACACCCTACAAATATCTGGCAAGTACAATGGAAAGGATGGACAGAAATTATTTAGGATTCCCTGAGTGGGAATTAAAGCATGAAACAGTGGTATGAAATAAGCTCATATGGGAACAAATGCAAACCCTTTAAATTTTTTTCTGAGCAAAAATATGAAGTGTAGCATGGGGAATATGAAGTGTAGCACAGAGGAGGAGCTGGACTAGATGATTTAGTAGAACTTTTCCATCTCTTTTTTCTTAACTAATGGCACAAAACTTACCAGTGACCAATAAGAAAAAAAAAATCCTGCACACTGTTCATCCAGGCCTTCTCTGTCTCTTTAGGTGGAGATTCTGCTCTCCTTATGTATCCAAAGAGAGAAAGTATCACGAAGATGAGGAAACATCTTCAGTAGCTAAAAAAATTGCAGGCCTTAAAGTTTTGGCTGTGGGCAAAAGGCAGCCAAGCTTCTTCCTTTAACTAAAGAAGAAACATTTAATGGGAATTCACATACAGGAAGATTCAAAAAAAGTCAAGACAATACCTTTACTGCTGTGTAATTTATACAGTTACTTGAGAAGGAAAAAAAATGAGTTGAAGTGTATTTTAATGGCTGCATTAGAAATGGACAGGATTATAGTTTACAGCTTTTATATTGCTTCTGCACTTTGTAGAGAAATATATTATAAATTTTCAATGATAATTTAAGGATTTAACTTCTAATCAAGTCTTCTAGGTGAAAGAGCATTTAGTTCTTCACATCTACAGTCTTTTGGATAGGTAAGGACGGCATGAAAAGTATCTCCTAAAAATTAATAACTTGCGGTCTTCTCAAATTTTCCATCTCACTCTCTCTTCCCTTCCCAGTTCTCTGACAGACCCTTATTTTATGATATTAAATAGCCTAAGAGTGAAACAACTTACATATTCTTAGAGGAAATTATTTCCTGATAGCAGGTTCTTCAATACCAGCTGCTTCAGGTGGAGACAAATTCCTTTTGGGGATTACATGCATTTCTAAATGTTACCTGACGTAACTCTTACAAAAGACTATACTCAATTATCTGATAAGGTACATGATAAAACTTCTTATGACCTAGAGCCACAAGACTAAAGCAGGGTGGATGTGGGACCCAGGTAGCTGTTTATGGGTGAGAGATGTCCACTGTTTCCTGATGGCCCAGGGCTGGAGTAACTGAGTCCAGCACGGTGTCCAAAGGTGACTTCCTGGCATCAATCACAGCTCCCTTCCTCCCACAGAGGGGACTAAGGTTACTCAGGAGGCCCTGCAGTAGCAAAGCCGCAATGAAGAAACCCAGAAAGTCCCAGCATGGAGTCATAGTTGAATTTGTGAACACTGTAGTGGGAGGTGCTGATCTCCTCTCTGTGGTGACCAGTGGTGGGACACGAGGAAATGGAGGGAAGCTGAGTCAGGGAAAGTTCAGACTAGACATTAGGAAAAGGTCACCAGGAGGCTGATCGGTCACTGGAACAGGCTCTCCAGGAAGGTGGATGTGGCACCAAGCCTGAGACAGTTCAAGGGGCATTTGGACAATGCTCTTAGTCATATGGTTTAGTTTTAAGTAGTCCTGTGAGGAGCAGGGAGTTGAACTTGACCCTTATCAGTCCATTTCAATTCAACATATTCTGTGATTCTATGTATGTACATTGGGCTTTATAGGTTGGGCAGCCAATTACAAGGCAATAATAGTAATCTACTCTTGCTGTTGAACAGGAGTTGTATTTACGAATCTTTTTGTCTGAGACATTTGACACTACCACAGGCATAAAAACAATAATTATGAAATAATAAGTAATCTTACTCTGACTTAGAGGTGGGCAAAATAGCTCTAGGACTCCACAGACCTTTTGTCTCACTTTCCAGTAACTTTTAGCCTCAGTAGTGGACAGAGCTGTGGGAGCCAGTGGTGCTTCCAAGTTTTGTGTTGTGCAACTGTTGAAGGCAGAGTAAGAGCTTCAGACAGAGTTTATTAAAGAAGCCCTCCCATGGACTTAAGAAGTGCAGAAAGGACCACCTTGCTTTCTAAATTCCTTCTCAGAGAGGAGCGAATTTGTGGCTGGATCCAATCTTAGCCCCAGACTTTGTCAATGATTTGTATGTAAGGGATTATACAGCTGCAATCGAACATTTATACAACTTTGTCCTGCAGAATTAAGAATGGCAAACCAGATATATTTTTATAAATATATATGACTTATCATGATAATGATTAGACAAAAAGATCTTAATCAGAATTATTTACTACAGAGTATAGGAACTATGACAACTATTATAATGAAGCAATATTGAAGAAATTATATTAAAAGCAATTGTATTAAAGCAATTTTATTAAAGCTAGCAAACCCAATTATTAAGTAGAGATTGATGTTGTACTCAATCATACCAATGACAGCGGGCAAGTCTCTTTTGGTCAGCCCCAAGGAATAACCTTCTGGGGCGTCCCCAGTCAAGGGAGGAATCCCCATGCATCTACCCCAACAAGGGATACATTAGAAGACCCTAGTGTTAAAATTTGGGACTGGGCTTTTATATGTGACTGTCATATGTCTCCAGGCCAGCTGTGCCAGCTCAGCAGTTTTAGATAAATTATCAGCAGTATCACCTGTTTGATCCTTTATCCGGGTATTTTACCGGGTCTACCAGGATGTTTAACATTGGAATTGATGAGTCAGGCTGTTTTCAGCATTGTTCAACACCAGAAGCACCACAACACCCCCTCTGCACTTACTCCTGATAGCTTTGCAAATCAGGCATTGCTCGAGTTGTTCTCCCCATTCTAGACAGAGCATCGTGCTGCAGCAACATACCCCTTTGAACTAGCCTGTGTATCACCAGCGGTGAATATGCCTCAGGACTGTTCCTGTTGGAGTTCAGGTCATGTCCACGTTTCTCGCTGAACAAATGAACCTTTGAGAATTTTGGCTTAAAGGTTTTTACTGTCTCAAATTCTGTATTATTCTGTTTTCTCTAACTTAAGAGTTTTTCTTTCTGTATTATTTAAATATGCAGCTATACATGATAAAACATTTCACTTGTAACTGATTGCCTATTTGCCAAAAGTATTTCTTAAATCCATCTTCTCCCACAAAGTCTCTCATCTCTAATGCACATAAAAAGTACATCATGTTAATTCAGATTTATTAAAAAAACTAAACCTGTTCAGAGGTAGGATAAACACATATTCAGAACACCATATGCATAGTTTATATTTAAGGTCTATCATAGAAGTTGCATATTTAGAAACTTACAGCTTTCTGTTGTCATCTACATTAAGCTAACTAAATGTGATCCTGAAGCTCACATAGTATCCTCACTGAGGCAAAAACAAATGATATAAAAGGAGTTTTGAAAGAATGAAGTAGAACACTGACTAGTGACAAAGTAGGACACTGACTAGTGGCTAATGCCTTTATATTTGCCTTGTCTGGGAATCATGGACACACAAGTGAAAATCCAGTGGGCACTTTCAGAGAAGGATTTGTTTCTCATTGGAAAGGAGCAGGTTTTTTCATGTATGAGGAGAAAAAAAGCTTGTAGCTCCCTATTCCACTGACCATTTATATGGATGGTTGCTGTTACCCATTCCCACACTGCTGCTCTGCAGGGTCTGGAGTGACTGATATTGGCCAATGACCATGGCATGCTCTTACTATCCACAGCTTTCATAAAATACCATAGGTCTGCAGAGACAGGACCAAGGGGCAGGGGCAAATTGCCTGAAAAACACTATAGATAAGGGGAGTGGGAATAGATGGAGAGTTGATGTTCCAGTTCCAGTCAGTGCTACTACAGGAGTAAGCACTGGAACTCCCAGCAGTTCCCTCTCTTCTTACAAGTCATCCCAGTGAAACTGAGTCTTCCTGAGATGTTTTGATAGGCACCAGGATCTGAAGAGGTGAGCAGGAAACTGCTCAGGGTTCAGCTCTCAGCTCTATTGGGCAGGATTTCTCAATAAGAGAGGAGATAATAGTAGCTGTATTAGTACACGAGGGAGAAAAGCAGACCTGTTACATAGTGCAATCTTTTTACATCAACAAATAAATCATAATACAAAGACAGCAAGCCCCAAAGGTCTTTTATTCAGGTGTTGTAAGTTAAAAAAAAAAAAAAGTCATTTATCTCAGGTAGACTCTGTTTAAATAAAAGGTTCTTGGAAGACAACTCAGCAAGCATATTTAACATTAATGGGATTGGGAAGAATAATTTATGTACATTAGAAAAAAGGAAGCCCAAAAAATCATAAGAACTGAACACAAGCCAATTCAAAATTATTTAGGATCTTGTACAAGTTACAACAGTACATTCCGTGACTTGTAGCCTAATATCAAATATCTTGAGGAGTCTTTACAAAATCAAAGACCAGACACTGCTCAGCATGTTAGATCTATGATGAATATGAATCAGTTCCACTCTTTTCAGCCCTGACCACCATTCCCATGCCAATTGATTGAAGTTAAACTATACAAATTAAATGCAAAATGAGAATGCAGTAAATAGTATGCACTCAAAAAACATATAACTTCAAAAAATGAACATTAAACTTCCCCACCTCAGTCCCTCACCTACTTTTACTCTGCTAAGTAGCATGTCCTATTATATCTTTCCTCAGACCACAAGACAGTAGACTTGGACTTTATTTATCTGTCAGAAATAGGCACATCTATAGTCTAAAACTCACAAAAAGGATAAATTTGGATTCTAGTCCTGTTGCAGAATACCACCTTCCTCAGTAAATAGTGCACTTGGCAGTAAGGCAGCTTTGTCATTTTTTTTTTCCTTGGAGAAAGTTGCTGTTACAAGGTACATTAGATTATTAAGCCCTGACTTTACAATAATAAATAAAAAATATGCTGTAACTGGCAAAGTCCTATCAGACACATTTATAGCAGTTAGAGTAACCATCCTGTGAAACAGATTTTCAAGGGATGTTTTAAATTTTCCATAATTAGGGATCTTTAAGTCAAGACTCAATATCTTATTAAGAGGGATATCTCAGTTCTAGTATAAATCCTTAAGCCTAATGCAGGAATAAGTTGGCTAGAGCTGTATGCTCCAACTTATGCAGGAAAGCAGATATCATAGTGATTTTGTGTGAACTTATCACCTATGAAAAGGAAGAGTAATGGTAAAAAGTATTAGTATTACAGCTATTTAAGTAGTTAAAGTTACACATGGAGTCCAGAATTAGATTATTTAAGCACTTGATATTTAGGGACACTAAGAGTCAAATATGTTTTGATGGACTCTGGGGACAATATCCTACAGCAAACAGAAATCAAAAAAGGGAGTTATTCTACATCCATCTCTGAAAAACAAACAACCAACAAAAAACCCCTCCAACAAACCAGCAAGGAGAAAATAAATTAAACAAGATTATAAATGCAGGGGAATTACAAGCTCCAAATGCTGAGGAATTACAAGCTCCAAATGCTGAGGAAGCATTTGTTCACAAAAAAAAAAAAATCAACTTCATTTTCATGAATATAATGGCAATACTTTTTTAATTACAATTTCATTTTTCTTCAGAGATTTGGTTCACTAGAAAATCCACTTGGCACTTTTTTTATCACTGCCATTTATAAAACAATGTTTTCTTATTGAAGATGATCTACTAAGACATGAAGGCAGGAGAAAATTTAGAACAAAGTGTTTTACTGAAGATAAAGTAGGAAGTAGCAGTTCATGGAGAATCCCATAGATAGGGAAATTTGGGGCAGAAATTTCAAAGGCAGTCATTATTGGCCCAATGTTGTCTTCTCTAAAATCAGTAGAAAAACAAGGTGCTTTTTCTGAAATAATGTACTTTAATGGAAGCAAGGCTAGTCCAGGGAGAAGTTTATGGAAATTAAACCTTTTGTGTTGATTACCAAAAAACTTTTTGAGTTTAATGGTGCAGTAGTAGATGACTATCATCATTCCCAAAGCTTTTCTTTGTGATAATTATTTGTCCTGGTTTCAGCTGCCTGCTGGGTTAAACCACAACATTATTATAAACCCCTACTCTTCCCTTCAACAAGGAGGAATTTTCTTCATCCATAGCTTGTATGTTCACTTGGAATCAGGGTGCATAAGCCTAGCCAGGTAGCTGGAAGAAACATGAGACATCAGAACCCACACTGATTTTGTTGCAGAGAAAATATTTTTAGCTAAAAGCACTGAATTGAGCACTTTAACATATATTTTGGCATCTCCTACCACTCTTGTTACAATCCTTTTAAATTCCAGGAAGAACCATTATCACTTGAAGCCCCTCAGAAATTAATTTCCATCGTGATAATGCTGTTTAATCTCTTCACTGATGTCAGCCTGCCCTAACACCGTGTCCCATCACTGCAGCCACGGGAGCCCTCCCCAGACAGGGCCACCGGGGCTGCCCAGAGCACCAGGGCTCATGCACCGTGTGCTGCTCCAGGAATCAGCTGCCAGAGATCCCTGCTCAGCACCAGACAGGGCATCTTCAGTCTTCTTGCAACACCAGCACATTAAAAATCATGCACTAGGAGGGAAGCGCTGTCCTTATTCCCTTTTTACAAGCAGAGAAAGATGATAATAATTTGCAGAAGTGCTCATAACTATTATTATTTATTCTTTTCACTGTGATAGCATCTATGAACAGTCTGTGGCAGAGCTGGAAACAGAATCTAGCTCTTGTGAGCTTACCAGTCAAGTGCCAAAACCACAAGTCCTTCCTTCCTCCCACACTGCATGTATTTGTAAAGAATTACACTTTTTAAAAAAAAAAAAATTTGTAACTGCTATGGCAGTGTTACTACTCCCCCTCTCCTAAAATATACTGATATTTGGTCTTGGAAATTAGTTTTTAAGGAGATTTTCTTTATATTTTTTCCCTGTAGATCAATTTAATGTTTTCTCCTTTGAAAAGACCGTGAATGGAGGAAAATAATTACCACAACACACTTGCACATTCTTAACAATTACTCATATGCTCATATTCACACATTCATGTGTACATAGTCACAAAATTCAGCTTGTAGAAAACATTGATTTCCAGGCCAGTCTCAGTTGGTGACTGATTAAACACTGAAAGTATTTAACCTCTCTCACACTCTACAAATACAAGTAAGAGGAAGTGAGAAAAAAAAAAAAAAGGAACTAGCAAAGTTTCAAACAATGGAGTCAAAGAAAAAGGTCCGTGTACAGTTTTTTTACCACGACCACAACAAAATGTAAGTCTTTTAATTTTTATTCCTATAGAAGCACATATTGCTGTGGATCCTGCTTTCAAAAGTCACAGTGGGGAAAAAGGGCAGGAAAAGGACTAAGTGAGCCAGGATAGGAGGAGCCCTTCAGAGTCTTTTAAAATATGTAAATAACTTTTCTGTTGAATGTAGCTCTGATTAAACAAAGCCATTATTACTAGCTTTTAAAAACTGTAAGTCTGAAATATATGCAGCAACTTGCCAAGTAACAGTGCTGAGACATTTGTTTCCTATTCTTCTCACTCTCATCCTAGTTTTCCTCTCTTTGCTATCCATGTTATTCTCATTCCTAACTTTGGGAACCATACTGATTAACCCAGTGGAGCCCAGGTCCCTGAGTTGTCTTCTAGAGGCTACTGCAACCTGAAGTGCATGTAGCCAGCAATAATAGCAGTCTCCAGACAGCCCTGGGCACGGTGCTTATTACCATGAGTAGTCTCATTGAAGTCAATGACAGTGCTTTATTCCAGGAGTAGTTACACTGCAGTTAATGGCACTCTTCATAGCGTAAACACCACACCCTATGAAAGTGTTTAAAACATCAGGACTTTATAAGCTATTCTGGCCAGGTAATCTGTCTTTATTTGTCATGCTGAGCATCACATATGATTATGACATGATGTATTACAAATTAGAAATGCAGGAACTTCAGATGTTAGATGTAGGTTTTTTCACTTTTATAGTAATTTCACTATTTTTGGAAACATGGCAGTTATGTTAGAGCTCGGACTCTAACTTATCTATGTGCCCCTAAATCTTATACACATTTTTCAACTGGACTGTAGTTCAGATGTCCATAATAGGACCACTGGATACATTTAGTGCTTCGAGGACTGTGCTGCTTGATTCAGAATTTCCAAAAGTTTATCTGTCTTTGGAATCAAGGGGTAAAAAACAAAATAAAATTACATTCATTAAAAAAGAGTAACTCTCAGCAGGGCTTTTTCGTGCATGTAGATTTGAAGATCACACTGGAGCTGCAATTATGTCCTAAGTGACCTCGGTCACTTCATGTTTTTCTCAATCACTTCAATGTGCTTCCCCAATTTTTGTTGTTGTTATTGTTGGGTTTTGTTTTATTTTTGAGGAAGAAAGAGTTGAGTTTCAGTAGGATTGAGTGTTTGGCAAAGCAGCATATTTGTTTGGGAAGGACTATCTTGCACAGATATGACTGATTAACAATCAGGTGTGGTGGCCAAAAATTAATGGAGAAGCCAGCAACTCTGTCCTTCTGCAATTTCAGTGAAAATTGAACTACTCTGTATGTTGGGAGAGCATTTCCTGGAGAAGCAGGACATGGCAGAGCATTAGCCAGGTGGGAGAGCCACCTACATGGGTCTTCCTTCTGAAGGAGCTGAAGTTCTAGAGGAATGGAGAACATTGTGTGCTTGTGTGTGTTGTGTGTTTGAACCTACATGTAAACATCACATCCCTGTGTAGCAATACCTTTTTAGATGCTTATATATTCCAAAATGCTGCAATGAGAAGAAAACCAAAATGGATAAAGTGGAAGGTGAAATGGTGAGGGGAGGTAAAATTGCAGGAGGTGAGCCACAGTGCCCAGAGGACAAGTACACTAGATTATTCAGGTGGCTAAAGCTTTCTCCTTAGTAGTAAAGCTCAAAAGGAAAAAAATTGTACAAAATGATTATGCATTTTCTGATAGAAAGATTTCTCTTTCATTAAAAAAAATACCCCAAAAAGTAACCCAAGTAGATCCAGTGAGAAAAACAAAGCAAACCAGAAAAAACTTTTAAAAAAACTGATTTAGGGTTGCTTAGAGGTATTTTGTTTCCTTTCTGAGGAATAGGTATGGCAAATTCTAAGTTTCTGAGAAGCAGGGAATGCATGTGCAGATCTCTCAGTTTAAATTTTTGAAACCTGGGGAGTTCAAATTTTAATATTCCTCCATCTGTCCTACTCTCAAGCACTGAGTAAGTAAAAAGATCATCACAGCAACGATTTTTGGAAAAAAGTTATTTACAGTGCCTTCATCCTTCTGCAGATGACTCAGTCCAACACCTTTCTTTGACTTGCCAGCCTATAAACCCACAGACCACACATATCTCCCATCTAGCTGATGAGGATCTCAGTACCCCACCACCAGTGATGTGCACATGACAGTGCAGAAATGAGGTGCACAGGCTCTCCCCAGCTGCCTCAGTGTCTCTCCCTTTGATGGTGGGTGCAGGAGTCACTGACAGGGATTCACATCACACCCAGAGGGACAGAGCTGCTCCCCAGGCACCTCTTACAGCCCCTGTCCTGCTGCACTGCTCCATCCTATCCTGCTGTCTCTGCACAGACACCTCATACACGAGAAGCAGAAAAGGCCCTGGGGATTCCCCAGCAATGTGCAACTTCCAGAGGGCACAATTAGGCTGCAGGGCCATGTCATTTAACTCTTTGCTTTCCAGTCTTCCAAAGACTGAATTTCTCTATGTCTGTGCTGTGAACTGAGACAGAAGGCATTTTTTTTTAACCAATAAAGCACTGTTTGCCTCTCAGTGAGTATGTTAAATATTCCAGGGAATGACTTCATAGCAGGTATATTCATCAGTGTTTTTCAAGTCATCACTGCAGAGCATGTGCAGAAAGCAAAAGATCACATTCATAACTCTGAGTATTTACCCCATGAGACTGATTTTAAGTGCTGTGATAATTTGATTAGTGTGTATTTTCAGTGAAAATAGTTCCAGTAACTTGGTGCTTCTTATAAAAGTGCTTCTAGTGTGTATATAAATGAAGCAGCTATTCAGAGTTTGAGTGGTAAATACATGTAAGAGAAAGCAGCTCCCTCTTTTCAAGTGTAATATGCACATAAAACAATAGACAAAATAGCTGAAGTAAACAGGAATTAAATATTTGTGATGGAGAGCTGGGGCTCATACTCTATCACAGAAAAATACATATATCTATCATGTAAAACAGCCAGTATTTTTAATGATCCTTCATGGAGCTGTGATGGCCTATCTTGCACAAGGTACATGAAGATCAATTAATAGTTAGGATGAAAGGGCCAAAAATCCACAGCGCCGTCTTACCGCCCTGAGGCTTTGAGTTCAGCAGAGAAACACAAACCTTGCCAGTAAACTTATCATCCAGGGCTTTGCAGCTGGCAGTCTGTGGAAAGCTTGATTTAAAAGCTAAGTCTCAAGGTGTGCTCTCAAACTCCCAGTATGTTCAAAATAGGACCAGGTTCAGGTTTAGACACGCTGTCAGCAAGCAAAGGACTGGGCCTGCTCCTGAGGATGCCCAGGAGCTTCTTTTGGCACATTTAAATGTTGAGGAGCATAAAAGTTAGGAGGCATGTCTAGCCTTTGAGCCAGCTGGAATACACACTTGTCTCAGCAGCACATTACCTCCACAACCCACATATGCACCGTTTCCAAATCAGTAAAACAATAAATTCCTTTCAATCTCCTGTGGCAACACTTCCTGAGACATTTTACTGAGCAAAGTAGATGGTGCATGTAATACTTGATCAGTGACAAACCACTGTCCCTGTTTAGGGTGGCAAGGTAAGTGTATGCACAAGGCAGCTGAAATGTCAGGAAGCAGGTCCTGAAGTAGAGTGACCCTGTGGATGTTTGCTTTTGGGAGAGGTGGGCAGTGGAAGGCTGCTGTGCTTTTCTGGCACTGAAAGCAATACTCTGCTCAGCTATGCAGCACAAGTGGAAAGCTGTGAGCACTCAAAACAAACAGATTCCCAAACTCTGCAATACCTCTGTGTCTGTAAGGGACAAGCAATTTCCAAACAAAGGTTTATCTCTTTTGTTAATACAGACACTGTATCAGTGTTGTTAATACCAGGCACTACGATACTGCCATGAAATGATAGCTGTTTGAATTCACAAATGCATGTTTACATGCAGTGAAGAGACAGCAAATATATACAAACAGCCTGGACTACTCCTAGGGTACTTAAAATACAGTCAAATTCTGAGAGAAAATGCAGTAATAAATCCCATGGCAGTTATATTTCTAAGCTCATGATTCTCCTTGTAATTGTTATGCCCGTGTAAAACATTTGAACTAGACCTCTAAACATGGAAAAGGCAGCCTAATATGATGGAAAAGGACAGTTGACAGCAGGCAGATTGCATTTGCTTACTGGAGAATAATTCTCTCTTCCTGGCTGTTCTGTCCTTCTGGACAGAGTGCCAAAAATTATAGGTATAAATGGCAGTTTAAACAAAGCTCAGTTTAAATTCAGATGCTAATTGTGCAACCAGACTGTATATCAGCACACATGCTGGGGGCACAGGCAGAGGGCTCTTTCCAATCCCTGCACATGAACCTGGTGGAAAAATCCATCCTTGCTTAAAGGTTACCTTAAGGAGACACTAATCTCTGTGACTAGGTAATTATGACATTTTGTGTATCTCTAATAAAATGATGTGTCTTTATTTTCAGCTTTAAAAGGAAAGTATTAAAGAGCCCTGGCCACAGAAAGCTTTTTATGAATATGACCCTTTGTCCCAGGTAGGTATTGCATCAGGAAGTACAGTGGCATACTTGTTGCTTAATTTTAGAAGGAAAAAAGGTTTAAAATTTCACAGCAAGAGAAAATAATAGTATTTTTATAGGGAATAATTTCTGAAAGTAACTGCTAATAGAAAAAACAGAAGCACCTGGGGATAGTATCTAACATCCCATGTGGATTATTTCTTGAGGATTTTAATTTTTCATACCAACATACCTGTTCCCATAAGAAATATATCTCTGTTTTCTTTAAAAAACCCAGTGTGTCTTTGCTGGTTTTACAGTTTTTTCAGCTTAAAAACAAGGAAACTACTTACCTGGCGTTTCATTAATTTATGCAAGATATATGTACAGTAAAAAGAATTGGAACCCTTTTTTAAGGTCAGATGAATATTTTAAAACATAGATACCACAATAAATAACACTGAGCAGGTGTAACACATGCATAGCAGAAGATAACAGAATCTTAGCAATAATAGGAATCATTTCCAAAGGAATACAGTTAGAAGTTAAGCATTTTATTTCTATTCTTATGTCAAATTTGCCCCTCAGCAGATATTTTCCCAGATAAAAACTCTAGCAGTGACACCTTGAGATCTCCTAGGATCATATTCCCCTCTTGAAAACATTTATGGCTGTTGGGGAAAAAAAAAAAAAGGAGGCAGGGGGTGGGGGGGAAGGGAAAAGAAGGAAAAAAAAGAGAGAAAAAAATTGACTGTCTCACTGGATTGAACCTCAAAGGCTTTCTTGACGCAAGTGTTACTTAGACCATGTGAACATGGTTTCCATTTTTAAAAAAAAAAACCTAGATTAAAACATGAACAAACTGTCCATTGAACTTTAATGTTTCTTTGTTGCTTTGATGGTTAGCAGATTTCTGCTTCATAGATTGCCTCCTCCCCAAACATTCTAAAAGTGAAATGATACATTGTAATTCGAATGATAATTGTTTTGATGATTTAATTGATAACAGACAGAGGAATAAAATCCCTTTTTTTCTCTGCCATGCAGATGATATAGCTGCATTTCTTAGTAAACATCTGTGTATAATTAAGGGATGTTGCACTAAAACTGTTTCTTCCTTACCTTTACTCTGGGGTTTTCTTGAAGGAAAATCTTCTGTAGGATAATCCTGGTTCAGGAAAGGAGAAGTTGCCTCTTGTCATTCAAGGATTCTTTATCTTTACTTTTAGTGATTTAGGTGCCAGCTAAAAGTTATCTGCCCACATTGTTTTTAATGACCTCGAGACCAACCAGAACACATCCCTTTTTTTATCTTTCCAAGAATCTTTGCAATCGCATCAGTTTATCTTAAAAAAGAAACCTTAATAGCTGTATTTTAGTGCACACAGGGTTTGACCTAGTGTGTGTATATATTTTTGCAACTGCAATATTATGTGAAAGAAAGCAAAAATACTCAGTAGAATCACTTCTAATCCAATTGTTATATTGTGCGGTAATACCGTATTTTTTAAGAGTTGCACATCTTTGTATAGACATGTAAATTGAAAGCAAACCAAGGACTGTTCAAACCTGCTCTGCCTATGTTGCACACAGGGAGTTATTCATTCAGTTTATCAGCCATAAAAATAATTACAGTACACTCAAAACTGACTGACATCTTTTATAATTTTTAACACTAAAATGTCCTGGTAAAAGAGAACACTGCAATAACAACACCTGATTAGTAGAGAATCACTACTGTAAATTATAGTGTTTGCAGAATAAAACAGGGCTGAAAGAGTTATAACTTTATATTAAAAGACATAATTGTCATTTTGCCTCCTTTTCTCCCCTATAATGTCTTAGCAATGTCTTAAATAGTATGTCTATTCCCAGTGCTGCAAAAATGTCCACATGACTGCTATTGTCCAGAATATTCTCTTATTTTTAATTTTAAGATTTAAAATAAAACAAGACAAATTGCCATCAATGTGTGGATATCTCTTTCACATACAGCTGTCGTGACTGCTAGTTTTTAGGGAATAAACAAATGTTTACAGGAAAGTAAATAGAATATGTGTGTGTGTGTATATGTAGAATTCCTTCTAATCGAGATCTCCTTTCTCCACCAGCAAAAGAGCAGTTACAAGCAAAATGCTGTCTATTGTCAGTAGACTTGCAAAAATAACTTTAAAAAAAGTTGGATGTCACAGTAAAATAAATATCTTATTTGATTTGATTTTGTGAGAACATCATTTGAAGATATTGACCTTTGACATCAGCAATGCTGCTCCAGAAGTTTTTTAAGCAGTTTCCCAGTATCTAAAAGCCAGAATAAATCTTGTGAAACTTCCTGAGTATGTTGCTTTTCTTTGCCATATTATACATAATAGATCTTGATACTTGCATTAGCTCACTTGAAAGTCCCAAGGTTCTCGATCATCAGCAGTGATGGACTCCAAGAGACTCTCTGTGTTGCTGTTTGATGGCCATTCCAGGAGTCAAAATCACCATCAGGACTAGACAGTGATCTTGGAAGTATGGTCTCAGACAGGCTGGAGGGTACCCTTCAGAGCACGTGGGCCCCTGCGTGTCCGAGCACGCCAGGTAGATTAATTCCCCCGCACGCCTGCCCAGATAAACAGCCTGCAGCGTGATTGAGAAGCCGTCTGTCTTGAGAGGCAGCCAAAGGCAGAGGAGCTAACAGCAGCGCAGCACGCCTCTGCCCAGGCTGCTCTGCCGGAGCACTTTCACCGCACCACAGCTTTCTTATGAATTACTGTGTCACAGATATCGGTTTTCACTCTGTTTTTTTTTTATTTCATATGGAAAATCAATTAGAAGAGAGGAGGTTTGTGAGAGAACAGCCTGCAAGTCAATTCTTATCTTTGATTCCCCTGTCTGGATTCCACATACTTGACCATGGGTCAATAGCATTGACCATCTCAGCTCAGGAAAGGGTCCCAAATGTGGAGCAGCAAGGAGTTACATTAATAATCACCACTTAACTCGGTTTTGTTCCCTCAGACCAACTGCATGATTACTGTCAGACGTTTTTGTATGGTGTCTGTTGCCATCTATATCTGGCCTATGAATAAACAGAGAACTTCAGTTTCGAGCACTGATAGTCTCTCATTCCTTGAGAAGCTTGTTTATTTATCACCTCATTAAACTAAAGAAAATGAATAAAATCTAAACAAGTCAAGGTTTTAGGGTATCACAAGGGTGGTCTTGCTATATAAAGAAAATGCTGTAGAAAGATGTAAGTTTTGAATGATATAACATGCAGAACTCTTCTTTAGTGCAATCTACCTTATTCCTGTTGCTACTGTTATCAATCTAAATTTAGAGAAATATGACAAGATGAAAAAGGAAATTATATAAACAAGGACTTCAACTTTAAAAAGGCACACTCTCCTTCAGTAAGTGCACATGTAGTTCAGTATTTCTCTTGGCAAAGTTTAGGCATGTCTCTAGTTAACAAATATATTCTGCTGTCAGCCCTTTTCAAGAATTATATTTGATGCTGGATGCCAAATAACTCCTTTAACTATTAATAAATAACTCACAGGTATCTCAGCTAGTGTGCGCTTGAGGAATTATGCTAATAATACTTTCTATGCTGGAGACAAGGGAAATTCCCCCCATGAAATTTCTACTTTTGCTGACATGTTCTCTAAGATCTGCTTTCAGAATGGGTTCATTCTCACTAAGACAGCCATTTAATCTCGTGGAAAATCTGATCACCATCTATCTACTTCTTGCTGATGTTGCTGAGAAAATTCCTGTTGACTCTGGAATGGGAAAGAATATGGATCCATCAGTTTTGGAGTCTGGTCTAGGTGCTTTTATTTCATTAGATTCATGGTAATGAGTCTTTGCAATTTGAAAAGAACAGAATAGTCACTACCATGTGAACCAAATTACACTATGTATTACATGCTACCTAACTAACAATAAAATATTTTATAGGTAAAAAAGAGCATTAAGTGATACTGTGATTTTTCATGTGGAGAAAGGATTTCTAAGGGATACTTAGATAAATTATACCCCAAATCTCAAGGTGTGTCTCTAACTTGGAACATTATTTTTTGTGGAATAAATTTTTTATCATGTTTATTTGAATCTGCTTCAAGCTCATCCCTTATAAGACCTACTTTGTTAATGCCACAGAGACCTAAATGCCTGTTATCTCAATCACTTCTCCTAACACTGAAGTAATTAATCACTATCAAGTAATAATTTTTGCACACCATTTCCTTCTTACATTTAGTTAATCCAGCAGAAAATTCATAGGGTAAATTTCATCCAAACTGAAAGTTCTTTGAAAAAGAATCCGTTAACAAGGAAAACTACCCAGAAATCAGTTTTTAAAGTATTTTGATTTCAGAACACACACAAAAAGGGATTACTGCTTGACCACCAAATTCACTGTTACTGTTCACTGTTAATATGTCACAGAAGAAGAAAGGAGAATATGCAAAGACAGTCAATGTAAGAAGGGAAACCCCAGAAATTCAGACAACCCTCTTGTCTCTACTTCTGATTTCAAGATCTGATGAGCAGAAGAAACCTTCTTCACATTTCAATGATAATTTTGTATTTTCCATATGGTTAATATATTTATTCTTTCTTGTGAATTTTCTCCTAAGAGATATTAGACATCAGTGCCTTCCTTAGCTTGCAGTTTTGGCTCTGTGGGGGCATGGGAATTTCAGCCCCCAAATCCAGAGAGTGCTTTAACCAGGAAGGGGCAAGTTCTGGAAGACTTTGCCTTTCTCTTTCCCATGTAACATCTTGACAATCTTGTCCCTGAGAATTTCTTACTGGAGTCTATTTCGTCAGTCTTCTGGAAAGGATGATCAGCTGAGCAAACTATCATGCACCATCTCCTTCTCTTCTTCACAGACAATCATATAATGTTAGACAATTCCACCTTACTGCCTTTATGTTTTTTTAAAGCTTTTCCCTCTGCACTTTTTGTTCCATTGGTGATGGTTATTTAACCATGTTTCTATTACTTGCCATAGCAACTAATTTCACATGCTTTCTTAAGAGGTCAAACATTTTTCTTATTTCAAAGCTTTGTGTTTATTGTACCATGGCTGCAGTTGGTTTCGACTGCAATGCCCAGTTCCACAGGCTCATTAGGCACTGCTCTGACCTGGTGCTGCTCTCGTCACTTCCATTTTCCTTTCTTCCTCCACCATTATTAATTGCCATATACTTGCCTTTTCTGAAAGTCAGGTCTTCTGAGTTTAGCATTGCTAATTCTGCATCAGATTTGCCACCTTGAATCATAGAAATGGATGTGATGTATACCCATGGAAAAAAGAAATCCACTCATAAGCTTTCCCACATATGCATCTCAGTAATCCAAGGTTAAAAGAGTTTTGTCTTAGCCTCAGCCTTTGAGGGCTGTCATGACTGGTTTTCATCAGAATGTATTCAATGGTAATAAAGTCTGAAAATGGTTATCTTCTTAAATTGTAACTACCACATCTTTCTTTCACAGCTGGCAACAATCTTTTAGCCAATCACAAACATGCAAGGTCATTTCTTCTGTCAGATTGTCTGATTGTTAAATGTCTGCAGTGAGGCTGAGTTGGAGTTTTTGAGTGAGGTCTGCTTGGAGCTCGAGGTTAGGGACATGCTACAGAAGAATTACTGATATATTGTCATTTTCTGCTGGAACAGCTAGAGGGAACCTTCCATGACTCAGCCTGATTGGATGGTCATACCAAAAGTCATTCAACAAACAATCAACAAAATTAAATGAGAAGTTTTCTGACTGTTTTATCTACGTTAGTCACTAATGAGAGAAATGAGTCCAAGGGATCTTTGCTCACTTTCTCAGTGCTGGATATTGTAACTATCAACTTTGCGAGGGACATTGGCAGCTGCAGAGTTTTTTCTCCCTTCTCTTTTCATTTAGACCATGCCTACATCTACCCATGTTTGAATTACATCTAGTCTTTAGATGCACTTTTCTAGTTCACTTCTGGGAGTACAAGGAAACTGGCTTTTGTATTTCATAATGAGGTGATGTAAAATTGCTTTTGTTTCTAACAGCTAAGATCCATATTGATTCATTAAATATCAAGACATTAATGTATTAAGGATCAAAATATAAGGAATTTGTAAAGGAGAGGGTAGAGGTACTGGTTCAGTTCTGTCCACAAAAAATGACCCAAGCGCTTTCAAAATGTTTGCAGAGGTGTAGCAGTGTTAACACAGATACATCTGCAAAAAAAATACCTTTTGACAAATCAAATCTTGTCCCACATACAGGACAATCCATCCACTTGAGAGTTACTTTATCCTTCTTGAATAATTACTAAGTTTTGCTCTTGTACTGCTTGCATTTTAGTCTGAGTCTTACATATATTGTAACTAGGAAGAACTGTTCACCTGTTCTGGCAAACTCTCTTTGTTTTACTTTGGGTGTTTTTATCTTGACTTCAGTGGAAGAATGATAATTAAGAGGACTGAAATGTTTGTCATCAGCCCTTCTTCACTCAATGCATTTCCTAAGGAACTCAGAAACTTAAGACAATCTATATATAAATTACTAAATAGCAGCAAAATCTACAATTTGAAAAGTGTAGGATTTTAAAAGGACTTACTCAACTATGACCATGGGCAGGGAAACCCTGCATTCTGCCCAGCACTTCTTCCTGCAACAACACCTTATTCCTTCTGCAAAATTGAGCACTTGCATAGGTTATGCTTCTGCATGGATGTAAGTGCTAAACATCTGGAGTCTGGTTACTTAAGAGAAGCTTGTTTCCTGAGTTTCTTTTTCCAATCTGAAAGGTATGAAACAATGAAGTGGACTGTACCATAGTGGGGGAAAAGTTATGTCCCTCACAAGGTGCCATGGCAAAGGCAGATGTGCTGAATACCCTTGATTTTTTTGACCTTACGGAATGTGCAAACTTGGGGAAAGATGTTCTGAGAATAGTGGGGAGTATAAAGAAAGCAGACTATTACAGCAAAAATATTACTGTTAATAGCAATAATTATACCTCATGAAAAGCAGCTTAATGATGGGGTTAGATACTTCTTTGATGAGATAGTTTTCAGTTAGAGGAAGATGCATGCACCTTGATTCCACTGGAGTTAGAAGAAATGGAAAGAGCATTAAAACCTTGCTCACAGTACTTTTTCCAGGTAATGCCCATGATCATTGCCTATTATATATTCCCATGCTTTACCCATCACCTATTTTCATGTGACATCTTCTTTGTCCAGGGCTCTTAGGTCTCTTGCTGCTTCTCCACAGAAGCTCATATAGTCCATAAAGAGGTTTGCATCCCCTCGGGGTCTTTGGGTGGTATTTTTCCATATCTGATTATGTAATATGTCATTCTTCTGGCATAAATGAAATGTAACTACTGAAGACAGGAGCCTGAACAAGCCTATGTGATTGCTCAGCCTTCAGCCTAAATGCACTGATTTTGTGAGCTACACGATATAACACTTCACCTTATTCATATATGACTTCATCACCTGTTCCTGAGCACGTGTTGGCCTTCCAAATGTTAGCATGAGAATAAAATATACTTATTGTTCTTATTCCAAGCTATGTCTTTCTGAGTAGGTTTGGGTTTAGCCAGATTTGTGAAAGATATAGCCCTTTGATGAAGATTGATTAGCTCCACTGGAATCCACGTAACTTGCCCCCTTAGATAAATAATTCTTCCTTGCTTAGACAGTCCATGATAGAGTGAGCTCTAGGATAACCATCTACCTAACACTAAGTTTTATAATAATTGCTGCTTGTAGGGAGGTATTTGCCTTGTTGGAATATATCATAGTAGAATGAGGGAAATGCTGAAAATACCAGTGAGTTTGTTCCAGTTATTCACTGTCAGTACTGCCTCATTCTCTAGATTGCAACAGTCCAGGAAAGGATAATTCCACTCTTGACTTCAAAGACTAGCTCATGAGATAATGGATTTACCTTCAAGAAATGAGATAAATGTCTTTTCATCTGAACTTCACTTTCTTACATTGTATAACTAAGTAAGCTACTGGCAATATCAAATGTTTTTCTGCTTGGGTTTAAATACTTTTAAACTCTTATGATTCAATGTGTATGATAGTCACTTTGCAATATTTTTAATTAGTAGAAATAGAATTTATAGTTTTATTTTCCATTTTTTCGAATATTGAAATTTTCATTAGCCAACAAAGAAAGACGCTTAAATATTCCCTACCAAAACTTCACCAACTTTCTGCTGGCTTTCCCTTAGTTGCTTCATTTTCCTTCAGACTCCAGCATAGATTCATGGTTAGCATTATCTAGCAGTCTGCCCCAAAATGAATATCCTCAAGCATTAAATCTTCCCCCTTCTTCTAGATTCCCCTGGACAAGTCTAATCTTCCAAGAGAAATTTTAACCACTATAGCCTGAATTGCAAGTGTATTCAAGGGATGCAGTTTATAGACTAATTCATCAAAAAGGCAGTCCTAAGTAATAAATAATGGAAGATTATTAGAAGGTATGATCTCAGCCACTTATCTTTTGGATTTACACTCAGTGATGAAAAAAGAAGGAAATATGTCAAACTATGTGAGAACTACAAAATATGTGGCAATTCAAGTGAAATCTTCTTTGCTTCGATGTGATTTTAATATAAAAAATAGCTCTTTAGAGGTAAGTCTCTTGAATTTTTATTTTAGGAAAACTAAATTAATTGAAAGGTAGCCAAAAAAATCCCATATCATAGCTCAGTTTCATTAAAATGATGATATTAGAAATGTCATACCATATAACCTTGAAATTATGAATCTATCATATGATGGAGAAAGTTTCTGGACTTCCAGAATATAATGTAGTTGGGAGTAAGCTGCTATAGAATTAATAAAGTTCTGGTCAGACATCTAAATGGTCACGTGGGGAAGAGCATGAATGAAAGAGGTGGACCAGAAGAATTAGCTCAGCAGTCACACACTGAGCTGCATCTGGTACAGAATATGGAATTTGTATCAAAATGTCATGGGGAAGGGTCTTCTTGTTGAAAGATCATTGCAGAGTATGTATAAAAAAGAGATGGAAAAACTCCTGATGAAAATATTTTCCATCAGAAAATATGATTTTGTCAAAATGTGGTGCCTTTGTCAAATTTCTAATCCTACATAGGTTTTGATAGGAAACTTCTTGAACAGCTCAGTTTCTTGACAGCTTGCTCCCCAAATCCTTCCCAGTTTGCCTGGAAGACTGCTCGACAGAAGTATTGTTTCTGAAATTTGCTGTGTTACAGGTTAATTGGTTGCTTGAATTTCTGTTCATGAGAACTGAACTACAGGTTAGTACCAGGTAGGTGCTCAGCCCTTGACTTCTGTCTCTGGGGTGTTGTGAATGACTCTGAGAGATCTGAATGCAATGGCTGTGGCTCCATCTGGTTTTCTTGTTGGCTCACTCAGAAGGGCATAGTGTTACTTTTGAGTTCTGATACTGAAGGTATTTCAGAGGATTGATGCACTTTTTCTATTGTACCAGGTCGGTCATTATTCTTTTAAACAGGAAAATTGTTATGAAGACTCGGACTAATATGTCTGGTAGGAATTTGTGTTTGGTTCAATGGTTGTAAAAATCAACTAGATTTTGAGTGCTTTCAATTACGTGCTAGATTCTTCTCAAATAATGTTGAATGTTGGATTCCAACAATATTAATAGTAATTGTAAATATTCTGTAACTTCTGAATTACAAAGTACTGATGACATTCAACTGCAAGACTATTTCTCTACCTCCACTTTGAGAACAGGCAAAATTCACAAGCTTTTCAGACTTCAGCATAAGAAGAAAAAAAATTAGATGTGCAGGCAGGAACTGATGTGTTACAGTGTGTGTATCATGAAAGTCCTGGAGTCCTACATTCCATAATGACTGGAAGAAAAGCTACAGAATCAGATTTGCCTGAAGTATTTTTGTCTTGAGCCTCAGTATCCCAATAGGCTCTTTGCTAACACTTAGCATCTTTAGATCACCTTTGCATGAGTTGATTAGGCCAACAAACCTCTTGGGGAAGTATCTTCAAAGTTTAATTCTTCTGGATTATATTCTACTGTGCAAATGGTAAGTAGCACCTAGACAGATAGAAAAGGTAGAAGGACAGTAGTCAAATGCAATTAATTTATATGTAATCCAATACACTAATTGCTAATGATTTTAATTAAAATAATTTACTAGATTTTTTTTCTCATTTGTATACTCTTTGTAATATTGCAATATTCATGGAATATAAAAATTCTCAAGGTGTATTCTAAGTTGGCTTAAGTGGCATAAACATTTCACAGAGGAGGCAAAGATGATAAATTACTTTTTTATGAAACAATTTTCCATTCAAATTTTCTTTCTATGAAACTGAAGTGTTTTGCAGGTTTATGTCAATATTGAAAAAAAGATAGAAACTTAATGCTCTATGAGTAAGAATGGAATAAGTAATTTAAGTTTGGTATTTGGGGCCTTTGTTTTTTGTTGGAAGTTTTTTTGGGGTTTTTTTTGGGGGGGATGATTTTGTTGCTTTTTTCTTTTTCCTCTGTTTAAACTCTGTGAATTAGATATTGCTCATAACTTTTCAGGTCTGTGAAATTCAAATGTTTCCATATATTTTTTCAAAAATAACCTCTTTTTTTCTGCTAAATATGCACTTTTGCTCCAGACTCTCACTCTTTCTATAGCGTAGAAATTTTATTTACTAATTAGATGTTTCCAACTCTGAGTTCTCATTGACCTTGCTGAGAAGTAAAGATACTCTCTTCTTCACAGGAATAATCGTGTGATTCCCGAGTTCATGGTTTTAGTATCATTTTTGCTCTTTAAATCTAAAAGAGAAAGAAAAGCTACCAAAATTTACAGCAATAATACAAGTAATATAGAGTGATTTTTCAGAGAGGGTAGCCCCTTTCTTGCCTGTAACTGTGCATGGTTTCTGAATGTAAAAGAGACCAATTGCTTCTCCAAAGAACTCAAGGTTTTAAGAATGAGATAGGAATTTTAAAAGCTACATTTAGTTGTAATCAAAAGAATCTATTATTGATATAATAATGTTTTATATTAGGATTTTTGGCTTGGAAATTGTGATAGTAACCTGCATTTGCAGCACTTTGGTCTCCCTTGATACAGAGTCATCATTCCCAGCTTGTGCTGCCCCCCTGCTCCAGACTGAACACTTTTTTAGGGGAAATTGTTGAAAATTGTATTTCCATCTTCCTTAGGTTTATTTTAACCTAACTGTTTCCACAATTTTGTTCACAGTGTGAATGTAAAAATTCCTCAGTTAGTCCATTTTTAGATGAAAGAGCTGGTGACAATAAATACCTTCAGTTCTTGGGTGGGGATTTCCAGTGCAGTTTCAGATTAGATGTTCGCCTCTCTCTCAGTATGATCCCCAAGCCCCAGCAAAGCTCGTGTTGCAGTCACAGATTAAAGCTGGAAGAGCCTTGTCCTTAGCCTGACTCCTGTAGCTGAACCAGTGTGCAGTGTTCATGCTATGGGGTAGTGCATGCTATACTTGTTTGGAGAAAGGGAAGAGCAGAGAGAACACAAACCAGCTATAAACATGTTAACCCACTAAGTGTTTACAACTGTGATTATAAACACACAGACTATAGCTTTTCTGTCCATTAGCCATTTCACTTTTCCACTAAAGAAAGAAAACTCCATTCAGTGTTGCCCCTTTTTCCAATCCTTTAATCTGTCCCATAGATCTTTTTCAAACACTTTCCAATTTATAAATACATCTTTTAAGTTATGAGTACCAGGATTGGACATATTTCAAGCTTCAATAATTCCTCATACATTAGCAATATAGTAATAAGGGAAAGGAAGTACTTTGCCTTATTATAATTAATAATTTAATTAATTACAGCAGAGGTCATTGTCAAAATGAGAAATAGGTTCTTCTGCTCTAGGCTCTACACTGTCCCCAAAAGGAGGATGCTACTGCAGCCTGTGTTCTTCTGAGATGAATCTCTTTATAGGTTTGACTGTATGAAAACCCATATTTTTAATTTGTACCCAAATTAGTGAGTGAATGAAACTATAAGTCTCACTCTCATCTCTATTTTCCAGTTCTATGTCATTTCTGTTCAGCACAGTGAAGGGCTACTTTTGTATTAGAAAGCACTTTTGACTGTATTTTAACTTTCCTGGATATTCACTTCATATATGTCCTTCTGCTCTCATTATCAGTTTCCTATTCAACCCCTTTTCCCCATTTCACTCTATACATACTGATAAGTTTATGAGCACATACTCACACAGGGACATACAAATATTGTATGCATGAGTATTTTTAAGAATGGCTTTAATCTTCCTTCTAAGCCAAGTTGGCTTATTACCAGAGCAGTTGTCCTTCTTTATTGATTGTGGCTTCTGGACATCTAGTAAAATAGTCTAAACCAGTTCCTAATTATTCATATTTTTCTGTTTAAATTCTTTCTCCCAATAGACTGGGCTTTATTTGTTCTCAACTTTGGAAAGTTGACTCTTTTAAAACTCCAAGTAATTCAGTAGCTGCCATAAAAATTCTGAAACAAAGCCCAAGGAAAGTTCCTGACCTCCTCTTGGTTCAATTCCAGAAAGAATATAAAAAGGGGGATGATGCACAATCTTGATTAAAATTAATAAGTTTCTGAAAGAGAAAACTAAGTTTTAGGGCTCACAGTAGATTTTCATCGTCAGGAATCTAGACAAGCATTGAAAATCCTTGTAGTTGATAATGCTGGATATCTCATGAGCAGTACTATTGAAATGGGAAGTGCTGATATCTTGGAGAAATGGACTCTGGAATGGTTGTCTGTAACAGCAGTGTGAGCTCCCCAGTTTTTAATCTATTCACTAGCACACCTCATTATGACTGACAAATGCCTGTATTATTGTTACCAGAACAAAGATATCAGTTTGATTGTTACTCTTCTGCATCATGGTTCTGTCATGGTTTAACCCCAACCAGCAGCCAAGCCCCTGGCAGCTGCTCATTCACTCTCCCACCAGTGGGGTCAGGGAGAGAATTGGAAGGGTAAAAGTCAGAAAACTTAATGGGTTGAGATAGAAACACTTTATTAAGGAAAGAAAAAGCTGCATACACAAGTAAAGCAAAATAAGGAAATAATTCAGTGCTTCCCACTGGCAGGCAGGTGTTCAAGCTTCTCCTGGAGAGCAAGGTCCATCCTATGTAATGGTGGTTTGGGAACACAAACACCATCACATTGAATGTCTCTCCCCACCCTTCCTCCTTCTTCTCACCAGCTTTATATCCTGAGTTTGATGTCCTATGGTCTGGAATATCCCTTTGGTCACTTTGGGTCACCTGTCATGGCTGTGTCTCCTCCCAGCCTCCCAGGTACACTGCATTGGGTTGGTACATCCAGGTTTTGGTAGCAGGAGGGCTACGGGGGTAGCTTCTGTGAGAAGCTTCTGGAAGCTTCCTCTATGTCTGGCAGAGCCAATCCCAGCCAGAGCAGATGGACCTGCTGCTGGACAAGCTGGGACAACTGGAAATGGTGGAAATGCCTCAGTGATAACACATTTAGGAAGAATAAAAAAAGTTATTGTGCAGGTATAATTATGTCCAGAGAAGAGTGGAGTGAGAATATGTGAGAGAAACAAGTCTGCAGACACCAAGGTCAGTGGAGAAGGAGGAGGAGCTGCTCCTGGCAGAGAGCTGAGGTTGCCCTGCAGCCTGTGGTGCAGACCATGTTGTAGCAGCTGTGCCCCTGCAGCCCATGGAGGTCCATGGGGACACAGAGATCCACCTGCAGCCTGGGGAGGAGCCCCCCCTGGAGCAAGTGGATGCCTGAGAGGAGCCTGTGAACCCTGGGAAACCCACGCTGGAGCAGGCTCCTGGTAGGACTTGTGAAGCTATGGGGGACCCGTTCTAGAGCAGCCTGTTCCTGAAGAACTGCACTCTGTGAAAGAGGGACCCACATTGCAGCAATTTGTAGAGGACTGTTGCCTGTGGGATGGACTCACATTGGAGAAGACCCCATGCTGGAGCAGGGGAAGGACTCCTCTCCTGGGCAGTGGCAGAAACATCATGTGATGAACCACCTGTAACCCCATTCCCTGTCTCCCTGTGCTGCTTGGGGAGCGAGGTAGAGCTGGGAAGGAGGGAGGAAAGGGGGAAAGCTCGGTTTGAGGTCTTATTTTACTTCTNCACAGAGATCCACCTGCAGCCTGGGGAGGAGCCCCCCCTGGAGCAAGTGGATGCCTGAGAGGAGCCTGTGAACCCTGGGAAACCCACGCTGGAGCAGGCTCCTGGTAGGACTTGTGAAGCTATGGGGGACCCGTTCTAGAGCAGCCTGTTCCTGAAGAACTGCACTCTGTGAAAGAGGGACCCACATTGCAGCAATTTGTAGAGGACTGTTGCCTGTGGGATGGACTCACATTGGAGAAGACCCCATGCTGGAGCAGGGGAAGGACTCCTCTCCTGGGCAGTGGCAGAAACATCATGTGATGAACCACCTGTAACCCCATTCCCTGTCTCCCTGTGCTGCTTGGGGAGCGAGGTAGAGCTGGGAAGGAGGGAGGAAAGGGGGAAAGCTCGGTTTGAGGTCTTATTTTACTTCTCATTATCCTGCTCTGATTTTATTATTTTAATAATTAATAAAAAAATTTAATATCTCTAATTGAAGTCCATTTTGCCCATGACAGTGAATGATCTGTGTCTGTCCTTATCTCACCTCATGAACTCACCCTTCGTTTTATTTTCTCTCCCTGTCCAATTGCAGAGGGGAGTGATGCTTTGGTAAGTGTCCCCCAGCCAGCCAGAGTCAACCCATTACAATCTCTTTGGTGCTGAACCTTAGGAATGAGCCAGAGGCCAACCACAACCTCCTCCCCAGGGTGGCAGCACGAAAAACAGGAGAGGTCTTGGCTCTATGTAGGCCCTGCTCAGCAATAACAAAAACATCTCTACATTATCAACCTTGTGTTCAGCACAAATCCAAACATAGCCCCACAGCAGCCACTGTGAAGACAGTTAACTCTACCTCAGCCAAAACCAGCACAGATTCTAAGGGAGAATGCCATCCTTCAGTTTTAAAACCAGAAAGTGAAGTTATTTCATTTAGAGAAATAGGTCCTGTAGTTTCATTTTCACATATACAACATTAAAAACTCTAAGCATCAGCTATATTGGGTCATAAAATTAAAGTGTTCCTTGAGATCTGGACTGCAGACTATTGCAGAATTGTTTTGAGAAGAAACATACTTCATTTTCTCAGTCTGGCATGTCAGTGCTGTATTTGATACAAGTATTCTGAAAAAAAAACCCAAACAAATATGCACATATTAAAAAGGTAGCCAATTATGAGAACAAAAATAGGAAGCACAGTCCAATTGTCCACACAGAATCAAACCCACTTACTACTCTTCCATCACCTGTTAAGTAATTATTGGAAGAACCTAAAGTTCTCTCTCAACACAATACATTTAAAAATTTAGATAACTCTTACTTGGGAGTTTTAACTGAAATTCCAAGGACAACAAAATCCACTGTTTCTATAGGTATTTTTATTAATATAGTGTGATTTTGACTAGGCTTTTTCTATTTAAAAGAATTCTTCAGATATATTCAAGACATTGCTGTGAACCATGGTAAGAATGAGAAAGGTCATGCTACCACTGCCAGGTCTTCAGAATTCATAACACTTTGGAGCACTTCAGCTGGTAAGAACATTGTGTGGAGGGTCAGCTGAGAGCCTACTTGACTTTCTTTGAAAGCCCAGCTTCTTTAAAGTTTAGTACAAGTGACCAGGGTAAAACTTGCATGCTAAAAAGCTTGCATCACATGAAAGCTTTTCCTAAGTGTAAAATAAATGCTTCTGGTTTTGTTTGGGTTTTCATTTGTGCACCCATTGTGCTTTTTTTTTCACTTTAGGTAGAAATTATGAAGAAAAATATAGATTTCTATTGAGACCAACTCTTTTATGTAGTTGAACAGTCAGAGAAACAAAAAAGTTATTCAGGGTATCCTAAACAGTCCTTTCCTCATCTGTTCCTTCAAATATTTGCAATTGTCTTCATTCTTTATTTTGTAGATTCTTTCTCATCTTCACTACTTCAGAATTATAGGGGTCAGCTTGAGAGTTAGAATTGTTTTTCTCATGTTGTAAAATTTCATTTGGAAAAACCAAGGGAAACTGCAACAATATACTCTGGAATTATTGATGATGAAGGGAAAACTAAAATTTGATTTCCTTACATCTACTTCTAATAACTTTTCTAAAAATCATAGTGGATCAATGTTGGGTTTTTATTTCTGTTCAGATAGTAGGATCTGCGTGTATATTTTGCATCTTTCTCCCTTCTAACCATGGTTTCACTGTCTCCATTATGCCTATCTCTCTGCTGTAATTTTTTTTTTCAAGAAATTTTTTGCCAAATATTCCATAGTAATCTGTGGTAAACTAATCTTTAGTTGGAACACAGAAAAAATTACATCGTGGAAGTCCTATTTGTACCCAAGTGTCACGATGATGTGAATTGTTTCAGGATGGAGACCAAGCTGGGTGCTCTTTCCATGTTGCAGATCAAATGGACATGTTTTACAGCAACACAATGAGTCAATTTTTTTGGAGCTGTTTTGAAGTCTCCATTCCATCTCATTCAATTTTCAGCTGCCTCCACTTGTTTAGCCTCTTATCAGCTTACATATATCGCAAGGATAAGACACTCCTTTAGCCAAGTTAATTACACTGTCTTCATCCCATGCAATCATGAGCAGGCCTGGTTATTTTAATCATCTTCACGCCTACTTTCTTATACACACTTTGCTTCCACGGTAGCCATTCTGAAATGTGTGAGCTGGACCCTTGCCTAGAAGTAAGCTGATCCCTGCATTACCCTGAAATGTTCTCACTGCATTTGCTTCTAATTGGGTAATGTGCTGCACTGTTTTCATATGTTTTTCGTTCCTTGCTATCAAACATTCCATGCTTTTTTCATGACATGATTTATAAGACTTCCTTGTCACCTACATTCCTGCCAATTCTCCCAGAGATTCATCTCTAAATTGTTCTGTTTCTTCCAAAGTCTCACCCTCATACTGCTGCTAATTGAATATTTGCATACCCTGTTCCTTCTGTCTGGAACTCCCAGCCCTTTTAACTCACTGGATGTCCTTTGCCAAACACTTCTAAAAGTCAGGCTGAAACTTTCCCCTTTGAATATTGCTTTTTGTGTTCATATGTAATCCCTTTCAAAATGTTCGGAGCCCAGAAATATTTCCACATTCAAGTGATCAGAAGTGCAAGATAACAGCAGGGTTTCAGGCCAAATCAGATAGAGAATGATCTGTGAACCTGTCATTTCCTTGTAGAATTATACAACAGTGACAATCTTATGATGATTATGTCACATACACTGACAAAAAATCAGGATGTCCTCCTTGTAAAAACAAATCCAGGAGGTCCTTCATATTCCTGAGCAGGTACAGGCCTGCTTCACTTACATGCAGCAATGTGTTGGGTAGCTTAAGTTGTTGGAAACTGAAAGTCTGCAGTTTAGCAGCAGATAGAAATTGTTCAGTTATCTAATTTCAAAGCAGTAAGTTCAAGAATTAAATTTCATGTAAATGCTGTGTGATTAGCAAGAAGTTAACAGACAATCCTTCTAATAAGTCCAAGGATGCAGCCTGATCTGTTCACATCCCTCTCTTTCATCATGTTTTCAGCTCCTTCTGTTCCTCTTTAAATCTTGCTGTGTCTTGCCACAGAATTTAGGTCTTGTCAATACACCAGTGTTGTGCCAATACATAAATGACATTATCGACTTAACATCAGAAGCTGCTATTAACATATCAGTGTAATCTCCAAGATAGAATCAGTTTAAAAAGATGATCAGTATAATACCTGTCTGTCAAAATAAGCCATGGCTGTGTTTTTTTACACCATGTTAATACTACACCAGCATTTCTGCTAACTTGATTTCCTAGTTTAGTCTTCGCTAGAGTTGCATTGGAGAAATACTGAATTTCTGGGAGCTTTAAAGAATAAACAATGTTTGTGCCTACCAAGTAGAAGGATTTAGTAAATAAATGGCATTGATGTATTGTTATGAATGGGAATTACTTATGCAGGTTTTTTCAGAATTGGAAGAAAGCCTTTGCTGAAATCCAATAGCATATTAAAAGTGTAGCAAAAGATTAGCTGTGCAATAAGGACAAGGATTGGCTTCTAATTATCTAGAGATTTCATTGTGGGTCAGACTCTCTTTATAACCACCACAGAGGGGACAAAAACTATTGAAGTTACATCCAAGAGTCTAAATTACCTGCCACACTGGCATATGCCAGAGGTAATGCTTGTAAGTACCTGGAGCTACACTAGCATTGACAAAATTCCCTGATGCAAGATTTAATGAATAGAAAGGGATCTAGATGCTCTTTTTCATTGCAAATAGCTTACTGAAGTGATAACAATGGTTTACTTTACAGTTTTGTGTTTCAGAAGTTTACTTCACCTCCTGAAGGTTCTTCTTTTGATTTCTCATTGTACTTGAAGAGAGGTTTGTGCCTTCCAACATTTCTTAAGAGGGAGATGTGCCCTGAAACCTTTCAGAAGTACAATCACCTGCCAGTCCTGCAGGCAAGCACCAATGCAGCAGCAGCTGTCTGCATACTCTCTCAAGGAATGAGAGAAAATAAAGTCAACTTTGTATCTAAATGCTGAAGTTGGAGTCAGGAAAAGAGGATGTTAATGGTGTAGACATGTAAATATTGAAGTAAATATTTTATTTGAAAAGGCAGATAACGCAGACTATTACATGCATATTTATTACACCATTTCCTCTGCCGATTGTGTCTCTTGTGTGATTTTGGAAGGGTGAAGTAAGTCTTAGCTTATGAGCTCAGTTCTTAGCACTAGATTTGAGAAAATAAATCTTTAAATAAATTAGTGCAAGTTCTAACTAGTAGAGTTTATTTGAATGTGTTCAGTGTAGCCTCCCCAGTATGTGACAGTGCACGGTGTGCCCTGCTGGGAGGGATGAGCTGTTGTAGGAGCTCAGGGCCACAGTGTGGTTCAGAAGGGGAGCATCTGCTGGGAAATGCTGTGGTCCATCTGACTGACAACACTCTGCTTGTGTTCTGGAGCTTTCACTTCAGGCACGGAAAACATTTTCAGGTGGGGAATGACCTACAGCATATAACAGAATAAAAGGAAGAGAAGTTTCATTTTGCAGCTCTAAACCACAAAAATCTTCACCTTAGTGAGTTCCTAGCTGGGCCACAACTGGAACAGAAATTGAGTGGCCAATATTGATAATCAGACCTTAGGGTTCCAAATAAATGCAGAAAGGAATTTCAACTGGTCTCTACTCACAAAGAGCTACTGAGCTAACACATACTTCTGTTGTAGTTCCATACATCAGATTTCATTCTGGCCTCATATTTAAGCTTTTACATGGTTTTAAATGCTTGCTGCAAAGTCAGATGTTTGAGAAAGACATATGACTGGCAGAGAATAAATATTTTACATGGAATAATTACTTATTGCCTGAAGTCTTTGGCATTCTATCCAGCAAGAAAAAAAAACATTTTAATACATGCCAACCACACCTACAAAAGATAAGTACCATCACAAATCATACTCACTTATTCCAAGATTATCATTTGATAACCAGTCCAAATTGCTGTTGAGATAATAGCACATCTTTTGATGTTACTGGCAAAGTGCAGGTAAAAATATTTCTGTGTTTGGCTTTCACCATTAGAGCTAAGATTTTACAAAACCTAACAACAAAATTAGAGCCAAAGCATAAGAGGAAGAATATTTTCTCATAGTAAATTAGATATACTTCAGCATACTTTGGAAAAAAAATGCCACCTAGTAGAAGTAGGCTATTAAGTGAAAAGTGTATAAACACATTTTATTTTACTAGGTAAACTTTAGAAATATTTGGTACAATCTATTTAGTTTAAGCCTAGTTTTCTTAGAGGGTTTTGCAAAATAGTTGCAGCAAATATAATAGCTTCTCCCAACAATAAGAGAAGCTAAGTAACTTCTATTAGAAAAAATACAAACAGACTGTATCCTTGTGGCAGATTTCCTTGACACCTCAAGTCCACATCCATTCAAATACCGCCTCTCTAACATCCCAGGGAGCTTTAATCAATGTCAGGTTTACACCAGTACAGAGCAGAATCTCTGGTTTATCAGTTTAAAACAATGGGATCCTTTATGCAGGGAGATTGTGACTCACTGCCTTGTTTGTCCTAGCTAATGAGAACTAACAGCACTGTCTGTAATGGATGTGCCATGGATATTACTGTGGGAACGTGCCTTCAGGAAGAGATCCAACTATCTTCAACTGCGTAGTCAATGATTGTTATTAAAATAATTTTGGAAACTCATGTACAAGATGTACCTGAATTGCACAGTGAATAAGTTAATGATTGTTCTAACTTATCATAGCTGTTCTGCACATATGTTCAACATGCAGCTTGTTGGCATTTTGGTGCTGTGTATGTGTGTGGGGAGAGGGGTGTGAGCAGACCTAGCCTGCTGACTCATCTTGATAGATGGATTGGGTTTTATCATCATTGAATCAGAGAAACACTGAGTGGTTCTCCAAGATGAAATAGCTTGAGGGAAAAGAATAAACATCCTGCATCAGACCTTACAGTAAATCCGACCAAGGAAAGGCTCAATTCAAGTGACTGGAAAGTTGCTCAGGATTTCTGCCAAGGTTTGTTACACACTAAATGAAAATCCACAAACTCGGAGATGAAAATCTGTTAAAGACCCTTGATTGCATATTTGCTGTGTGGGAAACTGTCAGGGACAACTCATCTCCTGGTATTTCTGTTCCCCTGCTAAGGAGGCAGAGATCCAGAGCTGAGCATGTAGACTTGACCATTTCCTGCAGGGGCAGAGTGTTGAATAAACCATCTGGGAAGAGAACAGCTTGGTAAGGTTTCTGAACAGTGAAGAGTCATAAAATAAACTATTTACACCAAGCAACAACAGCAACAGATATTTGGACACCATCATCATTGTAATAATTTCTTATAAATTTCCTTTTAAGAAGGGCTGTGATCCTGATTTTGTGTTTGCTGTGATTACTGATTCATCCAGAGCATATAACCACTGAGAGGGTACAGAAGCAGCATGTGCTTGTGACCAAGTGAAGACATGCATTTGAGATTGTTTTACATGATGAAATTTTTCTGGAAAGGTCACAGCTGTGAAGTATTTAGTAGGAAAAAAAAGATAAGATAAAGCATAAAAGCTAGCAAATCTGCTTTTCAGCTATTTATAATGCTTCTTGTCTCAGTCATGCATGTTGTATAATGCCTGTATGCATGCACTATAAATTTTGTATCTATGTAAAAATATTTATATATGTCCTGTTGGTCTCTGTAGGTGGTGTGGGACAGACTTGAAACCTATTCCTCACCTTAGCTAATAAGAAAAGCTTTTAAACATGTCAGAAGCTTCCTTTAAATCTCAGGTGAGAACTGCACATTGAAATGCACCCACCATGAACCACGTCAGGGGCTCTTATTGCAGAAATGAGCAGATGTAACCGATCAGAGATTCAGTGAAAGACTGACAAGAAAGTGCTCTCTGTAGTGTTATAGACTGGTTTGAAAATGCAATTTTCACCAAAAAAATACAGTAAATGTAAAGAAAAAGGAGAGAATTTGAAATAATAATTGGAAAATCTTGAATTTTCAACCAGAATGTTTGCATTCTGAAAAGCAGCTGAAGCACTGGCTGAGACCTTCACATTTCCATTCTTCTCTTCTGGCTTAACTCTTAAGCTGGAGCACACCTCCTATGATACAACAATGAATTTGTTTTTCCAACAAAAACATCAACATTTTCCATTAAAAAAAAATGCAGAAACTATGATGGGTACTTTAATCATAACCCAAAAGCAGTAAATTTCCATTATTGAGAACTAAAAGGGCATTAGATGCTTATTGGACCTTTCAGGTGAGACACAGAATGGGAACATAATGAAGAAATGAGATGTCTGCAGTATCTTTCCACTGTGCTTGTCCACTACAAGGCTGTATGCAGTCTGACAGTAACATCTGTGTTGTTACTTAGACTGTCTTAAAACCCAGATGCTAAGACCATTTGATTTCCTCAGTCTACTAGGCATGATAGAGACATAATGTGTCCCCAGTCTGTGCCCAGCTTCATCAAAATTGAGCACTATGTATCTCTGCAATATTTTTGCAAACTACATTTCTTTTGTATTATTATAACCTGGAAAGCTGATATCTAAGAACAGAAAATCACATGTAGCTATAATTAAACAGAATTATGAATATTACATAAATTACTAAGATTTAAAAAAAATTTATGGATAATGTAGTTCAGAAAACTGAAAAGATAAAGGAACTTTTCATCTAGTGTGGGAATGCATTAGAAAAGATTCCCTAAAAATAGTCCACAACCTAGATGATATTACCATCAATACATTTCTTTCTGGTATTACTATTCACTATCTCAAATGTCCCTTATTTGTCCCAGCAGAGAACCAGAAAACCTGTTCTCTGAACTGGACTGACTTGCCATGCTGTGTACTGGGAGAAACCTGCCTACCTGAGGAAGGGCAGCTGGGAAGCTCCTGGGAGCAGGGCTGAGGGAGGTCACCTTGCTGGGGCTGCCTTTGCATTACAGAGCACTCAGTGAACCAGGTAGCCCATGGAACAAGAGGAGTGTGCTGGCACGGGTTGGGGGGCCTTGTACAGGATGAAGATGTAAGCAGCCATTAAACATTTATCACGAGTATTAATGAGCCATTAAAAGGATAGGAAATCCTGCATTGCTGTTCTACTCCTTTACACTTATTATCCTGTGAAATCTCAATGGATTTGGGTTATGAATATTTGCTTGTTAACTTTACATTTATCCCAGGCACAACATAGGTAACCTAATGCCAATGGCAATCTGCCCCACAGAGCCCCCACACAGCATTACTTGTCAGCTGCTTTTTGGGAGCAGTTGAGCCTGTATGGCCATGGCAAACAAGATGAACAGTTGATCAGTGGGTTGTCCAAAAAGGCAATGGACAGTGTCTATCACAGTAGGTTTAGCACCACTCTGTCCCGAGTCACACATCACACACAAAGCTCCTTGTCAGTTGGAAACACAGGCAGAATAAACTCATGACTTTCTGGCAGAGACTATGTAGACATTCTGTTTTTCCCACCCTCCTTTTCCCTTTGGTAAGCAATGTTTTATCTTCCTTGGAAACTAAGGCACACTGACACACATATCCTCGGTACCCACAGGGGTGGAGAAGAGACAGAGTTTTAACATGGTCCTGAAAAGTGGGCTGTTGAGCCTTTGGAGAGTAAATAAGAGCTCCATTATCCTTCTCTTTTGAAAAGTACTTATTTTCTCTACATATGTCAAAACCCAGTGCTCTAAATCCATAGAGGCATGTAGTGCTTGCACAGAACAAGAGAGACTTGGCTCGTAGACACAGGACAGGTCATAATCAAAATCATCCTTTGCATACTTGCAGTCTAAGGAAGGTTTGGCATTAAAGGAGTCTAGAAATTAAATTTCCCTAAATAATTTAACCAAGCTTTGGTATTCTTCTGAGAATTTAATGTTATAATACATTTGACCTCAGTAAATATTAGATATCTATCTGCCTGAATATCACTTGCCACATTCTGACACCAAATCTCCACAATACTGCACTGTTTGGTAGCAAGAAGGGACCCAGATGAACTGACAGAGTGTTTGTTGCTACCCTAGAAGCTTCTGGACAGTCATTTACAGTGCCACTACAATTATTTCATAATGCTAATACAGCTATGAATTTGATATGAAAATGCACTTAAATTAAAATAATTCTTTCAGTTCAACTCTCATGTAAGAAGTACCTGAGCCTCTTGATTCAATCACCTCACTATGTCAGATTGCCTAGAGCTCATGATCAAACTGCTCTAATTCCCTTTTCTAAAGGTCATGTAAACATGTGCGCTTAGTGAATTAGATGCAAATTCAATTCCCTATTCACAAAGCTCCCTAGTTAAGTTCCTTACCTATCTCTCAATTGCAAGCCTGCATCTGACAGCAGAATATTGACTTTTGAACCGTGGTCAAAGACATGATTAAACAAAGAAAAAACTGCCCCCTGCAATGTAGAGAATACACATAGAGGGAAGTGAATCTACATTTTTTCTAAATGGTCCTCATTATGCAGGTCAACTAATTCACTTTTTAACATGGCTGTTCCATGATTTTATTTGGGGTTTTTTTATACTGTGTTTTTATAGGGGTGGTATGTGCTGAAGAACAATGATATCTAGGTACCCATGAATGGGTTTTATAGAAGATGTTACTGTAATTTAGGACTGCTTGAGAGTCCTTCCTAACAAGGTGTGCTAAAACAAAAAGATGGAAATAAAGAATGTCAGTTTTAAGTCATTTACATTGAGGACTGAATGAAACACACTGAACAGTTCACCATTTAAATAATAATAACAGAGCAAATATTTTTGATTCTGGCATTTCGGTTCACCTATAAATAATAGTTTCAGTGCTGATTTTCAAAATTCTGCAAATAAAGTTATTACATTTATGATCTTGTTGTTAGACCTTTTCTTATATGTAGTGACTAATTATCCGTGTACAGTTTTTCTGACCCTTATTATCTTAGTTCACCCCATAGGTCTGTGCAGCACAGTACCTTACCTCTGACTGGGGCTGATGATGGAAAAAACAGCAGCAGTGTCAGCTTTCCCCAGACATCTACTTGTAGTGTCCTGGAAATAGCTGGTCTGAAATCATCCTGAACTCATTGTTTAGGACTGTTCTGCTGTGCCAGACCCAAAATCTGAGGATGCTAAGACCCAGAAAGTCACCAGGTTTGTGTAATAGTTAGATTTTGCAGACAATGAAATCTCTACTTCTGTGTTTGCCTCTAGGTTTTCAACCTCTAGGTTACACATTTTGAAGAGTTTTCAAAGACCAGGAGAACAAAAACATCTTTCAAGAATGTGAAAATCTCAGATGAAAACACACACACAAACAAACAAACTAACTACAAAGCACCAAGTCACCCACATCTGTTGTCAGGCTTGGTAAACCACGAGGTACAAGAAAAGCTGTGGGATTGTCTGGGGCAGACAGTTATTCAGGGTACTTTGATGCTTACCACAGGCAGCACTTTTTCCAGGTGCATCACCCTGTTGATGACAAACCCTGCTGTGGGAAGACCCACAGCTCTTGTTAGGCCTCAAGACTTCTCAAACTGTGTGAAGTTCCAGCACTGTCAGGAAGGNTCCTGCATTGCTGTTCTACTCCTTTACACTTATTATCCTGTGAAATCTCAATGGATTTGGGTTATGAATATTTGCTTGTTAACTTTACATTTATCCCAGGCACAACATAGGTAACCTAATGCCAATGGCAATCTGCCCCACAGAGCCCCCACACAGCATTACTTGTCAGCTGCTTTTTGGGAGCAGTTGAGCCTGTATGGCCATGGCAAACAAGATGAACAGTTGATCAGTGGGTTGTCCAAAAAGGCAATGGACAGTGTCTATCACAGTAGGTTTAGCACCACTCTGTCCCGAGTCACACATCACACACAAAGCTCCTTGTCAGTTGGAAACACAGGCAGAATAAACTCATGACTTTCTGGCAGAGACTATGTAGACATTCTGTTTTTCCCACCCTCCTTTTCCCTTTGGTAAGCAATGTTTTATCTTCCTTGGAAACTAAGGCACACTGACACACATATCCTCGGTACCCACAGGGGTGGAGAAGAGACAGAGTTTTAACATGGTCCTGAAAAGTGGGCTGTTGAGCCTTTGGAGAGTAAATAAGAGCTCCATTATCCTTCTCTTTTGAAAAGTACTTATTTTCTCTACATATGTCAAAACCCAGTGCTCTAAATCCATAGAGGCATGTAGTGCTTGCACAGAACAAGAGAGACTTGGCTCGTAGACACAGGACAGGTCATAATCAAAATCATCCTTTGCATACTTGCAGTCTAAGGAAGGTTTGGCATTAAAGGAGTCTAGAAATTAAATTTCCCTAAATAATTTAACCAAGCTTTGGTATTCTTCTGAGAATTTAATGTTATAATACATTTGACCTCAGTAAATATTAGATATCTATCTGCCTGAATATCACTTGCCACATTCTGACACCAAATCTCCACAATACTGCACTGTTTGGTAGCAAGAAGGGACCCAGATGAACTGACAGAGTGTTTGTTGCTACCCTAGAAGCTTCTGGACAGTCATTTACAGTGCCACTACAATTATTTCATAATGCTAATACAGCTATGAATTTGATATGAAAATGCACTTAAATTAAAATAATTCTTTCAGTTCAACTCTCATGTAAGAAGTACCTGAGCCTCTTGATTCAATCACCTCACTATGTCAGATTGCCTAGAGCTCATGATCAAACTGCTCTAATTCCCTTTTCTAAAGGTCATGTAAACATGTGCGCTTAGTGAATTAGATGCAAATTCAATTCCCTATTCACAAAGCTCCCTAGTTAAGTTCCTTACCTATCTCTCAATTGCAAGCCTGCATCTGACAGCAGAATATTGACTTTTGAACCGTGGTCAAAGACATGATTAAACAAAGAAAAAACTGCCCCCTGCAATGTAGAGAATACACATAGAGGGAAGTGAATCTACATTTTTTCTAAATGGTCCTCATTATGCAGGTCAACTAATTCACTTTTTAACATGGCTGTTCCATGATTTTATTTGGGGTTTTTTTATACTGTGTTTTTATAGGGGTGGTATGTGCTGAAGAACAATGATATCTAGGTACCCATGAATGGGTTTTATAGAAGATGTTACTGTAATTTAGGACTGCTTGAGAGTCCTTCCTAACAAGGTGTGCTAAAACAAAAAGATGGAAATAAAGAATGTCAGTTTTAAGTCATTTACATTGAGGACTGAATGAAACACACTGAACAGTTCACCATTTAAATAATAATAACAGAGCAAATATTTTTGATTCTGGCATTTCGGTTCACCTATAAATAATAGTTTCAGTGCTGATTTTCAAAATTCTGCAAATAAAGTTATTACATTTATGATCTTGTTGTTAGACCTTTTCTTATATGTAGTGACTAATTATCCGTGTACAGTTTTTCTGACCCTTATTATCTTAGTTCACCCCATAGGTCTGTGCAGCACAGTACCTTACCTCTGACTGGGGCTGATGATGGAAAAAACAGCAGCAGTGTCAGCTTTCCCCAGACATCTACTTGTAGTGTCCTGGAAATAGCTGGTCTGAAATCATCCTGAACTCATTGTTTAGGACTGTTCTGCTGTGCCAGACCCAAAATCTGAGGATGCTAAGACCCAGAAAGTCACCAGGTTTGTGTAATAGTTAGATTTTGCAGACAATGAAATCTCTACTTCTGTGTTTGCCTCTAGGTTTTCAACCTCTAGGTTACACATTTTGAAGAGTTTTCAAAGACCAGGAGAACAAAAACATCTTTCAAGAATGTGAAAATCTCAGATGAAAACACACACACAAACAAACAAACTAACTACAAAGCACCAAGTCACCCACATCTGTTGTCAGGCTTGGTAAACCACGAGGTACAAGAAAAGCTGTGGGATTGTCTGGGGCAGACAGTTATTCAGGGTACTTTGATGCTTACCACAGGCAGCACTTTTTCCAGGTGCATCACCCTGTTGATGACAAACCCTGCTGTGGGAAGACCCACAGCTCTTGTTAGGCCTCAAGACTTCTCAAACTGTGTGAAGTTCCAGCACTGTCAGGAAGGAAAGGAGTTTCTTGGTGCGATGTGTTTTGCTAAGTGCCATGACAGGTCGTAACGATGGGGAAAAGGTAGAGAGCAAAACATTTCTAGGGGGCTGATAAAGAACCAGCATACATGTAAATTAATCATTCTTATCAATAAACCACTCCCTGCAGACTCTCCTGGTATGCTTACCAAAGATAAGGCATGCAGCTACCTCATGGGCTCAGTGTGAGATGAACCAGCACTCCCACCCTTGGGTCGGAACAAGAGCTGAGTATCAGCCACTTATCTGCCTTGAGGTCCCACTGGGGTCTTGATACCTACATTTCTTCCTTTCAGAAATAAATTAATGGTAATATTGGCCAGCAGATTTCTTAAAAAAGTAAAACTAAATGGTAACTGGAAAAATAGATTAAAGGGAATTAAACCTAACAATTAGTGCATCTGAATAGTTCATATCTTCTGTTAAAATAAAATATTTCAAACCTTGTTCTTACCTAAAAAGTTCAAAAGAATTAGTTAAGAAGTTCTCTGGACCTCTAGAATCAATTTTCTTTACCAAGTCCTGGGAAAGAAAGGGTATTTCAAGGAATTGATGACTTGCCAAAGCAATCGTAGCATTTAAAGAAAATGGACCAGGAAATGATATATCAGTTATTCTGATTCTAATCTTGGGAAAAAAATTAGAAAGCTGGACAAAGTCAGCACTCTATCAACAGAGAATTATGTGCTAAAAATAAAGCTATATCATTCAATGTAGTTTCAGAGAAAGTAGTTCTTGTCAAATTATCTTCTTTAGGTTTTTCTTTTATAAGATTATAGGTCTGTGTTGTTACAGTCTAATCAAATTTCACTGAGGCATTTGACATACTACACATGACATTGTGTTTTAAAATCCTGCATTATATGTAATTAATAGAGCACAGATTACATGATTTAAAACCCACTTGACTGATAGCACTCAAAATGTATGCATTAATGGAAAGGCATTAATTATCTGGGCCATTACTAACAAGACATTGCAAGACTCTTGGTCCTAAGCCATTTTAACCCTTATTAGAAAATAATCTGAATTCTGGGTGCAGTATGAAGGGGACAAAATGTTGATGCTGTAAAAAGCAATCAGGAGTCAGCTTTAGAATTCCTTCCTTCCTTCCTTCCNCTCTTCTGGGTTTCAGCTTGGTTTAAACTAACACCAGCCCTTGCCCCCAGGGAAAAGCACCCATGCATCTCTGGAAGTATGAAAAACTAATCCAAAATGGATGCAGAGGAGAAACCTAATTTTTGACACTAGGAGAAGTTTTTATGGAGAGTCAAGGTGGTGCCAGATTAAGCCATGGAGAAATGAGCGAAGAGGAATAGAGCTGAGGGGATTATTTATATCCTGTAGGGAGATTTGAGGGGCTAGAGCAGTTGTGGGGAGAGGAAGTTAGAGAGGGGACAGTGAGATGGGGAAGTGGGCACTCCTGAAATGTGGCTCCTGGTGTTGGCCCACTCCCTTTCATAACCCTCAAGCCCATTTCCCATCCTTCAGGTGTCTGACTGTGGCTACTCACATCCAGCACCCTTCCATGGCCACACTCAGCTCCTCACCCTGCAGCAGCTGGAATAGACTAGAGGGCTGGCAGCCACCCTCAGAACATCAGCTTTCCCCTCTCTAAGGACCTCCTAGGGAAAACAAATAATATAGGTCCTGAGGCTAGAGATTAAATGGTACTAGTGGTCCTTTCTGGCTTCAGAATTCACGAAACACCTCTTGCTGCCTGAGTGGGCTTTCCTCCTTGATTAAAGGTCTACCAGGAAAAAAAATAGAGCTGATTTCTAATCTCTTAGCAAAACTCAAATGGCCTTGTAGGTCTGATAATCTCAGTCTGGTTAACTTTGTGTTTCTTTGCCTGTTCAAATGGTATTTGGTATTTCCCAGGGAAAAAGGACTGGGATCAGTAAAAGCACGTAGGAACATGTTGCAAATGTGCATGTAGCAATCCTATTTTATAGTTATTTGCAATGGTCGGGATCTCTGTGCTTAAGCTCTCCACGACATTGAAAGTATTGATAGTATTGCATATTTCACTTTGGCAGTACACACACAACAATTGGAACAATACAGAGAAGAGTAGCAAAGATCCTGGGCAAGGATGACTTGCAGATTCACGAGGAGTGACAAAATTTTTTTGACCCAACAATATGCCCAGCAGGACTAGGAAAGGGATTGTCCCTCCATACTGGGCAGTGGTGAGGCCACACCTTGAGTCTTGTGTCCAATTTTGGGCCACTTACTACGAGAAGGACATTGAGATGTTGGACAAGACCAGAGAAGGGCAACAGAGCTGGGGAAGGGTCTGGAGCACAAGTGAGATGAGGAGCAGCTGAGGGAGCTGGGGCTGTTTAGCCTGGAGAAGAGGAGGCTCAGGGGAGACCTCATCATTCTCTAAAGCCCCCTGAAAGGAGGCTGTAGCCAGGAGTGGGTCGATCTCTTCTCCCAGGCAGCCACTGACAGGACAAGAAGACATGGACTGCACCAGGGAAGGTTCAGGTTAGACATCAAGAAGAGCATCTTCACTGAAAGGGTTTGCCCAGGGAGATGGGGCACCATCCCTGGAAGGGTTCAAGAAAAGGCTTGAAGTGGCATTTAGTGCTGTGATATAATTGACAAGGTGGTGATCAGACAAAGGTGGGACTTGATGATTTTAGAGATCTTTTCCAAACTTAATGATTCTTTGATTTTATGATCTATTTAGTTTATGACTCTATATATCAGGAAGAATTTCATGTTAGTACTTCTTTTTAAACATTTAAGGATTTCTCCACCAGCTAATATTGAAAAAACCACCCCAAAAGCTTTCACTGGAGTTTCATTTAGTGCACAGACCAATTGGTTAATTACTCCATGCTAAAGCGAATCCTCAGCTCTTTAGTTTTCAAAATCTGAACTTCTACATAATTTTATTAATAACCAGTACCTTTATAATTGGCCAAATTAAGCCAAAATCCTTTGTGCAAGGGGGCATAAAGCTTGGATTTAAAAATTCATGGGAGACTTGAATTTGTTGGTTAGAACCCAATACTAATTAAAATTAGACAAAATCCAACAGACCTTTGATAATTACATCAAAAGTTTACATTCATTTGATGTGGATTGTCTATATTTCATTGTTACCCTCTTAAAAGATTATTTATGTACAAAGAGTTAGAAAAGAGTATTAATATTTAAAAAGTTTAACTATAAGGGCAAACACTGATTCAGCATATTATTTAATTTAATAAATGTTTGCTTTATTCTGCTCAAAACCGTGAGTTGTGACATTATTTTTTGCATAAAGAGTGATCTACAAAGATTCTTAGTAAATTATATTTCTAGTGGAACAAGAAGTTTAGCTTGTTTACTGAGGACTGGATTCAACAGCATTTGCTTAACAAGCTGGGCATTAAGGAACCACATCAGTCATATTTTCATTCCAGATTTGCCACTGGTTTACTGAGCAAAGTTCCTCAGAGGAAAAAATCTGATTTCATAAAAGATCACACACACCAGCCCTAACAATCTGAGATGCTGTACTGAAAGTTGTCTGGAAATTCAGCATATTTTATGCAACTAAAAGAAAAGTACTTTCCTCACAGCTGAGTACATGGAAGGCATAGCAATATTATAAAAGGGAGAGATTACCAAAGATGTCTAGACACAGAGAAAGTATGACCTCAGTTAGAACACTCTGGTATTTACTTTTCCTTTCTAGAGAGAAATATACAGTACTTCATGATTTCAGTATGCAAGGCAGCAAGGTTTCTGAGCAGTTCAGCAAAAATCCTCAGTTGACTGCAGGCTGGGAAAAATAAAAAAGAAAAGATCTGAATGAAAATCATCTCTGAGAGAAAAATAGGAAGCAGAGTGCAGCTACTTTTCATTCTATCATTCTTTTCATTGCAATGGTGTTTATGGCATTTTAAAGGTATCCATATTAAAAAAAAACCTAAATAATACATTTAGCTTGCTGGCTGATCATTTAACATTTGTAACAGCTCAGTTCAACGTATGGCTCCCATCAGTTCTGCCTGTGGCTATGTGTTTGAGCCCACACACAAAAGGAGTATCCCAGGAGTATCCTGTGAGTTAGGTAGTGAGAAATGCAAAATTGCTGATAGAACATCCTTGCAAAATACGATGTATGCAACCAAGCAACACAGAAAAGCTCTGCATATTTTCTACATTGCAAACTCTTGTCCACCCAAGCTAACCCAGCTGCATGAAGCAGTCTGGCTGTAGAACTTCAGGTGGCTCTGAGCTTAACTTTGAAGAATGAATTCACTTGTGCTGCTGCAGAATTGTTCCTGGTGCCTGCACTGTTCAGTTATCTCTACAGCATACACTTACCCACAGTAAACATACCCACAGTGTCAAAGACTGCAGTAGAACCTGTCTTGGTTTTAGTTGGGCAACCATTGTTTTGTTTTCAATCCCACAGTGTTTTTGTTTTGATCACACACCTTGAACTTCTGCAATGAATAGGGGAAGAGGTCTATCAAATGTTGTTTACAATACAGCTCCATTCAGTATACCATCCTAACTGAGTCCCAGGCTCAGACCTTGTTATGAGTGAGGTAAGGGCACTGGTGGGGGAAAAATTATTGAAAGTATACAGGTAATTAGAGCCTGCATCATTGCTTACACAAAGGGCTGGTGGAGGCAAGAATGCAGGCTAATGTTCTTTTAATGTGTTACCTTCAAAAGCAGTGCCTTGGAGGGTTATGTGTATCTATATAAATAAAGCAAAAGCCAGAAATGCCAAGGTATGAATGGACAATACTGAACTCCTTAGGATGGCAAAATGCAGGCAGTACAGATTGTTTTCAGGATGTGAGATTCCCAGGAGCCACAGCAGATTTCAACAGGAGAAACCTACCAGAGAAGTCATCTTGGCTGCAGATTACAAGATCTCTAAGGAGCTCTCTAGGAGTAGAGAAGAGTTATTAAAAAGAGATTACTTCCAGGCTGTGACAAACTTCTTGGCACAAGCCAGAGATGCCTTTTCAGATGTTTACAACTAGTTTGATAAGATTTTCAGAAGGATATCATTAAGCACCTTTTCAGCACTGAGGCTAAACTTTTCTCAACCTGCAGGTTCTTGAGACAGACTTTGAATGTGCCAAAACTTAACAAAGTAGCTGGTAGTTTACACTTTAATAATCAGCATAACAATATAACCTGTTCATCATAGTCCCAAAGATGGCTGAAGATTTCCAGGAAAAAAGCTTCATGTACATACCAGACATCTGAAATGAAAAAATAACTCTACCTTAAAAGCTACAAAGCTAGGTGAAGGTAAGCACCTCATAATTAGAATGGTTTTGGTCCAACACAGCAAAATAATCTTATTGCAAAGTCACTTCAGTGAAACTGTATTTTTTTTTTTTTTTAGTATAAATCAGCAATTATGATGACAATCTACTCAAGAAAATGTCAGATCTCAGGATAGTAGCTAATCAGTATATACCTTTGAAAGAAAGAGAAAAAACTTAAATCCCTCTTCTTTGAGTGAGCCATAGATATACAAGTCTGACATTTTCTTTGGGTAAGGTTTTGTGTAGAGGGGTTTGTAATTATGTTTTTAAATCTAAATTTCACTTCAACATGTAAAGGAGTATTTAAAGGGCAATTTTAAATAATCAGGAAGATCAGTGCCTAGCCTCCTGAACTGGAAAGTATTTAAAAACTAATTACTGACAATTCTGCACATGCAAGTTCATGTAACTTACTTATTTATTGGTACAGAAAAGAGAATTGATGAACAACATAGGTGGAAAATACAGTTCTCAATAAAAATGAGAGAAGGTATTAATGTCTCCCTGAAATAAGTATATTTATCTTTGATATTAGTGAGATTTCCATTTGTGCTTGATAAAAAGATCACCATTAGAATCCTAAGGGTTAATGTTAACATGCCTTCCCTTTTTACATGCACAAATAACTGTGGGAGGTTTCACAGAGTACGTTATTTGATAACAAACATACACTTAACTATCAGATTAACAGGTACATTAATGTATGTAGATGTTGACATATCCACATTTGCACCCATAATTACTTGCAGATGTGGACTGTGGGCATGAAAATGGCCATGTTTTAGATACTACTCTTCAAGTCTACAACATATTTTATTCTCTAGTGATTCTGGCATGAGATTTTTTAAAACACTCAGATCCCCATTAGGTTTGTGCCCCTAACTCAGGGAGGTGTTTTTTGAAATTTCACCTTGAAAGCTCACTTGGAGTTGTCACTTTTCAAACGTGCACAAGAATTCCATCTGCCTTTTCAAATTAACACATCTCAGCCTTTGACTTTTTTATCTACAGGAAGGTTATTATGAGACGTTTCTTCCTGCACTTAGAGGTTTTTCTCTATTACTTTGCCCCCCTTGGAGCTCTTCAACTCCTCTGTCTAATCACCAAGGGTTCTTCATGGTGCTCTGCTTACATGCAAAGCAAGAACAAGCAAACAAAAGCTGTTTGGGTACATCATCATATTTCTCATAAAGTGGTGAGGAGAAAAAATAGAGAAGTAGCTCATTTGTTTCACTGCACTAAGAAACCCAGAAATCAGGAGAGAAGCAGGGAGGTAAAAATCCTCCAAATTCTGTCCTGTAAATTTGGATCAAAGAGAAGGTCCACGGTAGAGCAGACAACAGAGTAATAATGGTGACAGTGCTTACAACTGCTTTTACAATGGTACTGAATCATATTAAACACCAAGACAGTGGTGATTTTATGGCCTCATGGAATGGCAAAGAGACATTCTGAAGTTATAAATGAATCCACTTATTCATACAATGGTAGCGCATTGTACTTCTAATAGATCTCTGACTCTTAGAGGGTCAGTATAATAATCTCTGCTTAAGGGTTGAGGTGCTTAAAAGCCTTCATCATGACTGAAAACAGGCCAGCTTTCACTCTGGTGATCCCTTTACCAGAAGCATCATCAGAAATCTCAGGAGTCTCTTGGCAAAGCTGGCAGTGGCTGCCTGTGGCCATTGGGTAAGGCGAGTTCTGTGTACAGCTGTAAAGCCTCAGATGCCAGATGAAAGATTGAAACCAATATTGAATGATAACTCCTAAATGTCTCAGACTATCTACCATCATTTCTGTCCTGCATCCTCTCATCCCTTCTGCCTACCTTATGACAACAAATCCAAATGGATTTCATCTGCACCTAATCAGCCATCCAATGGTAGAACGTGACAGAGCCACGTGGACCACTGGCTAACTCGGAAAATTGTTTTCCTTAAGGTGCCACAGGAATTTGATGTAAAGGACACTGATGCAATTATTGATATCCTTCCTTCCTGTCATCACTGCTCTGAAATGGCTGAGAGCCTGATCTATTTTTGTAGTATGGTGTAAAGTTAAGGGCAATTTTCACAAAAAGTGAGTATGAGGAACTTTGGGATAATGCCAAAGCTTATTGGGAAAAACACAGCTTCAGATCATGAGACTTTTATTCTGCAGACTGATAAGGTCCTAGGAATGCTGCAGAAGAGACACATCAGGGAATTCATCTCTGGTTTTTACATGCCAATCAAAGTTAGGATAGCATCCTCAACAGCAGATGAGTTTCCGTGCTGCAATACTTTAATAGGGTCAGAATCAAAGTAGGAAATCTTTTTTGAAGCACAGTGGTCTAAGACAATGGTCTAGAGCCAAATGGACCTGGAACTGGCCTCACACAATTACCAAAACCTGTTCTCCATTGCACAGGTGGCAGATGACATTCTTTAGGCCTCATTAAGTACAATGAATAGAAATAAGAGGGGCATGAAAAAGCTAAAAATTAAATCCAAAATGCTTTAGCACTGAAAGATAATAGCAAGAGAAAACAAAGTACAAATGTTAGATGTTAGTCATATTGCTTACCACGTCGTTGAAGATGTTGAGATATTATGTTGATAAGTGCAGTAAAAGAATCCACCTAGAGCAAGGGTGGACTTGTCCATGGAATTTTGGTGTTTCTACATTCAACCTTCTCAATATGCAATGCACTTGCACCTTCCACCATTGCAATTAGTTATTTCACTGGTATGTTATGAAACTAAAAAATGCTTATACATTATTTTGTGTTCCTCAGAGAGGGAGGATTTTGAGCTACACCCATCAGAGATGAAACCACATGTTATAGAGATAAAAGTACCAAAGAACAGCAATTCCAAATGGAACACAGATATTCAAGGAGACTCAGTCTTGAAGACAAGAAGAAAGAAAAAAGGAAGTTGGAGCTCTAACTTGCATTGTGGAAGCTAAAGAAGTAAAAGAGTGTAGTAATGTAATAACTTGTTTGAGTCAGGACCATTTTATGGAAGCATAGCAAAATAAATCTTCTAAAATCAGAAAATAATGTAGAACCAGAACCTAGATTAAATACCTTTTATTAGACTCATTATATGTGTTATGCTTTTGAAAACAGAAAAGGAACCTAAATCAAGCAAATAGAAACTGATTCCATTTAAGATAAAGTGATTAAAAAAAAAGCAGATATTCAACTAAACATTAACAATTCAAAAGGACAAGCTTTGATGAACTAATGTTTAATAAAGCCCATTAAAACTAGAATCCCAAGGGATCTGTCCATAGAAGAAACCTGGAATTTCAAAGTGAAAAGTATTGACTCTTACAGAATATTTTACTTTAAACTAGAGAAAAATGTGAAAGAACTCTCCAGTAATCTACAAATGAAAGAAGAAACTTTAGACTGTCGAAATTGATTCTGTGTTTTGCCTGGAAAAAGATATTGAACTATATGCCATTTCCTTTTTGAGCCATATAAATTGAGACTAAAATGCACAAGGGAAGAAGTTGGGCGGTTTTGCAGTCAAGGTAAAACGGAGATTAAAGATAATCTAGGTGTGGCCAAAAATGAAACAAATTTTGCCTCAGGTTTCAAAAAGGACAATTATGTTGATTTGGGAGGAAAAACAGAATGTTTCATTTCAGCTTTCATTTACACACCCTTGTTATCTCAACTGCGGTGGAAACAGAAGCCATGAGTCTGAATGCACTCAAGTCAGGGGGATTAGGGGGTCTCCCTTGCAGGATTAATGAGAACACACCTTTCAAATCAAACACCAAATACTGTGCCTACGGTTAAAAGAGGAGAAAGTAATCAGGCATCTGTAAGCCTGTAACTCTGTAGATTGCTTTAGGACATATTTCGAAGGAAAAAAAATATTTAAAGACAATTTAACAGGATGTAAAACAACAAGGATTTAATCAAATGTAGATCACCCTAGACAGAGTTTCTAGACAAAGGAAATGCACTGGATTTCATATATCAAGGCTTCAGGAAACGGTGCCAACTATGAAGCCTGCAATTTAAAATCAAAAGAAACGAGTGAAGAATCTGTGATATGAAGTATGAAACTGTCAGGCAATATAGGTAGAGGAACTGGAGATGATTTACTGGTAGAGTTCATCAAAACTCAGTGTTGAAACAGATGGTGATTAATAGTCTAATGTCTGCTTTTCACTCAGGAAGCAAAAAAGAAAAATACCAATCTGCTTATACCTCTCAACTTGGTACTTTTATCAGTAGAGGATAACCTGGATATTATATAAGAGATCTGTATATTCTTGAGGAGTGACAAGATAGTAACAGCACATAACAGAAAGTGCTGCTCCAGGGTGAGTGCTCATCAGCTGAAAAAGATGTGAAAGGACCTGAGTAGACTAGCTAATTGCAGAATTATATAAAATACCAATACAGTGAAAACTCCCACAGTCTGTGGTTGTATTAAATTTATTTCTAGAAGGGCCTGGGCACTGTATGAGGTCTTGCAATACTTTCAAACTTCTCATTACACATGTTTGAGAATTATGAATTAAAATGTAAACAACTGAAAAGAGGAGATACTAGAAGATCATGCTGGGGGGACACATGCTCACTGAAAGAACATGGCCAAGTTAAGAGAAATAACACTGTGATTTGCTATACACCTGTGAATACAGGTAGGTTAAATATTAGTATTAGATCCTTAAGGATACTAGTTTTGATGAAAGTTGACACAATGGCAATAAACTAAGAATGAATTTTACCTGGAACTTACCAGAACATGTCTAGTGACAGAGAAAACAAAGCTACTTCATGTTTTAAGCTAGAACTTCACCATTCTAATGCAGTAAATTCTTTGACGAACAATTTTAATGACTGGACTCCATAATTCTTGCTACTTTGGTATTCCTAAATGAGAATAAACATGTTAAGTATTACAATTCACAGGTCTGAAACCCTAGTATCACCTAGTCCAGACTCAAGAGTGACACATTCCTTGTTTACACACTTACCAATCTGGACACTTTTACAGCAAAAATCTTTATGATGAGAACTGTGGGTAGTACAATGAAAACACTGTGGCTTTATTTCATTTTTCTTCTTCCTGGCTGAGCATCACACTGAGAAACTTCCTATGTGGCTTTTATTAATCATGTGTTCTGAATTCTCAAATCTAAAGTCCACATAATTGTCTAAAGATTGTTGGATCTGTGTGGAAATTTCACACAAACCTATAAATGCGAACTTTCAGGAAGAAGAACATGGGACTGGCCCAGAATTTCCAGAAAACTATGCAGAGGAATGAAAGGAATGAAAGGAATG
>VZRX01018929.1:6875-135643 GCA_013398075.1 Notiomystis cincta
GAGAAAAAAGGAGAAAGAAAAATTTTTTGTAGTTTAAAAAAAAAAAAAAAAAAAAAAAAAGGCTGATTAAAAATAAAATAAAATAAATCTTTGATTGGCTGCTAAAGCAGTTACAAAGGATCTCATGCCAGAGAGGTAAATGCTGAAATTCATTAGACACTAAGCTAAATATGGGTTTAAATCAATCTTTAAAGCTGCAGCTGCTCAGAATGTTTTGGATGCCCTCAGTTCCAAAGCAGTGATCATGCTTTTCTTAGTTGAGACCTTCCTAAGAACTAAATAAAACCAGCAAAACTCTTTCACAGGGGTCATTCTATTATCCAAGAGATAATTTTCCCTTTCTGTGATCAATCCACTGGTTCAAAGCCAGGCTGAGCTCTCAGTTATGCTGCTGAAAATCCTGTGAGACATCTCACACATGCAGCAAGTCGGTGTAGGCTTATTGGAGCAAAACCAAACCTCCTGGAAAAATCCTGCACTTCTGAGCCTCTGAATTTGAAATGCAGCATGAGTTTGGTAAATCCATGTAAATCAAACTGAAATTTGAAGTTCCAATGAAAGAAAGGACTGTCCAGCAACTTCCCTGCATTCATTTAAGGAAATCAAGCGTCATTAACCTTATTTAGCTCAAAGCCAAGAAAGCCAAACCTGTGCTGGGCTCCTGGGCTGCATCCCCAGTGCTGTGGGCAGGTCAAAGGAGAAGATTCTTCCCTTCTGCTCTGGTGAGACCCCACCTGGAGTGCTGAGTTCACTTCTGGGCTCCTCAGCACAGGAAACACATGAATCTGCTGGAATTAGTCCAGAGGAAGTCGTGGAGATGCTCTGAGGGCTGGAGCCCCTCTGCTCTGGAGCCAGGCTGGGAGAGCTGGGAATGTCCAGCCTGGAGAAGAAAAGGCTCCAGGGGAGACCTCAGAGCCCCTTCCAGGTGCTCCAGGAGAGGAATTTGGATGAGGGAATGGAGTGACAGGACAGGGGGATGATGAGAGGAAATTCAGACTAAATAGAAGGAAGAAATTCTTCCCTGTGAGGGTGGTGAGGCCCTGGCACAGGGTGCCCAGAGAAGCTGTGGCTGCCCCATCCCTGGAATTGTCCAAGGCCAGGTTGGATGGGGCTTGGAGCACCCTGGGATAGTGGAAGGTGTCCTTGCCCTTGGAATGAGATGATCTTTAAGATCCTTTCAAATCCAAACCATTCTAAGAGAAGGAAACCGAGGCACACAAAGGAGATGCAAGAGGACACTAACAGAGCTCTGATATCTGGAATAAGCAGTCAGTAAATACATCCACACATCCCTTTCTCCACTTAAAGCAAAGAAAAAACCCACTATAAAAACTTCCTGCTCCACTTAAAGCAAAGAAAAAACCCACTATAAAAACTTCCTGCTCAACCACTTGGATTACTCAGTTTCCTTACAAGTTTTGCTTGGCACTGATGCCCTTTTTCTCACCTCTACCCCAGGAGCACAGGCCTGGCACTGAACAGAACAATCCTCTGTCAGTCTGGAAGGATCAATAATCAGAGTAGCAGCTATTATTAAATCAGCTCTTTAGAAAAAAACAATGAAAATGGAAAATGTGGAAAAGGAAGAAAAAGTATACTCTTGATCCAGGTGCTTGGTGCAAGGAAAATGAAACCAGAGCAGGAATATTAATTTGTTTTTCAGAGACCTTAATTCAATGTGGTTTGGGGTGATTTCCTTCAGAACTGACAGAAGCAGAATTAAGATAACAGTGATTTAAGAAAAGATACATGACCTATGGGGAATTAGGAACATTTGGGATTTTCTTTTCATGTGTGTGGGAGAGAGGGACAGGAAAAGATATAAGGAAGTGACAAGCAAGCCCTTTGCCCAGCTGTGAATTCATGAGCACAGCAAACTGAATTGCAGCATTTTCAGGGGACAAGGTTACTTTCTATCTGCAAATTAGCCCCAGAAAAAGAAAGAAAAAAAACAAAACAGAAAAAGAAGAAACAGCCCATATTGCAGCCTCCAGTCTTGAAGCCTTAATTAACATAAACAATGTTCAAACACACAAAGAAATGGATATTACCATTGAAATAAAGCATATGGCTGGCTAAATACCCCGAAGATTATCTGGGGATAATCTTTTCAGGCACCAGAAGTGCAGCTGACGCTGAGCTCTGATGATTCTCTCATCACAAGGCCATCCCACCCCACCAGAGAGGGAGCCCAGCACTTCCTAAACCCTGGGTTTGGGTTCTGCCATCTAAACCCAGAGCTTGTGGTGGAGAATTAATGAGCACTTTCCCTCTCTCCAACCCTGCTCCAGAAGAAGACCTGAAATGCAGGAATCATCTCCTGAAGGAGAACTTGCACCATGGCTTGGTCTCCAAGGACCTGCTTCAATCAAGGCTGGGTTGGATGGGGTTTGGAGCACCTGGTCTGGTGGGAGGTGTCCCTGTCCCTGGCAGGGGTTGGAACTGGATGAAATTGAAGGTCCCTCCCAACACAAACCATTCTGTGGTTTTATGATTGAGTGCACGAGGAATGGTGGGATGGGGGAGAGATTTGCCACTGGGCCCATAGACAATCTCCTTGTGCTTCCCTGCCAGGCTTCTTTTCCAAAGGCAGCATCCCAGCATGTGTTTCATTGGGATGAGCCCCTAGAAGGACTCCTCTGTCCCACTCAATGATCCACTGAGCAATCCTGTCAGGGTTTTGATACAGAAGATGTGATACCATGGACTAGGCAGAGAAGAAATGGGAAACCAAAGGCACTCAGCCTCATGTCTTTAAACCAGAAACAAATGTGGAAATCCCTGTGAGGTGTCACAATATTAATGCTGCAGAGGAAACCACTTCAAAAGGCCCTGATCATCAAACTCAGGCAAATATTCCTTCCTGACCCATCCCTGGAAGTGTCCAAGGCCAGGCTGGAAGGGGCTTGGAGCAACCTGGGATTGTGGAAGGTGTCCCATGGCAGGGGCTTGGAAATAGGTGATCTTTAAGATCTCTTCCAACCCAACCCATTCTGTGGTTGAATTACTCCAGTTCTGGTGGTTGTTTAATAATTAGAAATCTGGTCACTTCCACAGCACCAAATTAGGACCAGAACTTGAACTATCATGAGGGATTTTTTTGTTTGTTTTGGTTTTGGGGTGGGTTTTTTGTTTTGTTTTGGGTATTTTTTTCTGTAAGGCATATTTGAAGTCTTTTTGTCTTGTGGATTTCTTTTCCCTCCTAAAAGGATGACATTTTCGAGCTCCTTGACAGAACCCTGTGAAATAGAAACAGAAAAGCCAACAGCTCCCTATAATCCCTTGGCTTCATGGCTTTAGGAAGAAAAAAGGAAAATAATTCTCATATTTAGCCACACTGCAAACTCTGGTATCATCAGGTCAGCTCACATCAGTGGCTGCAGAAGATGACCTTGGCCATGGAATCATCAAATCATGGAATTGTTAAGGTTGGAAAAGATCCTTAAAGTCGTCAAATCCAACCATCAACCAGCACCATGTTCACTACTAAACCACATCCTCAAGTGCCACATCCACATATTTTTTGACCTCTCACAGGGAAGGTGACTCCACCACTTCCCTGGGCAGCTTTTTCCAATACTTGACGACCCTTTCCATGAAGAAATCTTCCCAAATATCCCACCTAAATCTCTGCTGGTGTAACTTGAGTCTGCTTCCTCTTGTCCTGTCTCTTGTTACCTGGGAGAAATATCTGATGCTCACCACACCACAAGCTCCTTTCAGTCTATTTCCATAACAGATCAACATTTTATTCATCCAAGCCTTTATCCTCTGCTCTTAAATTTCTTCTTGTTATCCAGAGCCAAAAACACCTTTACAGCATTTTTGGAATCCCTTAATGTAAGAAATCCAGGCTAAAATTCCTAGATTAGGAGTTATGAGTAAGATTGCAAATAAGATTTATAAATAAAATGAAAATTCCGTAAGATTCTAAATAAATATTATAAGTAAGATATGCATTAGGGCAAAGCTGCCCCATTGGATCTTTTCTGCTACACTAGAGAATCACAACAATAAAATCATAGAATCATCAAATAGTTTGGGTCAAAAAAGATGTTTAAGTCCCACTGTTAACACAGAACTGCAAAACCTGCCACTAAACCATGTCCCACATCTACACATGTTTTAGATCCCCCAGGGTTGGTGACTCAACCAATTCCCTATTTGCCTAAACTCACTGGATATCAGGATCACCTTGGGGAAAAGGTGAAAACAGGAGCTGCTGTGAAATATCGTAAACAGAGGCTGGGACTTTCTGAAGCTGACTTTTCCAAGTGGAGGGCAGTGGATCAGTGGGACAAAAGGGAGATAGAAAGATGAGCAGGAGGATGGCTGCTCTCATTATCACAGAGGGCTCTTTTCCAGCTGAGGACAAGGTGAGGTCAGTGAGTGATGGATCTGCCTCCCTCCCTCCCCTGTGTGACATCCACAGCTGCTCCTCCAGGCTTCATGTGATGGTTCTCTCCAAGGGCAGCTCCTCGGGTGCCCTTGAGCTTGGAAATGTTTTGGCAGGTCCTGCTTGGAGAGAACCAGAGCCAGGGCTGGGCTGTTGTCCCCTTGCTGTACCACCCTGCAGGACCCTCCTGAAACTGCCTGCTCGAGGTGCATGTTCCAGCTGGACACAAAGATGTTCAGCTCACTCCCTCAGCTTCCATGTCAGCTTTCCTGCTGTAATTTCCTAATTACCAAGAGACTCCAGGTACTTGGGGCTGGTTTTGCAGTTATTCCCCCCAAACTAGGAAGGATCAAACTGAATCATGGCCCAGAGGATGAGATTCTGCTTTTCTGTTTAGAAAAGGATGTGGCTCCACATCAGGAATTAACCTGTAGCTGGTCCAAGCAATCCTCTCTCTCTGCCCTGAATAACAGCCAGTCATCCTGTAATCACTCCTGAGAAACTGGGAAATTTTCCTGTTTTCACAGAAAACAACAATCAATGCACCCGGGGGATGAGCAGCAGCTTTGTCCCATGTACCAAAAACATTCCAGGGAAAATCCTCTGAGGAACCCAGGGCATTAGCAGGATCCACCATCTCCTGCACCTGGACATTGCGGTCCCATGCTCCAGCCTCATGGGAAAGATGGGAAGAATGGGAAAATGAGGTGGGGAATGCTTCTGCTGAGTGTAGCAGGTGCCAACAGAAATGCAGGACCTTCAGCCAGCAGTGAACGAGCTGGAAATGCTCCCTTTGGCTGCTCAAGGTTGTACAAATGCACTTGGATTAAAGGCTGGGAGAGCAACACAAACACCTGGGAGGAGATGTCTCACATCCTCTGTCCTCAGTGTCCTGTTTGCTGCTCAGCTCTTCCAACTCCTTGGATGACCCCAATGGAGCCTAAAATCCTTCAGAGCCCCCAAACCAGCCCTCAGCCAGAGCTCAGGGGAGCAGAAGGACTGAGATGATCACAGCCATCCCCCCATGGCTGCTCACCAAACCCTGGAAATGGGCAGTGGGATTGTCCACCTGGGGATTTTGAACCCAAAATCTCTGGCCCATGGGACTGAAAGGAGCGAGGGAGATGGAAGTTTGTTGTTAGCTCTGAACAGAGCGCCTGCAAATCCCAGCTCCGGTCCAGCTCTCCAGTCCCTTGTGCCCTCTGTCTTTCAGCCTCTCCCTCTCTGAAATATCCATCCTGATGCTCTTCCCAGCTTTCCATGGCAAAATCAGGGATGGAGACACAGGCAGATTGCCTCCTGTCTACCTCCAAACAGCACTTCCCAAAAGAGCAAACAAACAGTGCTGCCAACATCCCAGCCCCATCTCCGAGAGCACAGGAGGCCCCAGGGCCAGGTTGGGAAGAAGGATGGCTCTCCTGCTACCAAAACCCCAGCTCCAGGGGATGCTGCTTCTCAGAAACCTAAATCAGAACATTTTAATGGCTGAGCACAGGGCTGGAGGATAAAGAGACAAAGAAAAATAAATCAGGCGGATGACAGAGGGGCTGAGAATGGGAGGAGGTAGCAGACGGTAAAAGAAATTAAATCAAGAAGCCAAATTAAGGTGCTGCAGGCAAAGATGAAGATGCTGGATTAAAGATTATCTGTAACCAAGATGGAGATGCAGCCCTTTAAAGGTACAAATTGCTTCAATGCCTTTAACAAAACCCACGCAAATCTCCTAAGAATAAAGTTTTCACAGATGCAGCTGGATCACAGAAACTGAGATATCTGGACCCAGGAACTCTGGATGGCTTCAGGCTCTGGTTTTCCCAGCTGAGGAGGGCAATCAAAAGCAAAGGAAAGGCTTTCACCCTAAAAAATCAAAAGCCCTGCACTGAGGTAAAGGAGAGGGGATGCAAGCACTCATTTGAGGAGGGTTTGGCACTGTACAGGTAAATTCTGGGGGTATTTTCAAGTCACTCTGAATCCAGGGGAGCTGCTGAGCCCTTTGGGGCTGTCTGCTCACCGAGCATTTCCTAATTAACCTCCTGCCAGCCAGCTCCAAGGGAATGGTGGGTGAGCTCCACGTGGGAGTGCCCCTTTCTCACCTGCTCCTTCACAGCCCAAAGCCAGGGACAGCTCAGCCAGTGTCCCCCTCAAAGCAGAGCAGGTGAAGCAGGTTCATCCTTCAGCCTTTGGAGCAGGGGATCTTCATTCCCTCATGGCACATCAGATGTTTGCACCACTGCACATTCCCACTCTGGGATCGCCAGGAGAAAGGTCTCTCATGCATTGCCACCTCCTTTTAGCACCAGCAACTCACATTTTCCACTGGAGCATCTAAGGCCCTGTTCCTGTGAGAGTGAGCAGGGGCAGGGGGGGAGGAACTGGATGGGGTCGTGAGGTTCAGTTTTGCAAAGCCCTGAGGTGTTTTTGTTGTGTCTTCCAAACATTCTGGTGAGAATCTCCTGGGTGATGCAGACTTAGGAGCACCCACGAAAGAAGCCTGGAATGGTTTGGGTTGGAAGGGACATTTAAAGCTCATTCCAATGAGCAATGACCAAATTAGACCAGGTTGCTTAAAGCTGCATCCAGCCTGACCTTGGACACTTCCAGGGATGGAGCAGCCATGACCTGGCTGTGTGAACCTGTCCCTTGTGGTACAACCTTTCTCCTGGGACAAACAGAGCCTGGCACGAAGAGCACAACCTTGTCCCGTGAGCAGAACCTCAGGAAACACCAAAATCCAAATAAACATGGACTGAAAGACTCCAGCTGGACATCAGAGAGCTCTGAGCCCAAGGAATTCGGGGAGCCAGGTGGGAGTAGCACAACACAGGCACACACCCACACATGGACACGGGGATGCTGCTCTGAAGAGGAGAAGCTTTAGTCAGCGTGAGCTCAGCTCACCACACTTTTTTCCCTGCCACCGCTTTCCTTTGCTCCTTCCTTTCCCTTTGGCCTCCTTTTCCTCTGCACTCCACGAAATGAGCTTTTCATGGGAGCAGAGCAGCCAAGTGAAGCTGAGCTGGCAGCTCCTTGAGCGCATGGAAAGCCTCCCTCGTTCCCAGCTCGAATTTCGGAAAGCAACATCTGCCTGCTCCTGAAGGTCATTTGGATCCTGGATCAGGGATGCTGCACCACCTCCTCATTGCTATGCTGTGCCTAGAGCAGCCATAAATGTCCTGCCACGTGAAATGCTGGTTCATTACAAGTTTTGGGAGGGAGGGGGGCAAATAAAATGCAAAGAAAACGGCAAAACCCCCACCCTGACAGGACCAGTGTGATTCCTGCCCTTACTTATGTGGGTGGAGACTGGAATCCAGAGGTTCTGCTTTGGATTTACATTTGCACATGGGGAGGAAACCTGTGGGAAATCGAGCTGATGTTAATGCAGTGAGGGGGCTGGCACAGCCGTGCCTAAATAAACGCTAATAAATAAATGCTGGTGTTTAAGATCGCGCTGCCCCCTCTCCTTGAACAAACCATTCCCAGCTCTCCTGGGGGGCTGATCTGATGTTTTGGCACCAGGGGGGTCGATGTAAACATCTCCCTGGTGGGCAGAGCCTGGATGGATCAGAGGGAGAGGGTGAGATCCCTCGGGAGGAGTGGGAACAGAGCGGCAGAGAGGCAGCTGGATTCAGCTCCGAGCCAGGCTGCTGTACCTTGTCACAGCCTGGCAGCTGTGAGCATGCAGGGATTCAGGGATTCAGGGATTCAGGGAGCCACAAAGCAAAGCTGAGGATTGTAGTGAAGCTAGAAAGCAGCAGAGCAAACTTCCCTTCTCCAGCCTGCATGGGCAGGAGTTGCAAACACAAATCAAGCTCCAGACCTGCAGAGCTGGCAGAGGTTTTCCTGCAGGAAGATTTCCCCTGCATGACTGTGGGTCAGGTCTGCTCTAATCCCTGCTTTCCTGACATGGATGTCTGGGAGGGAAGGCTGGGAAACACAGCCCCCCAGCATTTTGCAGGGAGCAGGAACGAGGAGCAGGTGCTGACGGAGCGACACGGAGCTGCTTGTGCTTTTCTCAGGAAAGCAGGTCAGGGGGGAGGAGGGGGAGTCATTTCCCAGCCTTGCTACTGCAAATGTGTTTAACCAAAGCCACGCTGGTACCCAGACACTCTGCCAGCCCCTCTGGAGCTCATGCAAAGAGGGATTGCTATCTAAACCTTTTAAAGCCACTTTCTGCTACTGAAAACGGCTTGCAGAGATCCAGGCTGGTGGAAACCTCTCTACTCCCAGCAATATTTCTTCATTAAGCTTCCTCCTCCCTGCTCCCCATCCTGCTGTATCTCTGTGCATCTGGAGGCAGAAAGGGCAGAGTGTTCCCCAAAAAACCCAGGCAGTGGACTTGGCTTCTGTTCTATTCTATTCTATTCTATTCTATTCTATTCTATTCTATTCTATTCTATTCTATTCTATTCTATTCTATTCTATTCTATTCTATTCTATTCTATTCTATTCTATTCTATTCTATTCTATTCTATTCTAATTTCATTCCACCCCATTCCATTCCATTCCACTCCACTCCACTCCACTCCACTCCACTCCACTCCACTCCACTCCACTCCACTCCATTCCCACTTTCAGTGACACCCCTACCTTCAGCCACCCACCTTGCCCAAACTGGACAGATGTTGCAGCATCTGTGCAAACTCGCACTCAGCTGCCTGCTGTGCTTTGTGTGCTGAGGTGCAGTGACAGGCTTGGGAGAGCACTCATCCCAAAAGGAGTTTCTGACTTCTCACTTAGTCAGAAGATGTGGAATATTCCTCAGCTAATTAAATATCTGCCAATTACAAGGCAGCACCAATGATGACTGTGCTGGCCGAAGCAATTTTTACTGAAAAATGTCTCCTCTGTCCTGTCTGGTTTGCAGCAGGCCTTTCTTGCAGGAATTGCTGATGGTGCAGCAGAAGGCACAGTCCTAGGGGTGAAATGTCCTTTATTTCCTCCCCACAACCTGCCCAGCAATAAAATGCACATAAACCAGAGCCAAACACATCTATCTCTGCCTCCTCCCTTGGCAGGGTGATCACTCCAGCCCTGCCTCTGCACCTCCTGCAGCCCTGAACAGATTCTCTGGGCTCTGCTTCCACGTTGGAACATCCTTCCAGAGGCAGAAGCAGCTCCTGCCACTCAAAGGCTGGTGATGCAGGGATCAGGGTTGGGTCTATGGCTCCCAAGCTGGGAAATTCAGAAGTCCCCCTGAGACTCACTGATATCTCACTGATTAAGCCAATAACAACTAAATGCACTCAACCCTCCTGGCACTCTCTTTCCAGGGCCCAGGGGAGGCAGGGAGCACGGGGATAAAGCCAGCCAGCATCACCATCACAGATGAAATGCAGAATCCCAGCAGGAAGCTTTAATCCTCTGGCTCAGGACTGCTCATTGCCAAGGTGCTTTCTCCAGCTGGCACCTGGAGCCAGGAATCTCCAAAGGGGGAGATCAGATTGCAGAGGGTGGGAAAAGGGAGATTCCTGCTGCTGCTGCTCCTTCCATCCCAGCCAGGAAGGTGGGTGGAGGGGAATGTCCAGAGAGGAGAAGCAGATGAGCATCTGAATAAGGAGTAAAGGAATAAACAGTGGAGATTTTGCAGAGAAAAAAAACTTTCTAGAGCCACCAAGGAAGCAGAACAATTTGGGGAGAGAGACAGAGAGTCTGGAAATCAAAAGGGATCCAAGTTGATCAGAACAATTAGTTTGACACTCAGGGGTCCTCAAAGGCAAAAAAAAAATTGGAAACCACAGTGCTAAGGTGTAAATCTGGCTGTTTTCTCCCCAGCCCCTCTGAAATGTCCCTGCCAACAGTGCTGGCTCCTGAATCAAGGTCATCCACACAGGCTGAGCAGTGAGGAGACAGGTAGGTTAGGACCAAAGGGATGGAGCTGCTGGTCCCAGCCTTCACCTGCCCAAGGGTAACAGAATTGAGCAGGAAAAGTACAATGGATGTGACAGCTCCCACTCCATCCTCCTGTTTGATCCTCCTTTCTTTCCTGAGATGACAGGCGGTGTCAGAGTGAAGGAGCACCGCTCACAAGCTGGGGGCTCCCAGGCCACCTCTTCTGAAAGCTTTTCTGGGGAGGGAGGGAGGCCAGGAGGACAAAAATAAATGCTCCTTGTTCAGGGGACCTGAGAGCGAGTCCCCACGTTGCTCCTGCTTCAGAGCAGCAGAAAATGTTCTGAGAGTTCCTGTCAGTTCTGCTGCATTTTGAAGCCATCTCACCCCTGAAAGGCTCCAAAGCAAAGTGACACTTGTCATTGGAGCAACACTGCTTCCTCCTAAACCCTCCAAAAACACTAATCTGGGTGAAGGCAAATGTAAAAGAAAATTCAGAGCTGTAAGTGACCTAGAAAAGGAGATTTTTTAATTTTTTTGTTGGGCTCCAGTTGCAATAAGAGCACACTGAAAGCTGTGAAATGCTCGGGCATGACAGCAATAGGAGTCATGTAAGTCCTGGTTCACAGACTGCAGCAGCAAAGAGCTGCTGGAGAGAGAACAGGCAGGAGAGCCTCAGCTGCCTCCCAGATCCCAGGAGGAGCTGGCAGAGCTGGCAATTAGCAAAAGCATCTTTTGCACTTGTAAACTTGGGTAGAAACGAGCTGGGAAGCCGGGAAGTGCCCGGTGCTGTGATACCGTTCCTGAAAACACTTGTGAGGTGCTGAAGCCTGAGTGGAGACAAACACAGCAGCTCTCCAAAAGTGGGGGTGGAGAGGGGGAGTTCTTGCTACAGCTACCTGGAAAAAAAATCAAATCAAATTTTTGTCCCACAGACAGGATATTCCTGGGAACACCGTGGTGGGAATGCACCTCACCATCACTTCAGGCTGGATTTTAGGAAGCATTTCTTTACACAGAGAGCTGGCAAACATTGGAAAAGGCTTCCCAGAGAGGTGGCCCAAGGCTGCCAGTGTTTGACAGGGACTTGGAACTTTTGGATAGCCCTGAATTGGTCAGGCAGTTGGAGCTGCAGATTGTTTGAAGTCCCTTTTAACTGAAAATTCTGTTCTGTTCTATTCTATTCTATTCTATTCTATTCTATTCTATTCTATTCTATTCTATTCTATTCCATTCCATTCCATTCCATTCCATTCCACTCCATGCCTAAAAACCAGACAGCTTCAAGAAAAAGGTGTCTCCTGGGTGGGAAAATCATTCTCCAGCTGCAAAGGTACAAGGGCCTTGGAACACACTAGTAAAGGTCAGGAAACGCTCCAGCACTGCTTTGACCAATACATGGAATACCAGGACTGGAAAACATCTGTCTGAACACAATTCCCAGCAGCAGGGATACATTACTGCACCTTCAATTTGGGCTTGTATGGAAGATTAAAGGTAAAGATATCCCAGCTGACAGCCAAAAAACCTGCAACAGCCCTTTTCCCAGGCCCCAGCCTTGGATTAGGGGTGAAAAAAATCACATGCATATTGATAATCCCTGGGATAATCCTGTGCAGTGCCCTTGAAGCTGTCAGGAGCCTTGCTGAGGTTTGAAGGATGCTCAGCATTCCTTTGGATTTGACATAGGAGCTCTACACACCATTAAATAAATAATAACCACAGCTAAAAAGGAATTCTCCTGGATCCCATCTCCCCTGGGCTCCTTTTCTCCCAGTGCAGGCCACAGTTGGCTTTTATTCAGAGCCACCAGCAGAGCTGTGAGAGGGCAGGAAAGCTGAGCTGTGGCTCTGCTCTGCTCCTCCTGGGTGATGATGGATAAATCACTCCCTGGATGGTGGATAAAACCTTCCCCACCTGCAAATGACACAGTTCAGGTTCTGGGGACAGCCCATCACTCATCAATGCAATTATGGCCCTTTCCATTTTTGTCTCCTTGGCTGGCTGGTGGTGGATTGGATCCATCACCCAAAAATTAGGGGAGCTGATGTGCTTCACACCCATTTTGCTGCCTGCACTTCCATCCTCAGCAGCAAGAAAGGCTCTCCTCAAACCTGGGAAGATCGAGGTTCTTGCTGGGTCAGGCTTCAGGTCACCCTCATAAAATCAGAGTGGTTTGGGTTGGAAGGGGTCTGAAAGCTCAACTCCCTGCCATGGGCAGGGACACCTTCCCCTATCCCAGGGTGCTCCAAGCCCCATCCAACTTGGCCTTGGACACTTCCAGGGATGGGGCAGCCACAGCTTCTCCAGGCACTCTGTGCCAGGGCCCCCCACCCTCACCCTGCCAAGTACCAGGCTCTGGCAGAGGGTGAATTTATTCCCTCAGAGACAAGCAGCAAATCCCCTCCTGACATCCCACCAACATCCCACCAACATTCCACATTCACATTAAACCCCCTGGAGATGCAGCTCTGGCCTGAAGCAGAAGGGAGCTCTGGGAGATGAACACACCTCTTCCAACTGGTCAGCGCTGTAATTGAATTAAAGGATTTGCAAAGCCCTGGAAAGAGCCTTGACAAGTCTGAAAATCGTTCTGTTCTGTGAAATTGGGCTTTCTGATCTTGCTGCATCAGTTATTTTTCTGACTGAGGGTTAAAGTGCATCCAAATAAATCTGATGGTCAGGGCACAGAGGATTTGTCCTCTCCAGGAGTTTTGCTCGTTGCCTTCCAGGAGGGCCACTGGGAGGATCTGCCATGCTCCACATCCAGCTGGCTGTCAGAGCAGGCTGGATATTCCAAGGATTCCCTAATCCTCTCTGACATGGGGCTGAGAGGCCACAGAGAACTCAGGTGAAGTGCACAGGTTGGTGTCTTGTGCCCTCACATAGCAATCTCACAGCAATGGCCCTGAGTCTCCTCATTCCACCTCACAAAGACCAAAATTCACGTGGTGACGCTCCCTGCTGCCCACACCAAACAAAAAACACGGTGGGAGCTCCTCTGGGTGACCACTCTGACCATCAAACTCACCTTTAGATAACCAGTTCTCAGTGATAAATAGGAATATTTGGTTTTGCAGACGAAAAGGAGCTCCTCACTCCCAGATTTCCTGACATTTCGAGGAGCTGTCTGATGTTATTTAGCACAGCAGGCTCAGGGAAAACTGAGGCACAGAGCTTACACTGATTTGCCCAGACACACAGAAAGTTCATCATTAGACAAGGGCTGCATCCCAGGCACCGTGGCCTCTTTTTGCTGCTGTTTTAGCAGAACACTTCATCTCCTAGCGTGGTGCACAAGCAGTCAGGTGAAAACGAACACAAGTCCTTTTCTCCTCTTTAAAATAGGGGCCAACTTTCCCCATCCTTATTCACAGTTCTGGAGCCTTTTCCAGCACATCAGTCCCACCTTGTCCAGTCTCCCACCAGTCTGTCCCACCTTGTCCACCCTGCCAGTCCATCACCTTTGAGCAATGGCATGGACTCAAGAACCTGCACCCCGACCCTTCCCCATGGAATCCCATCATGAGAGTGAGGTGTCTGGGGCTGGAATGGACAAAGTTGATAAAATTAGATATTAGGGAGGGATTCTTCCCTGGGAGGGTGGGGAGACCCTGGCACAGGATGCCCAGAGAAGCTGTGGCTGCTCCATCCCTGGAAGTGTCCAAGGCCAGGCTGGATGGGGCTTGGAGCAACCTGGGATAGTGAAAAGTGTCCCTGCCCATGGCAGGAGGTTGGAATGAGATGATCTTGAAGATCCCTCTCTACTCAAACCATTCTCTGATTCTATGATGAAATTTTAGAAATATAAATTTATTTTGGTTTTGGTGGATACTTCTGTGTTTCTGGCTTGGAGTTACATCTAAAAAATGAGGCATTTTAAGAAATTCATCTGAACTTGCCTGAGTCTTGCAAGGAAGTTGAGCAAAGAAGCCCAGTGGGGAAACTTCTTGTGTCCTTGACAAAGACACATAAAATATCACTGTTTAAACATCTGCCTAGTGCTGATGGGCTGGGTTTTGTCCAACCCTGGCCCTGAGGCACTCGTGGTCATAACACACCTTCCTCAAGTCATGCACAGGCTGCCCTGGAGCCCTCAGCTCCCAGCAAAGCCAATATTCCAGAGGATACAGACCTGGTGGGATCTGCAGGTTTAGAGACAGAACCATTTGGGACGTGGTGCTCTGTACCCAGAGGGACTTTCTTGTGCTCACAAGGGGAGAATAAAATCAATCCAGCAAAGAAGCACGTGGAGATAAAGCGACTCCACTCCGAATTTTACACACAGAGGGTGCAGACCATTCTGCTGGTGCAGCTCTTTGTGTCTCCTCCGTGCACCTGAGCCTGCCTGAAGCTGCTTCAGAGCTGCACCCTCTTGGCTGTTGAGTCACTGGAGTTAGAGCACAACAACAGCAGGCAGCAGATTTCCCCAACCTGCCTTTTCCCCCCACACCTCAAAGCCTGGAGCTGTGATCCAAAGCTCTCCACCAGCACACAGAGATGCCTGGGCTGTGCTGTTGCAGCATGGAGTCCCCTCGTGCAGCCTGGGAAGGCAAGGTGGATTTCCACCACAAGCCACCCTCAGCAGCCTGGCACATCTGTGAAGATGGCTCCAGGAGAGCTGGCAGGGATGCAGGCAAGACAAGACAGCCACAGAATCATGGAATTATTGGTTGGAAAAGGTCCTTGAGCCCAGCTCTTGACCCAGCATTAAACCTCATTCCCAAGTGCCACATCTGCACATCCTTTAAACCCCTCCAGGGGTGCTGACCCAACCACCTCCTGGGCTGCCTGTTCCGGGGTGTGACCACTCTTTCCATGAGGTAATTGTCCCTCATATCCACTCTAAACCTCCCCTGGTGTGACTTGTGGCTGTTTTCTCTTGTCCTGTTGCCTGTTACCTGGAATAAGAGCTCGACCCCCACCTGGCTGTCCCCTCCTGTCAGGGAATTGTGCAGAGCCAGAAGGTCCCCCCTGAGCCTCCTTTTCCCCAGGCTGAGGCCCCCCCCAGCTCCCTCAGCTGCTCCTGGAGCTTGTTTGGCTTTGTTTTTGTCAGAATACACAGCACAAACACATGTGAACACAGAAACCATCCCAAACCTCATGAGGCTCCAGCTCTCACCCTCAGCACCGAGCTGAGGTTGGGAATCACGTCACTGAACCCAAAGCCCCTTCCCAGTGGGAGCATCCTCCAGGTGTCAGTGTCTGGCTTCTGCCAGGTCTGTAGAGGGAATTCATTTATTCCACCCATATTCCCACCCCCTTTTCTAGGGAAGCAAGGGAGGATTTGATTCAGAGCCTCTGAGTCCTCTGTCCTCTCCCCCTTTTCCCTTCTGTCAAAAGCCATTAAGCCCTGCTCTGCTGGCAGGCAGCAGAAGCTCTGTTGCTCAGCTTCTCCTGCAGCCTGTGCTGTGAAAGGCACTGGAGAACGAGCCAGCATCTGCTTTCCCAAATCCATGAGCAATTCTGACCACTTGGAAGCAGCTCAGCAAAGGCCAAAGGAGCCCAACTCCTGTCCCAAGCAGGGATGGGCACAGCCCTGGGCTCTGCTGCTTTGTGCTGACAGAATTGGCCACTTCTTTCCTGCAACACCTGGAATCCAGGTAACAACTCCCAGGAAAAGGTGTCTTTGTAACAAGGGAGGTGTCTGGAAAAACAGCCCCCTGGAATTCTGTCCCTTTTTTGTGCTTCCAGCAGCCTCAGAGCCCAGGGTGAGCAGGGATAAATCCTCAGGCTCTGGAGGTGTGACTGGGTTTCACTGCATTGCCCTGTTTTGTCTGCTCTCATCCAGGGCTAAAAAAAGGCTCCTGGGACCATAATTCCATCTGCCTGGTTGCACACTGCGAGTGCAGCCAGACAGGCTGAATTAAGGGATACTTTTAACTGGGTTTAACACAGGGGAACTAATGGGAATATTCAGATTAACCTGCCTGCATGCCCCTGTGTAGCCAGGCTTTGCAAGCACAAGGCTTTCTTCCCTCACTGACATCCCCTCAGCACATCCACAGGAGCAGTTGGGAAAGGCAGGATTTGCAGCTGAAGATGTGGGGAATTAAACTGATTAAAGGCAATGGAGCTGGAACAGGGGAACTGGCAAACACCAGCACAGACACCCTGTATGGGATCTCATGAAGGGCAGTGGACTTGCCCCACTGGAGTGTTGCAGTAAAAATATATATAATATATAATTCATGTAAAATTAATATATGATATGTCATTAATAGGTCCAAAGGGGAGAGCAGTGCACTGATTTCTCACAGGGCTTTGAGGTTTTAACAGGCCAGCAGGTTGAGGGAGGTGACTCTGCCCCTCTGCTCTGCTCCTGTGAGACCCTTCCTGGGCTCTGGGGCCCAGCTCTGGGGCCTCCAGCACCAGAAGGATGTGGAAATGCTGGAGAGATACCAGGGGAGACCTGGAATGAGGAGCAGGGATGGAGCTCATCTTCTCTGGAGCCAGGCTGGGAGAGCTGGGGGTGTTCAGTGTGGAAAAAAGAAGGATTCAAGGAGACTCCTTCCAGTGCCTGAAGGGGCTTCAAAGGAGCTGGAGAGGGATTTTGGACAAGGACCTGGAGTGCCAGGACAAGGGGGGATGGTTTTAAACTGAAGAAGGATAAATTTAGATTAGATATAAAGAATAAATTTTTCCCTGTGAGGGGGGGGAGGTCCTGGCACAGGTTTTCCAGAGAAGCTGTGGCTGCCCCATCCCTGGCATTGTCCAAGGCCAGGTTGGATGAGGCTTGGTAAAATCTGGGATAGTGGGAGGTGTCTCTGCCCATGGCAGGGGGATGGAACTCAATGATCTCTGAGGTCCCTCTCAACCCAAACCATTCTGTGATTCTGTCAAGTGTTGGTATCTGGGGGGATTCCTTTATCTCTGCCAGCACAGCCAGGCTGTGACTGCCCAGCCTACAGCCCTGGCAGGGTCAGTAACACACTGGGAGACAGACAGGGGAAAAGGGAAGCTGTTTCTTGACTCTAGAAAGCTTTTCTTCAAAAGACAGGCACTGAGAGATGGATTAACTGATGTGATGAGCACAATGATTTCTGTGGGATGCTCGAGATAACTCCTGTGTGACACTTTTCTGGTGGTGGGGAGTAGAGGAACAAAGGGAGCTGGACCTGCCCTCCAAAGGGAGTCAGATCAGCAAGGCTGGGATCACAAAAAGCCCCAAAAGGCACCGAAAATTTAATGCCTTTCTCCATCAACAAGGGGTGTGAAGCCTGTGCAGCTCACACCATGTGCTGCTCCTTGTGCTGCTTGCAAGGACTTTCCTGTAATCCTGTAGGATTCCTGCAGTCAGGAATTCAGACAGCTTTGGATTCTGCACAGTAGACACTGGATATCCCACCCCAAAAAATGGGGATTTCAGGCAAAGCTGCACTTCAAGATTCATGGGGTGTCTGGACCATAAAGAGTACAATTACCCTATGAAAAAAATTATGCAAAAAATTCCTCCTTCTAGGATGTTTTGGGGGCTCTTCTGAGTCATTCCAGACAAAGCAAACAGACAAAAACACCCCCAAAAAACTTGCTCTGACACTACAAAAGTCTCCCTGTGGTTTGTGGCTCTGTGTGACCACCTCCAGGACCAACCCACACCTTACCCCTCAAGCAGTTCTTGTCTGAAGTATCCCACGAGCAGGACTGTCCTCAGCCTCTGGGAGCTGCATTTTAGGATACCACAAGTTCCAAAGTGGTTTCACCTCCCCCCAGAGCCGAGGCAGTGTTTGTTTTGTTCTCCAAGCCCAACCTTGCTCGCCCAGGTCACCTTCCTAAACAGTGAGGTTTGCATTTCCCAAGTCAGGTAGGTGAGAGGCTTTAATTACTGGAACAGATGATCTTTCCCAAGGGAAGCCGAGGGTGTCCTTGAATTAAAACCACAAATTCCTGAGGCACTTTCTCTTCCAAGAGCAGAAAAGCTTTTATGCAAATATTTTGGTAGGTTTGGAAAGGCCTCTTAAGATCAGTTATTGTAATGCCTGGTTATTACAATGCTCAGTTATTACAGTGAGACAGAGGAGCTGCCTGCTGGAGGCAGCCATTCCCTGTGGGATGAGGGTTCCCCTGGCAATGCAGACCTGCTGGATCTCCCCCTCTGCATCACTGGGATTGGATTTCACACCTGCATGTGAAATTTTCTCTCCTCACCAGGGACTAAAATACAAGCCCTCGGCTGGCTTGGTCCCTGCTGTCACCAAGGAGGGGACAATTAGTGCTCCCCTGTGGCATCCTGATCTCATGCTGCCCCTCCAGACACTTCACAGGATCACAGGATGGTTTGGGATGGAAGGGACTTTAAATATCTTCTCATTCCAACCCCCTGCCATGGGCAGGGACACCTCCCACTATCCCAGGTTGCCCCAAGCCCCATCCAACCTGGCCTTGGACACTTCCAGGGATGGGGCAGCCACAGCTTCTCTGGACATCTCAGTCTCCAGGGTTCCAGCACCACCCTCATGGTAAATAATTTCTTCCTAATATCCAGTCTTAACCTACTTTATTTCCCTTTAAAGCCATTCCCCCTTGTCCCACCACTCCATCCATGCCCATGTCACACATCCCACACTGGGTGGTTTGTGACTCTCCCTTTCCAGCTCACACCAGTTCTCCTTGATTACCTGATCCTATGCTCAAAGAACACCCCCACACAGCTTTGATGGTCTGAGCAGGGGCTCATCAGACCCATAGGGCTTCTCTGCAAATGGCCCCACATCTTCCTCTGCAGCCACAGAATCATGGAATTGTTAAGGCTGGAAAAGATCATGGAGCCCAACTCTTCACCCAGCCCTGCCACGATCCCCACTAAACCTCATCCTCAAGTGCCACATCCACACATTTCTTGGACACTCTCAGGGGTGGTGGCTCCACCACTTCCCTGGGCAGCCTGTCCCAAAGCCTGACCACCTTCCCAGTGAAGAATTTTTTCCTAATATCCCATCTAAACCTGCACTGGTGCATTTTGAGGCTGTTTGCTCTTGTCCTGTCACTTGTTACCTGGGAGCAGAGAGTGACTCCAATCTCATTAAAATGTCCTTTCAGGCAGTTGCAAAGAGGAATGAAGTGATGCTGTCACCACCAATAACAAACCTTGGCTCTGTCTCCCTCTCCCCATTGCCAAATAAAATTCCTGACATTCACCAGAGCAAGGCAGGAGAGAAATACAGACCTGGTGATGCTCAAGAACATGAACACATATCCATGGCTGTATCTACCAACTCCCCTCCTATCCCAGCAGGAGAAAGAGGGAGCAGGACACCAGATCCTGCCTGGGTTTTCACTTCATCAGGGCTAAGCAGCCAATAATTACTCCAGATGAATACCCTTGGAGGAGAGCCAGAGAATCCCAAATCATTCTCTGATTTCAACTTTCAATTTACCCAGCCCATGCTAAGCTCATTAATCACACTTGCAGCACCCAACACAACAGAAATTAGTCCCTGATCTTCTCCCCTCCTATTTCACGACATGGGGAGTTGGGGGCAAGGGGAAGAGAAAAGAGAGGCAGAGGTGCCACCCACAAATCTCACAGTCACTCAAAGGGGCTGGGATTAATAAATCAAAAATCCATTGTTAATAGTACAAGCTTAAATATCCATCTAAATGCAAATGAATGAACACTCAAGGGTTCTTCCTCCTTTTTTATTTCCAAATGCTCTGTTCAACAGCTCCATCTTTGAGGAAGCACATGGTCACCAGATAATTGTCTGTTCTAATTGCAATTTTACAGTCCAACCCTTCATGGCCCATGGATTTTAAGTGGCCTTTAAAGGGTTTTGGCATGCTCTGGATGGGATTGAAAGCTCAGGTGGCTGCAGGAAAAGGCAGGAACTCTCACGGGAAGATTGCTCCAGGTTTCCTGCCTCTGTTCAGTCACAGGAGGCAAGGGGTTAAATCTGGAGGCTGGGTCACTGGAATCAGGTGGAATTTGGGTCACCAAGTTCTGCAGCCTCAGGTGGGTGACTCTGAGTGTGGGGAGGCTCCACCTGGCCACCCCTCCTTGGAGCAGGAACATGGAGAGCGGCACAAGAGGAATCTTGAAGGGTCTCGGGGTCTTTTGAGAAAGCAACAGCACAACAGGCTGGCTTGGGCTGCACAGGGAATGCAGCAGGGTGGAGAACAGGCAGGGGAATGAAGCTGTAAATCCATTGAATTGGTCAGAACTGGGAAATGGGATTTCGCAGAGTAGCAGAACGGTTTGGCTTGGAAGGGACCTTCAAGAACATTTAATTCCAACTCCCTGTTGTGGTCAGGGACACTCTCCACTAGACCAGGTTACCCAAAGTCCCATCCAACCTGATCCTGAACACTTCCAGGAATGGGACATCCTCAGTTTCACCCATTTGCACAACCACCTTATGAGACTGAGCAGTGGGAAAAGCTCCAGTTTATAGGGAGAGGTGGCAGGAAGGAGAAGATGGGAGCAAAGAGGGAACCACACAAGTTTGGCTGAACCACAGGGTTCCCTGGCACAGAGTCACCAATCAGGGCCTCTACCACACACCAGGCAACAAGTCCAGGGTGCAGCCAAAAAGTTCTTGTTCCAAGCAGGAAACAATTACCCAAAATGGTGATTCAAACCCCTTGACAGCTCCGGAGAGCTGTTCAAGTTCGAGGTGAGCAGTCAGAACTGGGGAACAGGGATTGCATAATTTGCCTTTCATTAGACTTTCCCAGGAGGCAGCAGCAGTAGCAAATCAGCTTTAAAATGTTGTGCAAATCAGCTTTTAAAATATTGCACAAACAGCTTGGCAGCTCCCCTTGCCAGAGCTCGCCGGATCAGCGCGAAGTTCTGGAACATCGTCCCAGAAAAAACCTGCTGACATCAGCACTTGGGGCTGTTCAGCTGCTCGAGATTGTAAATGGTTGCAAACACTTGCAGGCATGCACACAGACACCCCCAAAACCCCCCAACACTGGGAGAGTGGAGGCTGAGCAGCAACATTTGCACAACCAATCTGCCAGGGGGTTGGAATCCCTCCTTGAAAACCGAACCGCGGCGTCCGTGCCAAGAAATTTCCCGCTCGGCTCTCAGCTCCCATTCTTTGGTGCCCTGAGAATGCAGGAATGAAAGACTGAAAGCATCCCCAACACCCTGCACTCCCAGAGGGCCAACAGGCAGCCCAACAAGCTGCTGAGCCTTGGGAGGAAGAGTGTGGGGCATCCAGAGCTCCCAGGGCAGGGAGTGAGCTGATCTTTAGGATCCCTTCCAACCCAAACCATTCTCTAGCACAAGGCAGAGCTGATGATGCTGCACTGAGCCCTGCTTTGCCTCCAGTTCAGAAATGGCATCCAAACCTCTCAATCCATGCTCAGCACTGGGCAAACCTTCATCTGTGTCCTACCAGTCACTTCCCAGTGCCAGCTCTGACAGATTCCTGTACCCACCCTGAATGGCATCCCTGGCCCTCAGATCCAGCCACGTCCAAACTGGATTTTGCTCTTTTCATGCTCAGACTGCAGCTAATTAAATCCAGGTCTGAGCATGGCAGGGAAACATCTCCATGCTCCTGGACACATCCCTCTCTCTGCTTTTGGAGAGCCAAAAGCAATGGGATGGAGTGCAGAGCAAAAGGGGCAATGGTTCCAACTCCTGCCTTTACTTGCCAAAAATGGGATTGTTGTACAAGTGCTTTAATTCCATTCCAGCATGGAGAAACAACAGATTTAGCAGAGCAGGCCAGCTCCTCAGTCTGCCCACCAATCCAACCCTCTGTGCTGACCCACACACTCTTTGGCACAATAAAATCCCCTTTTATTGATTTCTTAAAATTCCACCTGCATCTCAACCACCTTCTAACACTGGAGAAATTTTCACTACAAGCCAGAGGGACCTGTTCTGCCCTCTGGGCCACAACACAGGTGTGATTCCACAAGCAGGGAGACCCTCTGGGTTCTTCAGCTGTGCTTTGGATCCACTCAGAGATGCCAAATCAATCCCAGACCAACAAGAACTGAGCTGAGTGTAAATATGTTGCCTGCCTCTGTGTGCATATGCTACTTAATGGAGCATAAAAGGACAAGAATGGAATAATTTTTCAGCTGCTGCTGGTAATAATAATAAATAATAATAATAAATGCAGGGGCATGTGCCAAATGTCTGAGATCTCAAGGAGAGGGACTGACTGCAAGCAGAAGATGAGCCAGGTAGGTCCTCAAACTGAGATGCAAAAGTCAGTGAAGTAAAACCATCATTAAATCAAACACTCTGTTATCCTTGTCAAGTTCACTCAAGATTTAGGACCTCACTTTCAGAGTGGGTTTTTTTTGTGTTTTTTTTCCTTTCTAAGATGCACATTCTTTGACAACTACTCCCCATATGGGATTTATGGTCCTAACTCTTCGTGGTAACTCGGGATTGCTTTTTTTCCCTGCTGGCCACAACCACATCACTCAAACCTTCCTGAACAGCACCAGTCATCGCTGGAATTCTGGCATAAATCATTTTTCTATGTAACAGCAGCACAATATGAAGTTCACATCACCTGGACTTCACCTCCACGGGCCGTATTTGCAACTGATTTTTCATTACTCTCCTTATGGTGCACAATTTGGGATGAGCAGTGCAGAGAGCCAAGCACTGCTTTGCTGAGCTCAGTCTGAAAAATTCCACAGTCCTGGGTCCCAGTTCATGCATCCTTTATGTGGAAAAATCCAAAATAGCACTAAAACACAGCTCAGAGAGAAGCAATGCACGTGTGAAGGAAAAAGCACTCCCCACCAGGGCGAAGAAAATACTGAGCAGAGAAAGCATGAACTGAGACATCGGTGCTAAAATTGCGATGATTTCACCCCAAAAAAAGCAAACAGACCTGTGAGAGCAAAGGGAAACTCATAGAACTCACCCATCATTTTCATCCCACAGGATGCAGGTCTGGTTGGTGGTTCCCTGGAGACAAGAAAGGGAGAAGAGAAACAAATCAGTGTCACGCTGCCTGTGGAGTGTCTGGACTGGAATGAAGGATGTGGGGCCTGTAAAAGCCCTTCCACTGCTCTAAGGATGTGTCTGGGATGCACCACATGAGCTGCCATGGATCTCAAATCCTTGGAATGGCTTTTGCCACCCTGGGATTGAAAAGCCAGACTGAAATGTGCCTTGGTTTGTTCCGCATCACGACCACTGCAGAGGGATTTGACTCTGCCTCTCTCCCGACTCAACCTACGGATATTCCTCCTTATCCCTCCTCTCACACAGAATCCTTTTGCTGCTCCCTTCTGGAAAGTGGATCAAATACAGCCTGTGATTCTGTGGGACATGGTGCTCAGGACAACCACAGCCTGCAGGAGGGGGTCAGGTGTGTTTAAAGCTCCCTGGAAGGGGTTTGCCTCTGACTCCAGCCATGTGAGACAGCTTTGGAAAATCCCTCCAGGAGAGTCCAAAGACACAAGAGATCTCAATATTCATGTTGTAGAGCCTCAGGAGGGCATCTAATCTGCACAACAAGGATGGGCCTTGGGGTATGTAAATGTCCATCCCATAAATCTGCTTAGGGTTGAGCAGAGGAACCCAGAGGGAAATTTTGCCTGCCTTGGAAGGCACTGAGGACAACAGTAATATTCCAGAATTAACGGGAATAACCTTTCACCCTGCCTCTCCCTCCTCAAGGAAGACCATTGTTACACCAAGTTACTTAATGGGTGCACAATTATGCCCCTGTGATGATGCCCACAATGAAATGGTGTGAACTGGGGACCAGCGTGGCCCTGTTCCCTGCACCAGCAGCGTCACCCTCCTGCTGCTCTGGAAATGCAGCCTGGTTTTGGGAAGATTTGAAGGGTCCTGCCCCAGCAAAGAGATGTCAGGAGCCCATCAAAACCACCTCCTTCCTGACACCAACACACTCCTGCCCTGAAGAAGAAAGCACAGCCATGGGATGGGGCAGGAAGCACTTACGTTGTACAGGTGTGAGAATTCGATTTCCAGAGGGGTGAGGAGAGACCGAGGGAATGGCTTCACAGTCACAGAGATGACTTTGGAGTTCAGAACGGTGCTGTTCCTGGGGAGAAGAGGGGAAAGGGAGGTTTTAGAGGGATTTTTGTGCAGTGGGGAATGCCCTGGCAACCATCACTGGTGGTTCAAGGTTTAGTGACCACAGTGCAGAAGGGGTTGACCCCATTCCTTTAAAATATCCCCAAAGACATTTCCTGCTGCTGGACCCCATCCTCTGCCCTCTGAGCTCTCCTCAAAGCCAATCCACATCTATCCCTCCAAAACCAAACCATTTTATGAACCTTATGAACCCTTAAAGCAGCTGGACTTAGAGTCTGTATCTATTCCAGAAATAAAATAGACCTGGACTCATTTTCTGTCCCTACCATGAGGAAACAGAGCTTGTTTGGACTACAATGACCCTTGTAGGTCTCTTCCAACTCAGAATATTCCATGATTTCATGTGATTTCCAAAAAAATAAATCCTGTTTTGCCTCTCCAAGGCTGGCTTAATGTGCAAGGCAGTGAGGCTGAGGCACAGTTGCTTATCTGTGGGGCAGCACATGATCCTGGTTGGAGGCACTGGTGTGTATCTTCATTCCCTGAGGACCAAAAGCAAATGGAAAAAGGCCAAACCTTTCATGTAGATGTCTAAATGTCTGTGCCCAGACAAATATTGCAATAAATCTCTCAGCCCTGGAAGATTTGGCTCATGGGAGGGGCAGTAAGTTAGGAGATATCTCCTATTCCTGGAAAGCCAAACTCTTTGTAGGCACTTCCCTGGACACTGAACATGTAAATACAGAGAGTTTCCTCATTTTTCTGCAGTTTATTGGTGTTGAAATAAGTAAAAGATCCCCACAATCAGGAGCTGAATGAAGGAGTTGGTAGTGGAGTGATAAATCCAGATCAGGCTGATCCCAGCTCCTGTGGCATCCATGGACAAAGGAAATCCTTCCTTATCCAAATCTTCACCAAATCTGCAGGTTTTGCTAAAATTCATCACTTTTATCTCTGAGCTTTATAATTTTTTTTAGCATTTGTTTAACAGTGACTTAAAAAAAGGGGTTTAAAGAAAAAAAAAAGAAGAAAAAAATATTTTGAATTGTCCATGGATGTGTAAGTGAATGCTCAAAAAACCACTGTTCCACCAACACTAGAGGGAACAACAACATTGACTTAACAGAGAAAGAATAAAAAAATTAAAAAAAAATATTTTCCTTTAATAAAAGAGGGAAAAACTAAAGGAGAAAAAGAAGAAAAAAGGAATGAAGCAACAAAGCCCAACTGTCACCCTACAAAGTGAAAGTAAAGGAGTAAATCAGTGGGAGTAGGCAGCTGTAAGAAGCTAAGACAGGTAACCACCAGTGCATGTCTTCATTAGAGGCTGTGTGTGTGGGGTCAGTTCTTGGGTCAGTGCTGCTGAATATTCGCCTGAGCAGCGTGGATGACACCAAAACCTCCTCGTGGAGGCTGAGGGGAAGGTGAGAATCGATGCAGAAAAAGCAAACAGGAAGGGAATTTGATTTTTCAGCGTGGCAGGTCATTAGAACACAGAAGTCACTGGTGTGCAGACCGTGAAGGCCACGAAGCCACAGCTCAACCAGAAGTTGAAGGAGGGTTATAAAAAACATGGAGAGCAGCTTTTCACGTGGGTAAATAATGATAGCACAAGGAGGAGTTGTTTAAAACTAAAAGAGGAGAGGTTTGGATCAAATGTTGAGAAGAAATTCTTTGCTCACAGGGGAGGGCCTGGCACAGGCTGCCCAGAGAAACTGTGGCTGCCCCATCCCTGGAAGTGTCCAAGGCCAGGCTGGACAGGGCTTGGAGCAACCTGGGACAGTGGAAGGTGTCCCATGGCAGGGGGTTGGAATGGGGCAATCTTTAAGATCCCTTCCACTGAGATGAAGCAAAGAACTTCTGTCTGTACCCTCCTTGTCTGGATTCCACTGTGCTGTTGGGTTCAGTTTCACTTTGAGAAGGTGAAACAGCAAAGGGAGCTCAAAATAGGGACACAAAATCGATCCAGGTGCAGGAAAAACAAACCAAAAGTTCTCTGTTGGAAGGCTTGTCTGATAACTCCTTGCATGTGAGGGCCTTCTCAGTCACCCACCCGAAGGCCCAGTGCCTGGAAATGAAAGCCAGACAAATTCAGCCCTAAAAAGAGAGGCAGGCTCCTGGCAGAGAAGGTAATTAAGCAGCTGAGCAGCTTGTCGGGGGCGGTGAAGGACTCAGTGTCACGGGGAATCTTTCGGGAGGAAGATGAGCTGTTTTTCCTACGTGCACGTTGCAGCCCAGCTCCTGGGAAGAAAACAAAACACGTGGAGATGGGGCTTGAGCAGGAGTTCAGAGGGGCTCAGAGGGCTCCTTGTGGCCACCAAGGGCTGTGAACACAGTGAAGGGAGAACCAGGCTGGAGGCTCTCTGCTGTCCGTGTCCTCTGCAGCAGAGTCCAGCTGGGACCAAGCTCCTCTCTCACCTCTCCAGCTTGGAAAATCAGGTTTTGTGTGTAGCCCATCCTAATTGTCACAGCTGCCAAGATCCACTGGGCTCTCTGGATCCAAGGGGACAGAGTAATGTGTGACTCAGAGAGGGAATTGCTGCTTGGGGGAGGTAAATTGGGACAATTAGGAACAGCTCAGCTAGTGCTGTTTGCTGAGTTAAATCTACTTTTTTTTTTTTCTTCTTGGAAAAATCACTCTGCATTGAATCAGAGTGGTCCAATACAGTGTCTGGGTCCATATTTTGTATGTTATTCTTATGAATAACTGCTGTCCTCAATGGTCAGAAATATTTTTGACCCATAGGCAGCTACGAGGTTATTTCACAACATTCTCCTTTTTAATGCTGTGTCCATTTGCACAGTGCTGAAGTAAGAGGTGCTTTACTGCTGCTGCTGCTTTCATTTCTCTTTTATTTTTTTCCTTTGACTTTCCACAGGTGATTCAAGACCCGAGATTTTTTTAAAGAGGGACTGTCCTTTAATTAAGGAACATCTTAAATCAGCTCTCCTGTGGGAACGCTGTTCGGAGGCGGTGGCTGCCGCAGCTGCTGGTTATCAGAGCTCATTCCCTGCTCGGCCAGAGGAAGCTGAAATACCGCTGGATCATTTGAGCCAATGATGTTTATTGCCCTTCTGATCTAATTCCCACTGCTGTAATGGAAGATATTACAGAATACAGTTGGCTGACTTGCTAATTCCTCTCTGCACTCACTCGGAGCTCTTTCGCCATTGCCAGTGCTAAATCTGGAGGTATTTAAATGATTATCGGTGAGGAGAGATGCCCTGGTGTTTATGGTAAATGGGCTCACGCTAATCAGTGCAGAACAGATTTAGAAGGTGCCTTAGGATGCTTAATTTACTGCCTCAGTACCAGTCTCAGAAGGAAAAAAAAAAAAAAGAGCGAGAGAGGAAAAGGGAGAGGAGCGAAGAAAAGGGAAGGGAGTGCTGAACACAAAAGCTTTGGTGCCCCAGGCAGTTTGCAGCGCTGGGAACACGGCAGACATGTGCAGCCAGGCGTGCTCTGCTCCCCTCTGTCCTCCCCGAGCCCGTCTTCTGCCGTGCTGCTCTCCAGGGCTCAGCGTGGCTGGCAGCTCCCTCCGCCAGCTCGGGAAGAGCGGGGCAGCTGAGCATCCCCCATCTGTCAGGGCTGCCAAAATCCCTCGTGAGGAGGAGGGCAGGGTGAGGTTCCATTCCTGGAGGGTGAAGGGTGGCAGGGAGGAGTGAGACAGCAGCACTGTGCAGCCTCCCTGCACTGTCTGGGGTGCTGCACGTGGATGGAGAAAACCTTCCCGCTCCTCTGGCACGCGACACATGAGCCTGGCCCCACCTGAACACCGGGTCAAAATATTCCCACTGCAGGTCAAAGTCTGTCTCAGTGCACCCAGTGAGCTCTACTTTCCTCTGCAGCCAGAGGGACCATCCTGGTGATGTCCCAGCTGCTCCCCCTCTTACCTCTGCAGGGAGAGGATGTTGCCCACGTTCCGGTACAGCACGGTCCCAACCACGAAGACGGAGGAGTCGTCCGACACTGCAGGAGACCAGAGGAGAGGGAAGAAGACAACAGCACTGAGACAATCGGGCTGGCAGCTGTCCCACGGGACACCCAGGGGCAGGATTTGGCCTCTGGGGGAGCATGGCCAGTGGTGGAGGGCTCTCTGTTGGGGCATGGCCAATGCCACATCACTGTAGTGGGATGCAGTGGCTGCTGTCACCACGGGGAGGGCTCAGCGCCTTTGGGGTGACCTGACATCCCAGGTTTCTGCCCTCACCAAGGCTCACTCCTCCCAAATGGTGCTTCCCCATTCAGAACCCCCCAAATCTGTGTGACAGCAGACAAATCTGCGGGGGGGAAAGGTCTCTGGCAGCCACCTCGAGGCCTTTGGACCCATCCACAGCTATCAGGCCATCAGAGAGAAGAGCTGCGCTCGGGCAGACAAGGGCAGCGGGAAGGGGAGCGGTCCCACTGTGCCTGCTCTGACCCCAAAACTCATGTGCTGCCTCTGGGGGCTGCACAGATCCAGATGAGCCTCTGAATCATCTGTGTGACCTCTGGGCACGTCACTTGACCTCCTTCTCCTCTTATTTTTCCTCCTCCTCCTCCTCCTTCTCCGCCTCATGGTGCCCAGCTGCAAAAAGCCAAAACCTTCCCAGATAAACCATGAGCAGAGGCAGCCCCAGGGCTGGATTTTCAGGGGGAGAAAAATCAAGTGGCTGAGTTCAAAGGAATGCTGAAGAAGCCCAGGAAAGCACCAGGTGGGGCTCCTCTGATGTCTTGTAGTGAGGTTGAGCTGACAGTGTGTCTGCTCCATCACTGCAGGACAGGCACAGCTCTGTATGTCCGTCTTTCTTATCATCAGATTGGGATATCTGGTGAGCACATAAGTGGGAGAGACTGACAGACAGGCTTGCAGAGCAGTTGTGTCACCCAACTGCATAAATCAGTGTTGGCCCATGGAAATCAACTGTTCAAAGTCAGCTCCCAGCAGTGAGGATGTTTGGATTTGGTCTCGTGAAGCTGCCTGTCTTCATCACTTTGCTCAGGGTAGCTACTCCTGTTCCCTGCAGCCAGAGAAAAGTGAGGATCAAAACTAACAGAGGTGGATTTCTGCTGGAATCACTGAGTAGCTCCTCAAAAGCTACACCACTAGCACAAGATATTGAATAAAAGAGAGGTAGAAGAGCCCTGGATGGTATTCAGGAAACCATGGAGAGGTGAGCACTGATGGGAAGTTGTTTCCTCAGGGTGGATGTCACGTTTTGTTTGCTTGGTCTCTACAGCTCGGGGGCCCTGGAGCAGCTCTGAGTGAGGATGCTTCCAACAGAAAGCTGGAAAACAGCTCCATGGGGAGCTGGATACTTTTGGGGCAGCCCTCAGCCTCAGAGCAGGATCAGCTCTGTCTAGGACTGGTGCCAGCAAGTGATAAAGGTTTCCAAAGGCAAAGGCACCACAGCATCCACAATCAAACTGGGATAATGCTCCCAACATGTTCCAGCTTCTCCCAGGGAGCTCACGCTGTCTGCAAGGCAAGGAGTGCTTGACATGGTTCATGCTCTGCCAGTGACTCACTGTTTACCCTTGGGGGTGTCACTTAACTGTTCTTGGCCTCAGATTTCCCAAGTTGAAGTGATGGCTGATGCCATCCCCAGCAGGGAAGTCCATGACAAAAGGTGACAACACGAGGCCAAAGGTCTTTTGTAGCAACAACTCAGTCTCCAGCCTCTGTCCCAAGGAAGGGGGAGCCAGCAGCACTCAAAGCCAAAAGTAAATCCCATCATTTCCCACCAATCAGCCCAGTTTAGGGTCCTGCTTTTGGGAACTCGAGGCTCAATCCTGACAAATGTTGTCTCTGCCAAAAGATGAGCACCTTGAGTGTGTTGGTTCCTGGGACTCTCATCCATCAGATCATCCCAGAAACCTCCAGGTGTTGATTTCCAGATCTGGCAGTGAGGCCACCTTGGCTGAGGCACCACCTCCACGCTGGGGCTCCTATCCATGCCCTGGGAGCCTCAGTGAAAAATGCCTCTGAATTTCATCTCTGGGGGCAGGAAATTTTGGGCCATAAAACCCCAGATCTATCAAAGCTTGTCCAAGAAGCAGACTCAGAGCCACCAGCTGCTCAGCCTGACCTGGTGACTCCCAGCTACTCATCCTCAGATGGCTCTGCCAGGTCTGGATCCAGTTTTGGAGGGCACCTAAAGCATTGTTTGCCAATTTTTCCTGCTTCTATAGGGAAAGATAAACCTCCACACCCAGGCACTAAAACTGCCCCTGAACTTTTGTGAGGAGTTTAGGTTGAACTCCTGGCCAGGCCACATCTGAAAGCCTTGTTTGCACTCATCAATGCTTTGATGTCCAAACATTTGTGAGCAAATCCACCTGATCTGGAAGGGGATTTGAAGACCAGGCAAATGGAAGAAACCACTCTTAGAAAAATTGAAGGAGAAAATCTATGTTGGCTCTGCTGCCTACCTGAGAGCCCTGAAGACAGGATGCTCTTGGAGACTGTGACCTTGTCCTCCGAGTTCTTGGCCCAGTCCACCATTCCCCTCCAGCCTTTCATGGGGAAGGTGATGTCGGTTGCTGCATTTGCAGGCAGCTTGTGAATGCCAAGGACTGGGTAGAGGAAAGAAATAAAACCAGTAAGTGAAACCAGCTTCAGTAAATTCCACATGTGTAAAGAAAGCATGGAAAGGAATAGTGGGAAATCGGGTGGACTGGATCTGGGGAGCACAGGAGTAATGCTCTTCTGGGGTAATGTCAGTGCATGAAAGATGTCACCAGGGCTCGTGCTTTGGTGAAAGGGTCCTGCCTGCACCAAACCTGGCAGAGGAGAGGTCAGTCTGCCCCAGCACCTTATCTCCAGGAGTGGCCAGCAGCAGCTGACAAGAAGTGTGAGAAAGAACAAGACATCTCTCGGTTTGTCCTCCCAGCAATCAGCACGACTTCCTCAGCTCCTGGCTGCATCCAGATCATCAACTTTAACAGCCACCAATGGACCTCTCTTTTGTGCACTTTCCTAATCCCATCATGAACCCATCTGTACTTTTTGGCTTCTGCAACCTCCTCTGGCAACAAGTTCCACGCTGCGATTGTGCACACAGCATCAATCAAACACTGCCTGCTGTTTGCTTGCTGCCTCCATTGGCTGCTGGGATGTTCTTGTGCTCAAAAAAATAAAAGGAAGAGTCTAACTCTGCCCAGATCATCATCTGTTCTCCATTTTGTAGATATCTCACAGATCTCTCTGTTGATATCTCTTCTTCCTCATGAAATCTCAACTTCTTTGGAGAAAAGCCACCCCATATTTATGTCCATCCACATCTTCCCCCAGACCTTTTAATGTCCCACCACCTGCTGCCTCCCCTCCTTCCTTCCCTCCCTCCCCACAGCCTGGGTTATCCACATTGCACAGTAATTACCAGCTCTGAGGGGGTCTCTCCTGACGTGGGGAGTGCAAATGAACTCACCCAGGTTGTCCGTGACTTGGTAGGAATCCCGGAAATCTTTCATGCGGAAGCCGATGACATCAATGAAATCCTCCACGAGCCTGAACAGCTCCTTGGCGTTTGGCCCTATCTGCAAAGAGAGGCAGAATTTTGATGAGATGAGATCCCAATGAGAACAGCAGGAGCTTCTCTGGGGGCACAGGTTTCTGCCCTCACACGTGAAGTGGAAGCATATGCTGGGTATAAAGGAGCTATGGAGAAGGAGGAGTGAGAAATCTTAAGAGGAAGCCTAGAAAAAGAAAAAGAAAAGGGCAAAAAATGATAATGTGACACTCAGATTGATAAAACTTCGGGTGGAGGGCAAGATTTTAAACAAAAGGAAATATTTCAGACTCTCTGGAGAATAACCTACCCATCTCCTTTCATAAAATCACAGAAATACAGAATGGTGTGGGTTGGAGAGAACCTTAAAAATAATCTAATTCCAACTCTCTCTATTGAAAGCAACCACACCAAAGGACAACTGTGGTCTAATGTTGAATCCCAGGCAGCCTGTTTTTCTTCTTTCCTGTTTTGTTGTCAGGATCTCACTCTCCAAATAATCAAGTTCCTGGTCCTGGGCTGGAGTTTCTCTGCCTCTTATTTCTTTCCTATTTTTTCCCCATTGATAAAGACATTGGCAGTGACTCTCCTTTACCTGTACTTTGCCAGCTTAAGACAGGGCTGTTAAACAATAACCAGTTTTCCAGTGACAGATTCCATAAAATATAATCCACTTGAAATGAGCTGTGCTGACTTCCTGTCTTCTCCTCAAAGCACATTTGCCTACAGGGGCTTAGCAAATGCCACGAGAGGCTGAAGAGAAGCAGTTCGCCTCCTCTTCTTTTCCTTTTCCACAACTTTCACAGCATTTTCGGTTCCTCACCATAATCTGGACATTTTGAGGTGGCTGAGCAGAGCTGAAGGGACAGCTGGGGACAAGCAGGATGGCAAGGAGGCAGGAGGAAGGCTGAGCCATGGAGAGTGTGGGCAAAGAGCACAGAGGTGGCCATGCATGTCCCTTTCTCTCTGTGTCTATCCAAGGAATCTTGGTAAGACTAAAACTGTCTCAGGATGAGATTAAAATGCCCTGCCAGTACAGCAGGTGTGCACAGAAGGAGGAGAACTGAGTGAGGATGCTATTTTTAGCTGCACACTTTTATATTCCATTACAGATTGAAATCACAAGGTCAAACCAAATACAGGCTACACTGGATGTTGTATTTTAGGTTTTATCATAAAATGGTCGACAAAAGCTCTTTAAGAAAAATGATTGTAGTCCTTCTCTGAATACCTTTATGGGTTGTTTTAGTTTTTATTTTCCTTGAACAGCATCTTTCTGCCTGGGGGGCCACAGGGCATTGGAGTGTGCGACTGCAATGAAGTTGGGTTTATTTTTAATGGGCAAACTGGGAGCTTTGTTTTAAAAGAACTGGTTGATCTCACAAAATGCAAGGTGTGATTTTGGTCCAGCAGCTTTGAGGGAGAAACACAGAGACTGCTGAAACCTCTGCTGGCATCCTGTTCATGGAGATTTCTGTGTCCTAAAGTCGTGGTGCTGGGCCATCATCTCAATTCCCGCTAAAACGCACACCAGGAAAACGCTCTCCACAAGATGTTCCCAGTCCACGTGTAGCTCATGGTGACTCTGGGCTGTGCCTGCCTGGAGGTGCAAAGAGCAGATTTGCCCAGGGAAAGCCACTGGGAACCAAGTGCCACAGGGAGAGAGCTGTTTTCAAGGGGATCAACAGGGTTTCCCCGTTGTCATGACAACTTGACAGTCTCCTCTGCTCCGTGCTGAAATACCAACATGCACCTGGAGGCTGAGACCAAGTGTTTGGGCACAGAGTCACAGAATCATGGTATAGTTTAGTTTGGAGGGGACCTCCAAGGCCATCTGGCCCAACCCACCTGCTCAAGCATGCCCAGGACCACGGCCAGATTCTCTATCCCACCCACAGACAGGCCATGTCACCCTCCAAATTCATTAGGAAAGCACAAGATATCAGGGAGAAGAGAGGAGAAGGCTGCTCAGCTCCTGACAGAGTTGCTGTTGCAGGAAGGAAATGTTTTCAAGTCCCTGTCTCACATTATGGACTTTAAGAGTTGTGCCAGCATGTGCTGTTAAAAAGTTTTTCCCAGAAGACTTCCCTGGTTGGTGGGAAAATAACTGGACCCTGGGGTTGCTTTGTGTGTTGAGTGGGGTTTTTTTCTTGATTATTTGCTGTTTCCAGATCTCTTTTAGGAATTTTGCAACAGCAACAGCTCACCAAAGGAATGGTAAAGGGAAAAAGGAAAAGGTCTGACAAAAGTCCACAATGGAGAGTTCAAATGGGGCACAAGGGACAAGGGCCAAATAGGACACAGAAAGAAAAATCAACAACACTGTCCCCTAATACCTGAGAATTCAGCTACAGAATTATTCATAGAATCTTAGAATGGCCTGGGTTGGAAAGGACTTTAAAGTTCATCTAATTCCAAACTCCTGCCATGGACAAGGTCTCTTTCCACATCTTGCTCAAAGCCCCATCCAAACTGGCTTTGAACATTTCCAGGAATGGAGAGTTCAGGACCAAGCAGGATCCCTAACCTTGGCAGGGGAGAAATAAAGCTAGCTATAACTGAGCCCAGAAGCTCAGCTGAGCAGATCCCAGCTCTGAAAATCCCTCCTGCCCTTCATCTTTTCAGCCAGGAACTCAAAGACACGCGATCCCATTTTATCTTGGCAAGAGGAGAGACTGGAATTACAGCAAGACATCAGGATTATCAACTCCAAACCCAAACCAAGCCTGATCCCTGAAAGCCATCCCAAATTTGGTTCACACCACCAGCATTTCGTTGTTCTTCATGCAGAGAGTCTGGCTCAGAGCTGAGATCCTGTGGCTCCCTGAGTTACTCCTTTAACGTGACTCAGCCTGGAACTAAGCTCATCTTAGGAGGCCACGTAGACACTTGGAAATTAAATTCCCCTCCTCATGGCTTAACCCTGTGCTGGAAACCTCTTTTATTTCCAGGGAAGGTGCTGAAGGTTCATACCAGCTGAGCTTCCTCCCATTTTTCCCGGTTTTCCTCCGACAAAATGTTGCTGATGATCTGGACGAAGTTCTGGAGAAGGGAGACAAGAGAGGACAGAAGAGGTGGTCATGCAAACAGAGCCCAGGCTGGGAAGATCCCAGTGGTGTGGGAGGGACATGTGAGATTCACACATGCTCCAAAAGGGTTCTCATGATCCCATTCCCAAAAGGCCCCAGAGCATTTCACAGGTCCCCAAGGATGTTGATGGCAAATCAGGTTTTAATAAGACCTTTTTCCCAAGGCCTTCACTTTTAACTACTGTATCTGCTAAGGCACTGGATTGGGAATTTTTCTTGTATCCATCACTGACAATTTTAAAGGACAGATATGGTAAATATTTGTCAGAAACTGGTTAAAACCAGATGATCTTCCATTGCACAAATCCTTTCATATCTTTTTTTCTATTATTTCTGTTGTTTCCAATATATGGAAACCACAGGATCCCCTTTAGCTTGCAACCAGGCAGGAGAGGCAGAGATGGATCAAAAGGGTGCTGTCCATGGTAGGACCTTTACAGCACACTATGAGAAGGAAGGAGACAGGAAATTTAAGACTATTGATTTTTTTTTTCTCCAGTTTTACCACTCACTGCAGATCCTGAAGGATCATTTTAATGTTTCAAGTCATGGGGTGATGACCCATCCCAAGGGAGTATCCTGTAGCTGCTCTGCAGCTGCTGGAAAGTAAAACCCTGGGATGAGAAACCATGATGATATTCCCTCACATCAATACCCAGGTACCCAATGCCACAGGATCATTTTACCTCCAGTCATTAGCCTGAAATCCCTGCCAATTAATGTTCTCATATCAATTAGGCTCTGCAGTTAAGTGCTATCAGGTTGAAATAGTTCAGAGTGACCTTGGCTTCAAGTTCTCAGTTTATAAACCAAGGAAAAACCACCTCAAAAGGAGAGTTTGTTAATACAGAAAGACATTTATGTTGGGAAAAATGATAATCTGATTTTCATCAGCACTGTATCAGCTACAAGGAGTATCAGTAATCAAACCTGGAGCCCTGAGCATGGACACCTCTCCAACACAGCCTTGGGCTCCAGGAAATGCACCTGGACTCACCTGCACATCCCCAGAAGTCGGGCTGTGATAAGCCCTACGGAAGATCTCTGTCATGTTCCTGAGTACGTCCATGGTGGACAGCAGGTCCCCACTGTAGCTGGTGCCATCCTGGGAGATTTCCACCAGGTTCTGGAGCACATCTGACAGCCCATCTCCCATCAACCCACGCTGAGCTTTGGAAAGATGTTCCCTGGTCTGAGAAACAGAGGAGAAATGCGAGAAATACTTTTAGAGACGGTCAAAGCCAAGTTAATGAGCTCAGTGAAGGAATTGCTGGAGTAAGATTTTTGACCTCCTCCACAATTCAGAGTGCAGATTAGATGACTCTGACAATCTTTGCTGGCCTGAGAGCCTCTGGGATGTTTAAAATGATAGAAAAGAGTGATAGATTCTAAATTATCTTCCAAGTGGTTCTAAAATGATAGAGAGCTGAAATTTTCTGTTTGCCCATGAAGAAGAAATCGTCCTACTACAAAGTTTCTTCTGTTCATAACCCAGAAGAATATTTTTGCCCTGAAACCTTGTTTTCTTTACAACCAATCTGGAATTATTTTAGGACAGACTGTACCTTACCCTGAACAGGTGAGGTCAGTTCTCCTAAAGGCCATAGGAGACCAGCAGAAATTCCTCATAACAATGGATTTAAGATTAACAAAAAATAAGATGCTTATTTAAAAGTGACGCAGTCACAGTGATTCCTAGTGATAATGTGATATGAAAGGCCTGGAAGAGCCTGGATTCTGCCAAGCTGGATATTAAAAAATCCTGGAAGGAACCATCCCTTGTCCAAGGAGTGCCCGTGCATCACAAGGTAAACAGAAAACACAGCAAGAGGAAATCAAGGCACAGCTGGAAATTCCTTTTTTTTTCTTTGGGGAGGATCCCAAAGCTGCTGAGCTGAGGGAGTGGGGCTGCCTTACCATCATCTGTATGTTCCTGTAATCAATAGAAACACACTTGATGTACGTCGGAGGCTCCCAGTACGCGATGCCTTCTTCATCCAGGATGCATCTCCGAAGGATCAGCCCTGGAAGAACAAAAGAAACAAAATTTGGGGGTGAGGACAGGATGAAAGGCAAAGCATTCATGGGGGTTGGTCTTTTGTCATGAGTAAGGAAGTCATGGCACAAGGGGACACGGCTTCAAGTCGTGCCAGGGAAGGTTTGGGACGGATATTTAGGAAAAATTCTTCACTGAAAGGATGGTCAAACATCAGAAGAAGCTGACTAGAGAAGTTGTGGAATCATCATCCATAGAAGGGTTCAGAACACGTGTGGATGTGGTGCTTGAGGACATGGTTTAGTGGTGGGCCTGGAAGTGCTGGGTTAATGGTTGGGCTCAATGTCCCAGAGCTGGTCAAGGCATCCTTTCAGAATCAGCTACCAGCATCAGAGGCACCTGCAGATGCCTGAACAAGCCTTCAAGGGGGATTATCTTTAATTCCTTCTCCTGCCTTTTATTATTGCAGTGAGGCAGAAGGAACTGGGCAGGAAAACAAAAGTTAACAAATCAGACTTGGCTAGTCAGGGTGAAGGGAAGGTTTCTTCTCCTGCCTTGGATGGCAGCATTTTTCCTGGCTCGGGAAGCCCCACCAGCCTCCCCAGGTGGCTTGGTCTGGTACTTGCAACTAAAGCAGGGCTTGTGCTGCCCACGCAGCCTGGAGGGGAATAAACACCCGACAGCACCAGTTTTGCATCAGCTGAAACTCTCTGAAAGCTGCTTCCAGTCCTCCCCCAGGCTTTCCCTCAGCTCCAATCCACAGAGGGGTTTGCAGTGATAATCACATGCCTTGTGTTGCAGAGGAACAGACATATCAGAGAGGAGGAAAGGGAGAGGGATCACCCTGTCCCAGCCATCGTGATGCCATTTGGAAAGGTTTCTGAGGACCAAGTTTGCTGGGTCTGCAGCCCCATTGCTGCTGCCCAAAGACTCAGTGACCTTTCTCTGGATACAGGCACACTGGGGATGACACTGACTGTCCCAGGCTGAGAGCTGTCTGTATCTCACCCTCTCCCTCAAACAAAATAAAACCTTTACATTTGTTATTGATGCTGCTGCCCCTATTTCTGTTCCTGCCTGGCAGTGAGGAACATCCAGCTGAAGACAAATCCCAGCACCAGCAAGGCTCCTGGAGCCTTCTCTGCACTGCCTTCCACTCCTTAGGGAACAGGCAACACCTGGATGCCCAGATCTTTTCACTTCACACCAGCCTGATCAGACCATCAACTCGAGAATCCAAAGAAATGTTTAGAGAGGTGCTGTGGTTTTTAAGTGTGAGTGGACAACAGAATTGAGGTTTCCTGCTCTCATACAGCAGCTGCTTTTATGGGCACTGGAGAGGAGTTCAACACCCAAGTCTAGAGGACTTTAAAGCCCTGCCTGCTCTGCAAAACTTTTTGGAGATAATGAAGGGAACATATCCCAGTGTTCCTTCATCTCAAACTTGTCCCAGGACCAGGCAGTGTGTGGATGGAAACCACCTCAGATTATCCAGTAACAACTAAGATGTTTGTGCTCAACAGTGGAAACAGAAACCCAGACAGAGCTCATTTAGCCCGGGACAAAGGGAGGGAGGTCCATGTGCTGCCACCACACAACCAGGTTCTCCTCATCTAGGACACAGAGGATGAAGGATGCCCTGATGAGGAACCACCTCCCCAGCAGAAGTCCCCCTTACCGGTGGCATTGCGGGGACAGCGGACGGCTGCAGCATCCCCGGCTGGCGTCTCTTTCCAAACCACTGGGCCCAGACTCTCCTCGTCACAGATTTCGTGGGGCTCTGCCAGGAGAGAAAAACTCCGCTGGTAAAGCTTCCTCCTCAGCAAGGACATGGAAAAGGGAGTGGAAAGAGGAAATATGGGAGCGTGGTGTGCGAGGCAGGAGGCCTGGAGCTGCACTCCCAGCTCTGCAGCTGCTTGGTCCCTCACAAAGTCACTTCAGCTCTCCGGAATTTTCTCTGCCTGTCTGGAAACTGGGCATCCATCCATTCCAAGGATTAGCTCACTAAAATTCATGGGAAAGGCCACTCACATCCTTGCCTTGCCTTTCTCTCTGCAAGAGAGCTGCTGTTGTTACTCTCTACTGAAGAGTTTTATTTCTTAATTTTTAATGGGCAGATCTTTTGTAGGTGAAGTCCATGGCTCTGGACTCCACCTCTTCCATCCCTCAGGGTCACCACTTTCAGTGTTGGATGTATCTAAAATGAGGTCTGCCATGAACCAGTGGAGTAAGAATGAAAGAAAGAACAAGTAAATGAAGAGACAAGATGGACACATCCCCTGAGTGGTCTTCATTCTGCCTGATTCCATCTTGTGCACAAAAGGGAGAAGATCTGAGCTCCAACAAGTTGGAATTGCATCAGCATCTCATTTCCAAACACTGCTGCAGAGCCTCCAGAAATGTGTTTTGAGACATCACAGAAAAAAAAAATCTTTGGAAAGAGAGTTTTGGATGCTTCTATCTGTGGGTGGAGCTGAGTGGTCCCAGAGTTGGTGGGATCTGGGAGAAAAACATCCACCACAGGAGATCTTTGTGCTGAGAAACTCATTATTTACAACATGTAAAGCAGAGGGAGCTGTGAGGATGGTGTTAAAGTTATTTGTCACTCCTGAGGGAGGGGAGCAGAAAAAACTCGATTTAATAGTTTTTGATTACAGTTTTTATTCATTGAGCATGTAAAAATACCAATAAATAGGAAGCTGAGTTTGTGCCTGCAGCTGGTCAGGACATGTCCCACTGCTGCTCTGGCACTACCCAGGGACCAACCTGGCTGTGGGGAAGGCTCAAACCTTAAATTATGAGCATGGCAGGTCCTATTTCTCTGAAGAACTCCTACAAGACCCAACAAGCTGCCTGCACATCACTGCTCCAAGCCTGGGTGGCCCCAGCCTCAGCTGCAGCTCAAAGATGGATTTCTCCCCAGTAGACACTGGGAATGAAGCAGCTGAATTCTCTGCTTGGAAACAGATGCTCCTTCCTCTGGTTTAAAGTTCCCTTGTGAGTAATCACTATTGTGATGGAACCCTGGAGGGCAAGTGGGACCCCAGCTGTGCTCTGCACATAAGCAGGACTCATCCCTGTGCCAGCAGCTCGTGGCTTCTGCAGATAAGCCAGAACAGGGGTGGAAAAGAGGCAGTTTCATTTCCAGCCTGCTGACATGGAGCTGTGAGGCAGGGAGATTGAATAACCTGGTTGTGTCAGCATTGGTCACCCACAGAGCCTGTCCCAGAGCAGGGAGCTGAACTCCAAACTCCTGTCCCCTGGACCAGAGCTTTGACCACGGCCACAGATTGTCCCATGGTTCACAGGAGGGTTCTGGGGTGTGGGAGCTTCCAGCACCCTCGGCTACAGAGCAGCAGAGCACATCAAAAAGCAGAGAGGGAGCATGTTCACTTCTCTCCTCCCCTTTCTCCCCTGCTGGCCTGTCAAAACTTCCTGGTCTCATCACCCCTGCAGTGTCCCTGGGGACCACTGAGGGATGCTGTGGATCAGAGATGCTCTTTAAAAATACACTGATTGGAGTTGTCTTGCCAGTGAGCGCAGGAGCAATTCCCAGGCCAGGAGAGAATCATTTCATCCTTTCCTTTTTTCTTTTTCTTTCCTTTTTGATGTTGCTTCACAACAAAATCCCTTTTACCAGAGTAGCCTATTTGCACCAGGAGATTTTAATAACTAACCCAATTAAGTTCAATTCTTCTGCTCAAATCAAATCACGCCAGCATTTGATACTTTCTGGAGATCAAATTGAGGGGGTTTATTTTTAGCCTCTGATGTTTCCCCACCTTTCCCTTCCCTTGCAAATTAACAACTGCAGCGAGACCCTTCTGGCTGTGAACCCTGGCAGGCCCCAGTGCCTGGGACTTGCCTTTTCCTTTTGAGCACTGCACAGGCATCAACCCCTGCAGAAAGAGAAGAAAAGATCGGGCTTGTTCTGCCAGGGCCCCAGCTGGCACACACTGAAGCTGAACTAAATCTGCCTCACTCTGTAGACACCACCAGACAACCCGGTGCTAAGATTTTCTGTGGCGAGGGAGAGCTTTGTGGCAGAGTTAGAAGAGATTCTCACACGCCACTGCTAATTGAGAGGCACAGCTTGCGAGGAGAGGTGATGCCTTTTATTAGAGAGTAGCTGGGAAGAGTGACGAGGCTGTCACAGCCTCTGCCTCTGTCATCTCCGAGCTGAACGTGCTGGAACTTCCATGCTGAAGTCCTTTGGCTTTCATCTCTTTGTCTTCAGTGCTTTGTGAGGGAGTCTGAGGGGTCAGCTTGGCCTCCACGTGGCAGAGCTGCCCCCAGCTACTCCTGCATCAAACCTGCTGCCTCCTGTCCTTTAGGGAGACGCCCCTTTCCAGTCAGAACGCCAGGACACTGCCAGGAGAATCTCTCCTGCCTCTCACTGAGCTGCTCTGACAATTAATTACCCTTTCAGTCAAAGCTCATGGCCTGTTACAATCAATGCAATCTGACTGCCAACATCACAGAGGCCATTGATTCCCCACCAGCAATTTCACCAGGCCCTGCAACTTGGACTGAGAAAGAAAGCAGAAATGGTGGACAGGCCTTTCTTTGGTCTCTGCACAGTCTGAGAGGCACACAGAAACATTCCCACTCAAAAGAGTTTGCTCCAGCTTATTTTTCACATCCAGACCAAGGTTTTCATGTGCCCTACAGCTCACTCACCCTCCATTCAGCTTTTGCCCTCTGCAGGAGGGGGAGATTCGGGTAAAGCTCTGACAAATGCAGATACATCTTTTTTGTTTTATTTTCCAGTGATGTGCAGGTTTCCCAGAGGTAAAGGGTGGGACACCACTGCAGTGTCCTCAGTACTCAACCACTTCATGGACTTGAGACACTGATAGTAGTTTTTGCTACCAAACAGTTTCTCTTTTCTTCTTGTAACTCTATGGCAATGAAAAGATTAAACCACCAAGGCAAGACTGGTGGGATTGACCAAATATTCACTGCAACCAACATGGTTTCACTGGATTCTGCAACAGTTAAAGCAAGACCTTGTATCTTGAACCTGGGTCATGGGTAAGATTTTATTAGATTACAACCCTTTGTAGCATTCAGATCTCTCACACAGGACATAGACATCCCAAACCCCAAAATTCCAAAATTCCACCTCATTGAAAGGAAAGCACGAGGAGCCTGGGGTACATACCAGGACACTTTCTGTCATTGCACTGCTTGTACTCCTCCTTGGGACCCTGGCAAGTCTCTCCACCGAAGAAGGGGCCGTAGCACACCCGGTCACGTCTCTGAGTGCCACCTCCACACGTGGCAGTGCAGCTGCCCCACACTCCCCAGGCCTGCCACTTCCCATCCACTGGAAACAAAACAATAGAGGAGAGAAACAGCCTGTTATGTCCCAAACATCACCTGCACAAGAGTCAAGATCCCAAGGTGAGCAGAAGAACAAAGGGTGAGTAGGGCAGGGTTTGGTAGGAAGAGAGGTCTCCTGCCCTGGATCTTTCTTTGATCCACAACAGACATTAAATCAGAGTGTTCCCATTCCCATTCCAGTAGCCCTTTAATAGTCCAAGGGTGTTTTTGTGTCCCTCCTCAGCACCTCCACCCTCTGCAAAAGCAGCCCTATCTCTTTCCTTTGAGATTTGGGACTGTCCTCCTGAACACTCTTCCCATGGGCAGGGATTCAACCTGGCAGCCACATCTGCCAGGCAAAGTCCATGGCTGGAGTTCATTTGGGATGTACAAGGCATGTCTGAAAATAGACCTTCCCAGAGAAGGTCTGGCTCAGGGATTTGGACAGACCAGCAGAGCCTTTGGGCAAAAAACCATGAAGAGACATCAAATAAACCTCCCTCCAGCTGTTTCCATTGCACTGATGCTTCATGTGCCTTGGAAAGAGGTTTGGGATGTTGTCTCATTCCATTGTGTCTTCTCCCAACACCTTTCCAGATTCAGTGGAAATGTGACTTCTTTTACGTTAACAAAGACATTTATCAAAATTCTGCTTCTTTTACATTAACAGTGGCATTTTTCAAAGCACCATAAAAATGTTAATTAGCCCTCACAACAAGCCTGCAAGGTAGGGAAACACTCCCTTCTGCTGTACCACAACACCCCAGTGACAGAACTGGAACAAGGCCTAAGTCTACTCTTTACTATTTGGGCTTTAATTCTGAGTTACCACATCATCTTGTGTTGAACAATTCCTTTTGGGAGGGTGGGAGATCCATGCATCCTCCAAGAAGTAGAAGAAAATCGTCAAAGAAGAGGGGCAGCAGCAAATTCTGGTGCTTTATTTTATTCATTTTGCACAGTGGAAAGTACAACCAGAGTTGCTTTGACAGATAACTCTGAAATTGGTGGGACAAGATTGTCTAAAAAGGGGTTCTGAAGCCCTTTTTTGTCTTTGAAAATCTCCCTAAGTTGCAAAGAAGGAGTGAGATACCTAAACATCAAAACCTACTCGAGACCATGTCGGAAAATCCAACACCTCTGTCAAATATTGCAGATAATGGTGCTACTAGAGAGTAAAGAGATTCCCTGAGGAAACAGGTAGACCAGGGCAAATTCCAGTAGGAATTACTATTATCATTATTATTATTACTGTTATTATTATTGTCATTATTATTATTGTTATTATTATTATTATTATTATTACTACTACTATTACTATTACTATTACTATTATTACTATTATTACTGTTGCTATTATTACTGTTGTTATTATTACTGTTGTTATTATTATTACTATTATTGCTGTCATCATTATTATTTTAAATCACAGATGAATAAAGTAAGTGACAAGCTTTACACAGACATGAACAAAGGCTTTATTGTGCCAGACCTGCTCACTGATTAAGGTTTAAAGCTGGGATACAATGGAGGATTCCCTGTTTGCTTCAGATATAATTGGGAACGTTGAAACGGTGGGAGGAGAGGAACAAAACAAAAAGAGGAGGGAAGGTGAAGCCCTGTGGAGGCAAGGGAAGGCATTCATTGATATTTTCTTGGGAGCTTTTTAAGCTCATGCTGAAAAGCTGATACCTGAGATTAGAAAGACACATTCTCCACGAGCAATCACTCACCTCTCCGGGGCCTCCTGAAACATTTGCCAGCGGTGGATTTTGACTGGCACGGTCTGTAGGAGGATCCAAACCTCCTCATTACCGCACTGGAAAGGGCGCAAATCTCCCCCAGAGAAACCCTGTACTGGGACTGTGAGGAAGAGGGCCCCAGAGGAGGAAGAAGCCATTGGTCACCGACCTGGGCACTGGCGCAGGAAGCAGTCCCGGGTCTCCACCCAGTGTCCCTGGCACTCGGCGCCGCCGTAGGAGGGCCCGTTGCACTCCCGCGTCCGCTGCTGGGTCCCATTGGAGCACGAAGCGGAGCACGAGCTCCAGCTCGACCACTCGTTCCAGTTGCCGTCCACTGAGTGGCCCAAAGAAAGAAAACGAGCGGAATGTGAAGATCTTTCCCTCTGGAGGGAGCCACGTGGAGAGAGACCCCGGCCTTTGCCAGGGACTGAGGTGGGGAGATCAAACCAGAGCCACAGAGCTTGAAAGAGGGCACAGACTATCGAAAAAAGCTTGGACAACTGTGGCAACAGGGATTTTTGGGACCTTCTGCAGCCTCCAACACGACACAAGTGTGGTAACATCTCAATTTTTATGTTCCACACTCTGCATAACACCATAAAGTTGAAATTATTGATATTGCCCATTCCAACATGGAAATCCAAACTAATAACATTGCCAATCACAGCACAACATTACGCCAGAGGACGTGGCTTGTGCTTTCACTGAACACTTTGAAGGGATCACCACATTACCGTGACATTTCCCATTTGGGGCCATCAGCACTTTTTTAAGGGACTCATTTTTCAGCAAAGCAGTGCATGAATCTGTGGAGAGTGAACTTTCTCAAGCATTCAAATCCTCTGTTTTTCATTACAGCACACCCAGAAACTGGAATCACAGTGTTATTGACAGGAATCCATGATTCCCCGTGGCTGGGAAATGTGGGAGCAAAGGTGTGTGAGAATGGATCAGGAACAGGGTGAGTGTGTGTGGTCAATGTACTTCTCTCACAGCTGAATTAACTCTGACAGGCTGGAGATGTTTCTACCCAGCAGTGTCTTTGATAATTAAATAGAGGAGGGAGGGACAAGGGAGGTTATGATAGGGATGGGGTTGGAGAGAAAGAGGAAATAAGAGAAAATACATCTTATTAACATGGTATGGACTGAGGCGTTCCCAAGTGTGGCAGTTACACCCTAATTGGTCCCTGATCAACAGATCCATCACCCAGTCTGCTCTTCCTGGAGCATTTTTCTCATTAACAGTGGTCATCATGCTCTGTTTAGATCTAATTAGCTGCCAGATCTCACTTGGGAAAAACAACCTGAATCTCTGAAAAGTCTGAATTCTGGCTCAAATCACATTTCAGCTCTTTTTTTTTTTTTTGGCTTTGTTTGTCCATCCAAGAAAAATAAATGTAAACTGGTCCCCCGTGTAATCTGCAAGGAATTGATCAGCCCTGTGTAATCCCCATGGCAGCTGAGCAGCTTTTTGTTTGCCAGCTCACTGAAAAAAAAAGGTTAAATACATCCAAATGAGCAATTGTTAACTCAAAGGGGACCACAAGGTGTGCAAAATCAGGCAGGCATAAAGGTTCCTCCAAAATGATTGTTTTTAAATCCAAACATTTATGCTTTTTATTGTGCATAAATTCAAGGGTTCGTGCCAGTGCCTATCAATCCCAAAGAGGGAAAATGTAAAACAGTGTTTGACAGGTGATTCTTCTCTGGAAATGACCCAAAACTCCACCAAGTAGCTCCTACCAGGTATAAATTAGTGTGGCTTTTCTGACTGAAGGTTGTGCTGCTAAGTTTCCATTATAAAATCACAGAATCACAGGATGGTTTGGGTTGGAAAGGTAAAGATCATTTAATTCTACTCCCCTGTCATGGGCAAGGACACCTTCCACTGTCCCAGGTTGCTCCAATCCCTGTCCAACCTGGCCTTAAATACTTCCAGGGATGGAGCAGCCACAGTTTCTCTGGGCAACCTGAGCCAGGGCCCCACCACCTTCAGAGGGAAGAATTTCTTCCTAATAATGATGGTGTCTGCCCCTCATTCACATTCCCCTAAGCTGGAAAAGTAAGACTGCATTTCCCACATTAAATGTGACATTTACCAAAAAGATTGCATTTATAAAAAAAAAGTTGAATTTTTCCAACTCCCTCCCTGCTGCTGGTGATTGGCAGCTTATCAGGAGTGCAAGCATTTGGAGATGGGAAAATAAAGGAGCCAAATCCATAACTTGGTTGTTCAGTGGGGGATTTGGAACAGGTAATTTCCTTGTATTTATTCATGGGCTGTAATTTCAGAATCATTTTTAAAAAGAGGAGAAACAAAGGTGGCTGTGTCCCTCCAGCTTCTTGCACTGATGCAAAGATGTCTCTTGGTCAAGATGCTGAGGGGTTCCCACCACAGCCACAGCCAAGGACTGTTTGGTGCCATGATCCCACCACGGTGGGAGTCTATCAAAAATGTTCATTGTCTGGTGGAGCCCATGAGGAGACAGGCATTGTCTTCCTCCTTTTTCCCTCCTCCAGGAGCTTGGGGCTCAGCCTGTGGCACCCACAGCTCGGGAGGAACAAAGGCCGCGTTGTCCCCGCAGCGGAGCGTTTTTCATCAGCTGTAGCAACCAATCCTCGGAGCAGGGTGGTCATAAACACTGCGAGTGTCTGGGGTGTCAAAGGCCCATTGTTGTGCTTCAGTGATTCCCCCAACACCGCTCTCGTTTGGTGCTGCCAAGCCCCTGATTGCCTTTGTGGCACTAATTAGAGCTGAAGCCTCGCACTTGGGCCGCTTGTCTTTTCCACCGCTGGTTCGGCCGCCTATGTACTTGTATTTAAATTAATTATGGATCAATGCTAACTCAGGGTATGCTCTATTGCCCAAGCAACGCCAGCTCTGACTTCTTAAATTTGTCTTTTTATGACAGAGTCGATTTGGTGTCTGGGAGGTTCTTATTTCAAGTAGAGTCTTCTGGACAGCGGCCAAATATCCAAGGATAGTTACTTGGAGTGAAAACTCGATGGGAAATGCCAGGAGGCTTCTCACTGTTTTCACAAAGTTCTCATCCCTCCCACAATCCCTCTCCTCCTCCGGGGACATAATAATGTCTCATAATGATTCTCATTAAACTGGAAAAATGTCAGTTGACATTATCCAGGGATAGGGAGGGAGTTTTGGGGAGCTCGCTCGTGTACAGATCGTGTTCACCAGGACACCCAGAGTTAAATTAAGGGGGACTCTGCTGTAAACCCAGGGCCTGTCAGAGGAAAGAAGCCTCTGGAGCATATGTGGATTTCCAGGTGGTAAAAGTAATTTAATCTTGAGGATCTTTCTGATGTTTCAAAGCAAAACTCAAGGAGAGGCATTTGGAAGTGAAATTTAGGGGTAGGGAAAAGCTGAAAAGATTAAATTTGGCCTGAAAGGCCATCAGGAGTCTCTTAGTCCATCTCACCACCCAGAGCAGGATCAGCCACAGAGAAAACTTGCATACATATTCAATTAATGCACAGACAAGTAAAACTATTGATAAATTCCAGCACAACAAACCCACTCAGGCAAAATAACTTTAAACCATTCATTGAGGGGAACAGGTGAGAAGCTTAAAACGGTCTTGGAAATAGTGGCAGCCAGATCTAACCCACATAAGGTGTCCTCTGCAAGAGATCACTCAGGGCAAACCTGAACCTGAGCCATCTCTGAGCTGAACAACCCCAGAAGCACCTCTGGGTTGCATCTTCAACGAATCCTTTCCTCAGGATCCTGCTTGGGGTGGTTCAGACTTTCACTGGGGTCAGCTATGGCCTTTGAGGGTATCTGAACTGGGCAGTCCTGCTGGAGGGGAGCTCTCAGATCTGTCACTGTTCCTACCTGGGCAGAGAGCGATGTTGCAGAACTTGGTTTGCTTCTCCGGGCCCTCGCAGGGGTTCCCACCGAACTGGGGGGGTTTGCAGGTGCGGGTCCGATCCCTGTAGCCTCTCCCACAAGTGGAGGAGCACAGGCTCCACGGAGACCACTCGTCCCACGTGCCATGCACTGCAAGGGAAGCAGAAGAAGTGATTTTTCTTTTCCAGAGGAGGTCTGAGGAAGTGAGGGAGCCCACAGGGCACAGCTTCTTCCTACCCAGAATGAGCAGTGTGTGGGAAGCTGGAGAACAAACCAACCCCAAGTGTGCAAGAGGAACATCAAGTAATTTTTATGCTTTGATACAGACACCAAGTGTCTGCTGCTTTCCAGTCTGTGAAATAAACCACAATGCACTTTTCACTGACCTTAATTTTTCAGATTTTTGAGCCAACAGAGCATTTCTTAAGCAAAAGATGGATTTCACTAGAAAGGAATAAAACCCCGCTACCCTTAGGGAAGCATCATCACCATCGTTTTGTCACTTCTTGCCCTTTTTTCCCTGCCTCACCACATTTTCTCATCAAATCCTCAAAGACTACAACGTTTTAAGGCTTTCAGAAAAGCTGTAGTCTGTCTACTGATTACTAGCATAGGTCAGTGACACCTCAGAGGCAAAGCTAGGGAGACTTGGAAGAGTAAAATGGAATGGGCAACATCCTCCAGCAGTACTCAAGCCATCTCTGGTAGCTCCTGGAATAAGACATCTAATCAATTTTAATCTAATCTAATTAGCTTTCTAATCTTTATTAATCTAATCTTCTCCAATCTAATCTAATCTAATCTGGCCAAGTTATTTATGGAATTTTAGTCACTGTAATCTCCAGAGGCCAAATGTTATAAGAATGCAGTGATCTCTCTTAAGGGACTTCATCCCTTCCAGCTTTACCAGAGAAGCTAATGCCAAATCAATAATGCTTCAGGAAAACAAGAAACCCAAAAATTCAGGGGCTTCTCCAGTCCATCATCAGTTGCTAACCATGACTGATGCCCCAGTGGCAGGAGAGGGGGTTCAAAACTAATTCTCACCAGGCATCTGGCATGATAAGAGTTACCAGAGGAGGAAACACAGGAAAGAACAGGGATGGTGATTTCACTGTGGATGGTGGTTTCACCATCACAGAATTGTTTCTGAGTGATGATGTTGCTGGTCAGGAGAAACGAGCAACGTGCTTAGTTTAACAGCAAAACTCTTCAAATTAATCACAGAAACATAGAATGGTTTGGGTTGGAAGGGACCTCAAAGATCACCTCATACCACCCCCCTGCCATGGACAGGGACACTTTCCACTATCCCAGGTTGTTCCAAGCCCCATCCTGGCCTTGGACATTTCCAGGGATGGGGCAGCCACAGCTTCTCTGGAAAACCTGTGCCAGGGCCTCACCACCCTCACAGGGAAGGATTTTTTCCTAATATTCAATCTGAACCTACTCTCTTTCAATTTGAAGCCATTCCCCCTTGTCCTGTCACTCCACGCTCTTGTAAAAAGTCCCTCTCCATCCTTCTCTAGGCATCTATCTGTATCTTTTCATCAAAATTGTTCCTGGCCTGGAAATACCCCAAAGGGCACCTGCCTGCAGGTGTGCTGAGTTCATGGACTTCAGACAGCACAGGAATTGTCCACCCCATGCACAGCAGGTGCCCATCTCACGATGCTTGGTCTAGAAAGAGTCTCTGAATGAGGCTTTAAAGTGTAAAGAGAATGAATAGGGAGCAAAACCCATCTCCCTCCAAGAATTCCAGGATCACAGAATGGTTTGGAATGGAAGGGAACTGAGAGATCATCTAGTTCCAGCCACCTTCCACTAGACCAGGCAGCTCCAAGCCCCATCCAACCTGGCCTTGGACACTTCCAGGGATGGAGCGGCCACAACTTCTCTGGGCAACCCATGCCAGGGTGCCCCAGAAATATCCCAGTGGAGATAGCAGGGGTGGCCAATCTCCCTCCCCTGCTGCCCACCAATACCTGGGCACACAGCAGAGTTGTTGCACTGCCTCTGCTCCCGGAGAGGGCCACTGCACTGGGTGCTGTAGGAAGACGAAACGCAGAACCTGGTCCTGGTCTGCCAGCCCTCCCCGCAGGTGGTCGAGCACACGCTCCACGGGGACCACTCCTCGGCTGCAGGGTCACCTGTCAGGGTTGGAACACAAGGTGAGGATGTGGCATCCTTGGATCTCCAGGGAAGAAATTTCCAGGCTACATTTGGCCAGTTGTGAGATCTGTGAGGCTGCAATGTGTCCTACAGGTGGGGTGACAAGATGGGTGGGAGGGTGTGAGGGCACTGGGGAGAAAATGTGAGAGTTGAGAATGAGATAAAGGGATTCATTTTTTTTTTTGGGTACTGTGTAGAGCTGTAACACACACACACTTGAAAAAAAGAAATAAGGATGCTGTGAAAGCATCAGGGCATTGGGAAGAGCAAACTTCACCACTGAAGGTGGTGTAGCCACTCCAGAACCTTGTGAGCTGGGATAGGGAACCTCCACTTAAGAGATTGTACCATGAGTGATTAGGCAGATAAATGTATCCATAAATTGTTCTCTTTTCAGGATTCAAGCCCTTTTCCTGCCTTCTCACAGCCCCTGCCAGTGCAGATTGGCAGAAGAGGAGCTGACAAAGTAGAAGGTGATGGTACCTAAGAAGAGTCAGCTGATGAAATCCCACAGAGTTTTCTCAGCATCTCCTTTACCTGTGGAGATGTGCTGTGACACAGAACAAGGCTGACTCTTCCAGAGCATCACACAGTCCCTATCAACTGCTTATCTGATGGGACAGCATTGGAAAGGCAACTAAAAATAGCCCATTGATGGGAGTGAAAAGCACTGAGATGTATTCCCTTTGTCACTAATATCCCTGCTGGGGCTGTTTCAGCAGGCCACAAGCTCCAAATAAGTCACCCTAAGTATGAAATGAGCAGGGAAAGGACAGTTTTCCATTGGTTTCCATAGGAAATATTCTACCCCTGACAAAATGCTCTTCTTCCCCACATGAAAATAAAAAGCTGGCTCTGTTCCATTCAGTTAAGCCATGCACTCATTGTTTGGGTTTTCAGATTTTTCATGGGTTGCTAATAATTGTACATAATAAACCTGGAATGTAGCATTTGGTATGTACAGAACACAGGCATGTGGCAAAAAAATAAACATCAGCAAACCAGAGGGGCAACCCCTTCTTGTGCAAATTCTTCAAAACCTCAGACTGCCCCAGATCTCACCCCAAAAGGATGCATTTGGCAGATTAGGGGTGATAAAAAGAACCACAGCACTGGGTGGAAAAGGTAAATATGACTCCAAGGGTTATCCAGCCTGGCACCCAGCTCTTGGATGTGCTATCCCACACCACCACCCCATCCATTCCCAAAGAAAGCTGGGCAGAAGATGCTGTATTAAACTGTCCAGCTGCAAGGTGGAGCAGGAAAGAGACTCTGCAGCTGGACATCTCAGTGAGGGTTACAAACCAGCTGCATGAAAATGTCAGAGCAGGAGCTGAGCTGGGGACTGTAAAGGTTGCAGACCACCAAATTTCTCAATATTGCCTTAAACTGTGCATGCCTGGCTTTTTTCCTCGAGGTGGTACATTTATTTATTTATTTTTATTTATTTACTAGTGTTTTCCACAGGCAATTGAATTTCCTGTGGGATTTCAAGCATTTGTGGCTCTCATCAATCTGCTCTTTGGGATTTTTGGTAGTTGTTTGTTTGGTTTGGTTTGTGTCATGCTTTTCAGCACATCTGCTTTTCACGTCTCCTGCCATTCTGGCAGCTGGGAATTAAAAATACACCCACTGATTGGAGCCTGTTGAATTCCTGTGTGCCTGTGGAGGGGAGAAAGTGTAGAGGAAGACCTGTCCCTTCTGTAAAATGGACAGACTTTCACTCCTTCATTTATTGTCTGGGCACAGGAAGAGGTGGAGGTGAGGATAAATCTTCCCCTACCTCATCTGTGCCATTGCACTGATTGTCATGAGATGTAACTGCTGCTGTTCATCAAGCCAAAGTTGCTCAGAACTGTTTTGCTTCTGTGTTTTGTTTCATTGCTCTGCCCAGTTGGCCCCAGCTGGATGAAAGTTAAGGAGCACTGGTCTTTCCCTGGGATGTGTAGGAGATGTTATGTGTTTCGAGGCTTTGGGGCTTCAGGAAAACATCACTCCCAAATCCTTTTTCCCAAATATTAAATCTCCTGGTAGAGAGAGAGCTGCATTTCCACAGGAATTTTCCTGCCTTTCCAACATGCAGCTCTGTCAGACCCAGAGTCCTCTCATGCTCCAAGTTCACCACCAGCAAATTACATTTATGGTACCATCACTTCATCATTTGTCATCCACAGAGCCCCAAACTCCAGCAGATCCCTCTCAGGCCCACAAATCCCAACCCTTCCTGTTCCCTTGCCTGCTTGGACGCTCCATGAATCAATGATGCCTTTTCATTTCTCCATCCACCTCGAGCAACCTCCCCAGTTCTGCACCCAGCAGCACCCAGTCCTCCAGTGCCAGGCAGCTGGGGGATTTTGGGTAGTTAAACACTCCAAGTCTGGGTCCCAAAATCCTTCTGGGAAGCCAGAGGTGGGACAGGGGAAGCCTGCAGAGACACAGCAGCCTCCTCCATCAGCAGCTCGTGGCTTGGAGAGCTCACCATGCCACCAACCTCCCCCTCAGACCTGGCTGGGGTTTTGCAATCTCCATATTCAGACGAGTTACTGTGTCAGTGGATGAAAGAATGGCATCTTTGAACCAAATTCCACCTCTCCTGCCTCTTTCCTCTTTATTATTTCTGGCTTTTGCTCTTTCACAGCAGAAATAGCTGTGCTTAGAGGTAAATCTCCTCAATTATCATCCCTTACATTGCATGAATCCCTGGCTTTTAAACCCATAATACAGTTTATTTTCTAAGTGCTGGTGACTCCCTTGGGCTTGGTGTCATTCTGAACCAAGCAATTTATCTCAGTCCACTGGGACATTACGTCCAGCCTAGTCTCAGTCCTTGCACAAATTTAACTAATTTTCAAACCGAGCGAGACCCAGTTCTGAGACACTCTCAGGCATCAGACAAATTCACTCTCTACTCAAGAGGAGCACAATAGTGCCCATCATCAAAACCACGAGTGAGAAGAATTTCTGCACTGCTGTGGGTCAAATGGCAGCAAATGCAAATTACTGAGTGAAGTATATTGCAATTATTCATGCCAGAAGTGGATTCTGATTCTGGTTTTTGATATAATGGCAAGATGTCTGCTATGCTCATTGGGTTTGAAAGCTGCCTAGTCCAGCTCAGTGCTGTATTACAGTTAAATCTGCCAGAGATTATAGAATCATGGAATGGTTTGAGCTGGAAGGAACCTTTAAGACCACCTTGTTCCAACCCCCTGCCATGGGCAGGGACACAACTCACTAGACCAGGTTTCTCCAAACCCCATCCAACCTGGCCTTGGACACTTCCAGGGAGGATGCATCCACAGCTTCTCTAGACAACCTCTGTCAGGGTCTCACCACCCTCATAATGAAGATTTTTGTTCTAATATTGAATATAAATCTACCCTCTCTCAGCCTAAATCCATTGCCCCTTGTCCTGTCATTCCATGTTATTGTCCAAAGTCCCTCTCCAGATCTCTTAGAGAATCTTTAGGCACTGGTAGAGATTCTAAGTTCTCCCCAGAGCCTTTGCTTCTCTAGGCTGAACAGTCCAAAATCTTTCAGCCTGTGTTCACAGCAGAGGGGCTCCAGCCAAATTTGTCTTCATCCCCAGAGGAGAAGAGGCAAGCCCTGCCCTGGTGCCTGCAGGCAGCTCTCTCAGCAGGACTGACTTCTGATTAGTCCTCTGAGGCCCCAGACTATCCTGGGGGTTAACAGGAGTGTTCCAAACGATTTTCAGGGCTCACTACCCCACCTGAAGTGGGAAGAAGGCCCTTGCTGCTCCCACAGGTCCAGGTGCAGCAGGTGCTGCAGAGTGAGACACGCTGGCTGTTAATCCATGGGGATGCAGCTCTGCAATCCAGCTCCATTCCAGCTCAGTGCCTGCAGCTGCTCCATGGCCCCTCTTCCCTCAGCACCAATGGAGCAGCACATCCCTGCCATCCCTCTGCCAGGAGCCCTTTCTGTTTTGGGGTCTGTCTGTCTGACATCTCCCCACGTGCAAGACGCCTCTCTGGTCACGTCCTGCTGCTGGCAGAGTCCTCCTGGAAGCAGCCTTGGGCCCATGCCAGGGACCTGCTGGGCTGGATCTGGCTCTTGTGCTGCTGCTGGGAGAGGCACGTGGGCAGCCAGCAGCACCCTGGCTGAGAGCACAGCCCTGCCACAGCCCGGGGGCCAACAGCACCTGGGCACCAGGATGTGAAGGGCTGGCAGGAGAAAATGCTGCCCTTCAGCTGGGCAGGGCTGTCCTCTCATGCTGAGTCCTGATGGCTGGAAACAGCTGATTTTTGTGTCTCATCTTTTTCCAGGTCTTGGGCAGATGTGAAGTGTCTTGTTCCCTACAATCAGTGCCCACAGGGAAGTTCTGGGCTTTGCTTTGGCATCCTCAGCTAAAAATTCCCTCAAATCCCTTGCTGGACTGTCCCCTCTGTCTCTGCATCTCCTCCACCTTGATTTCCTGGAATAAATTGCAGTTGGTGCTCCTGGGACAGCGACAGGGATGTGGGAAGCTCACAGCAGGACCCACACTGCCCTCAGGGATGCCACAGCCCATGGCAGCCACGCTACAGTGGTGGCCACAGTGGCAGGGAGGTGACAGAGACGTCACCAAACCCTGATCCAGCACCCAGAGGCACAGCAGGAAGAAATGCCAAACTATAAACCTGATGGTTGAGTTACAGGCTGGAACAGGAGCTCTGGGGAAGCACCTGGGACCAGGCAGAGTGGGAACAACAGGGACCTGCCTTGAAGTGTCCTCTTTTCCTCTGCATTTGGACAGAGAGATTATGCTCAGCTTTTCCAGATTATAGCAGGGCAAAAGTCCTCCCTCTCCTGCAGGTTTTACCAGACTCCAGGGATCCATCCTGCAGGCAGTGGAGCTGCTCCCACTGGAGGGAGCAGAGTCTGTGCACAGTAGAGAGGAAATTGAGGCTGTCCCCTGCTTTGTGTTGAAAACCACAACCCCAGCAAGCCACCCCCAGACACTCCACAGCACACGGATTCCTGATGCTGCACAGTGGCAAAGTCCTCCTGGGCTGGGTGGAGCACAGGGAACCTACCCAGAGTGTGACCCTCTCTCACTTCTAATCAAGTCACCTCTCTGAAGCCCTCCTAGAGCACGAGATGCTGGCAAGGTCCCTGGGCAGTGATTTTAACCTGTGGCCAGGTTCAGCACACTGTGCTTTGCCCGAGACCCCTGATGTGTTGAGATCCTGCCACGACACACAGGCAAGAAGGGAGAGCACAAAACCCTTCCAGACTGAATCACAGAATCTCAGGAGGGTTTGGGTTGGAAGGAACCTTAAAGATCATCTACTTCCAACCCCCCTGCCATGGGCAGGGACACCTTCCACTAGATTGGTTGCCCAAAACCCCATCCAAGCTGTCCTTGAACACTTCAGGGATGGGGCACATCAGACCTGGCATAGATAAAAGGCCCAATTCATCCCCATCTTCCCAGACCACGCTGTCTGCTATTGCTACACATTATTTCCATTCTGTGGCAGAAGGATGGAAGGTCCTGCTGCAGAACCCACCAGAGACAAGTCCTTGCACAGCACTAAAGACCCAGGGATAGAGGAAACCAGTCCTGCTCTCCCCCCACCAAGCCCTGCTCACCCTCTCTCACAGCAGATGGGAAGGCATGACATGGACACCAGCAAAGGGGCTGCATTGCAGCGAGGTCAGCTTTGGCTTCATGAACCACGTGTGGCTGGAGAATTCAGACAAAGCAGTGACTCAGAAGTAGGCAGGGTGATGGGAAAGCGCTCTGTGAGGTGGATGGTCTTGCCAGGGCTTTGTGTCCGTCCCTTTCTGCCTTCTCTGGCCGAGGTGACGACACAAAACCCCGCGGGGCGATGGAATGGGAACAAACGGGGCGGTGACCATTTGTTCAGCGCGCGACAACACGGGGGGAGCGTCCCCCACACTGACCTGGGGGCAAGGACAGGGTTGGGGGGGTCATTGAAACAGTGCAGAGAGCCCAGCTGGGCAGGGCAGTGAGCAGAGCAGTGTCCCAGCTCCAGAGGCTGCTGTGGGAGGTCAGAGCTTACCTATTTGAGGTGCAGGGTACCCGTAGTGCTGCAGTTCGTCAGGGTCCTCTCGCTTTCTGTTATCTGTGGACCTCAGCGATTGGCTTCTGGAATTATAGCGTCCATTGGCTATGGCAAGGTAATGGGTCATGTAAATACACCTCGGTTCACTCTGCAAGATCTTTCACTACAAAGGTTACACGAATTAACAACAGCGACCTGCGACGCTCCCCTGACGTGACCACCTGCTTTCCAACCCCAGCGCCCCTGGCCACCAGTTTTCCCCGAGGTTTCAGCACCAGCCAGCCTGAAAGACTCGGGAGGGTTGGTGGTTTGACCCCTCCTTCTTGAGTGAGGTTTGGGACCATGCAGGATATGATCCCTTTTGTCTGGTCTTTAGTTAATTTCAGTGATTTTCTAGGGTGTCTGCACTCCTTGCTGCGCTTGTGGTGGATTTATCCTCTGCAGAAGTGCTGGCACTGAATCCCACCATCCTTAGGGGTGTTTTGAGATGTGCAGTGGTGACCTGCAGGGTGTTTTTGGTGGGAAATTCTGCCTAGCAACCAACACCTGCACAGAAATGCCCTGTAGAGGAACCAGGAAATGCTGAGTGCAGCAGGCAGGTGAGGGCAGGTGGGAAGTAAAGGGATTTCTCAACAGGATGTCTCCTTCACAGACTTTACCCTGCCACCAGCAACAAGGAGAGATGAAATCTGGCATCAGCAAAGTACCAACAGAGCTGTAACTGGGAACTTTTCCATCTCAGTGAGAGACAAGCTCCCGACCCTCGTGTCCTACTGAAAATCTCCCAAGTGCAGCCCACGGTGTTGAGTTCAGCAGGTAAATAATTCATCCACTGTAAATCAAAGGCCTTTAACTGCTCCTTCCGAGCCCACACTCCGCCAGCTTTCCCTTTTCACCCCGTGTGGATCAGCCCTGAATTGGCTGGAGGGGAAAACTAAAATTTCTGTTGTCTGTATTATTGGACATGTTGCAACCCTGACATTGCCTCCCTAGCAAAGAGAGAAACAGCCCAGCAATAACAACCAAATCCCATCCACCAGGAGTGCCTGCTGTAAATCAGGAGAGCTCAGCTGACTCCACCAGAGTCACATGGAATAGCAGAGAGCAGAGCTGAGCCCGAGTATTCTGTGATCTGGCAGCCAATTTGTTTCCAAACAGCAAGTACCAGACAGAAGATCTTTCCCCCCAAGGAGGTAAAACAGTCAGACATCTTTTCAAGAAGTATGAACTGCCAAGAGATGAAATGGTGACAAATTTGATCCCGGAACCCTGAGAAAATTAATAAAGGTTAATGAAGCTTCAGTGTGGTGGCAGGAGTCTTTATTGCCATCCAAAAAGGGAAAGCAGAGGAGGCACAGGAATGATTCAGAGTCCCTGCCAGGAGCCAGGCTTTATATTCAGCAGTTTGGATCATGGGAGAGTTTGTGAAATTGTTTTATTTACCATCACTGTTGCCTGAAAGCAGAACTTGAGGAGTCTAGGAATTGTCACATGGACTCCTCCAAACCTTCCCAACACCAGCTGGTTGCTGTCTGGAAAGGATGGGATGGGGCAGGCACCCAGCTGCCATCCACAGTCAGACATCAGGACCACAAACATCCTGATATTTGCAAACACCTTGTTTTTGTCTGGCTCCTTCCTGGAATAGATAAGGGCTCAAACCCTACATTTTCTAATAGCTAAAAATCATGGCAATTTCCTGTGGGAGATTCAGTTCAAAAAAGACAAACTCTAAGTAGTTTTCCAATACTCTTGAGTTTGTTAGGAGAGAAATTATTCCCATATTTGGGACTTCTCACATCCCCACCACCCATTCCTGGTTATACCCACACACTTTCATCTGCTCCAATTTAAGTCCTCTCCATGAAATCTCACCAACCACAAGAACACACAAAATCTCTATCTGCAGCACATCCCATGGGCTTCCCACAGACTCACTCAGGCTGGGAGGAGAAAGTGGGCATTGAGGAGTAAATTTGGAGCTTGGATGGCTTTGCCACCTGCCCAGAGCAAGGAAGGTGACAGGGAAAACCTGGGATTGAATATCCAGTCAGTGTTCATAGAGGGACAGAGAGACAGGAGGCAGGGCAGAGGGAAGGAAAGATAAAAGAGCCAAATAGAAGTTTTAATTGCAACTCTAACACCCTGAACCTCCTCTCACCAATTATTTGGGCCCTGTGTCGCTGACATCTCCTAATGACTTGTCCCAGTCTTTAAGGACTGAATGATTTCCTTTGCTCCTTGACAGGTATGACAAGTCTGCACTGTTATTTCTCATGCTAATTAAAGCCAATCAGGCCTAGAGGCTGAATGAGTGACCCTTCCAGCTTCCCCTGAGCTTCCCCCCTGCCAGAGTTGCTCCACTGCTGCAGGAAGCCTTCCTTCCCTTTGGAAAAGGAGGTGCAGAGATTGTCTCCATTGAACACAGAGCACAGCTGAGATTTAACCTGGACAGTTCCCTTGGAGAGATGCACAAATCACTCCTGGTTCCAAACAAAGCAGGGGGACACCAGGTCCCTTAGGAACACGGGGAAGTTGGTGAAAGTGCTGCTTTGCTGTGGGTACCTGAATTTCATGGGGTAGAGGTCAAAAACTGCAGGCAGTGGGGATCTGGTTGGATTTCAGCAGCCTTTTTCCCACAGCAGGGTCAGTGGAGAGGATAATTCCAGGGTTAAGGGAAGACCTAGACTCAGTTTACATCCCAGCTGGGCAAATGCTGTGAGAATGGCACAAAACCCAAGCACCTTTCAAATGCCAGCAGGAGGAGTAGAGGGATAATGCTCTTGGAACCAAACAGGGATGTTTCAATTGCAAGCAGAGGCAAGAACATGAGATTTTGAAAGAACACAGCTCTAGTGTGGATGTGGAGGATGATCAGTGCTGGCAGGAGTGGGAATAGGAAGCAGGTGACCAACACTTCTAATGAGAACATGCAATGTGTCAGACAGCCCCTTGCAGCACAAGCAAATGAAAAATAAAATGAAGGCAGAGACTTTGAAGTGCTGTGGGCCAAGGTTTTGACACCCAAACATGTCTCACCAGAGCTACAGGCTCTGTACTCATCCCCCAAACAGGAGAGGCAAAGCAAATAGCAGATCATGGAAATTATTCAGGCAAGGTGGGATGGTGGGAATGAGGGGATGATCCAGAGCAAAGAGAGGAAAGGGATTACTAAAAAAAAACACCTAAAACATTCAAATGGGGTGAATGAATCTCAGTGCAGTAAAACTAAAAGGAAAGGGGGTGGCTGTAGAGGTTTTGGGGCATCTGACAGCTGCTAAAGAGTAAAACTGAAAAGCACAGAATTACTAACAACCCCTAAGCCCCAAAATCTCAGTGGATGGAGAAGAGGGTCCTTCTGAAGGCCTTTGGATATACTGCAATGACACCAGCTAAGGAAATGACCCAAAACATTTCGATTTGAACATCTGAAATTCATGCAAACATCACTGGGGGAGATCTGTGACTTCCAGAAATGCCTGAACCACCAGTAAAAAAATGGGGCAGTGCAAAGTCTCTGCAGCAGCAGCAGGTCCCTACAGGAGCTCCTCCAGCTTGCAGGGAGTTCTAGCCTGGCCTGCAGGGAATGAAGATGCTCCCACACATGCCCAGGATATTTCAGCTCCGTGGCTGTAGCAAAAAGGTTTGGTTTTTTTGGTTTTTTTTTTAATGAGAATCAGGGGTGGCAGAGACTGAGACTGAGGCTCAGCCTTGGGAATGCCATGTGGAACAGGCATTCCTTCACACCACTAACAGCTGAAGGGCTACATCCTGAACCTGCTGCAAGCTGAAAAATCCAGCCTGGAACGCCAGGACTGTGCCAGTGTCACCCTCCTGCACCTGATGCCGGGATGTGGGCACCCCTCTCCCAGCCATGGGGAGCTGTGTCTTCCCAGTCTGCACGTTCATAAATGTCAGGGATGGCTCTGTGCAGCCTCTGCCAGATGGGATGGCAGGATTTCAGCTGGCTCCTCTGCTGGTTCTCATTCCCCAGGCACAAACACAGGCTGCCCACATCTCTGATTGTGCTCACATTTCCCCGGCACCGCCGAATTCCCACGCTGGGGTCAGGCCTGTGGCATTCCCCCCTCTGGTTTGGATTTTGTCCATCCAGGCTCCCTGTGAGGATCTTTTGCCTGCCAGGTTGTGAGCAAACCTGGCTTCAAGAACCTTGCAGCCCAAAAGAGACACTGGAGCACATCCCTTTCCATCCACAGTGGGTGGACCTGGGAAGTTCCTCTGCAGGCACATTTGGGTATTTTTTTCCCTCCCTCTATGAAACAGCATCTCCTGCCCAAATCCAAGAGAGGGAGGAAATCTCCCCTGTCTGTGCTGGAGAGGGGGATACCACCAAGTCCTTTAGCAAGGAAAAATCAGAATTACAACAAAAACTTAGTGTTTTCCTTCAGATTACATCTCTTGAGCTGCCACAAATAAAGGTTCTGCCTAAGCCAAGCTGCTGTTACCAAAGTTTCCTTCCCAATTTGGGATGAGCCTTCCATAAAGTTTTTCTTCAGCATTTTACAGCTTTTGGTTTTGCCCACGTAAAAACTTACCTGGCTCACTTCCTGTTGGGCTTGGCTGTGTATCCCTGGGGAAATTTAGCCAGAAGATCATCAAGCAAGAGACTCTGTCACATGAAACAGCAGAGATGGTGCCCCAAAACGAGTGGGAAAACACAAAGACCACATAAAAATGGTGCTGTGGAGTCATTCAGCCATCCCTGCTCACTGATTTCAACCTCTGTGGCCTCACAGACGTGTTCAGACTCAGCTCTGGGGCCCAGGTGTCTGCACCCACATTTTGGTGGCCAGGCTGGCACAAGTCACACCTCTTGGAAAAGCAGAGGTTTTTCCTACCATTCCCACTCCTGCATGCTGAGATCTGCTGAAAGCCCACCTGGGGCAGCTCTGGAAGAGGAACAATGGCAGGACCTGGGGAAGGTCCCCCTGGGGGAGGAGCTGTGTGACAGCTCTGGAACATTTGCTGTGGCCTGGCAAAATAAAACAACCAATGAAACCCTCAAAGATCTTCCACAAAAGTTTCCTCTCAGCAGCTCCAGGGAGCTGAGTGTCAGCACTTTGAGAACCTGCCCCAGAGGCTGGAGATCCAATTAAACAGCTAAAACACTCCTGTTAATCACCCATCAGCTTCTGAGCCACTTTGGCAGAAGTGAGAAAGGAAAAGTTAAGAAATGAGATGGGTTTATCTCTGTTTTGAAGGTGGGGATGTCTGTTTTATTATAACCTGACTTGCCTGGCCAGCAATTTCTGAGTGGACAATTTATCTCCACAGCAAAAAAGAAAATATCAGAGGGCTCATCCCTGTTTTGTTCTGCTCTTTTATCAGGATTACAGATGGCCCTTTGTTCAGGGAAAATATTTTTTCCAGTTTTTTTTTCTACTAGAAAATTAAGATCTCAGCTATTCCACAATACTTGGAGAGCTGGTCAGGTATTACTACAAACTGCTTAAATGCTGAACAATTCAGGATAAATTGTTCTCCTGGCCAATTCCACTTTTTTTTTTTCCCAATTCTTCTTAACTTTTTTTTCTTTTAATTAAAAAAAATAATTAGAACCTTAACTGCAGCTCATAATGAGCACTTAGAATAATAACAGATCCAGGGGAAGTATGAACATTCTACTCATCCCTAACAAATCTATGAGCAAAAGTCAATATGAAAATAACAGTGACACATTTAAAGCAGGATTTCTATTCTACTTTTAAATCCTCTTAGGTTTTGGTGCAGATCAAAGTAAAGAGAAGGAAAAGATCTGTGCAAGAAAATTAAAAACCTTTCTTGGGTCAAAAAGTGCATCTCCTTGGGCAAAGACAACAAGGGACAGATTCACTGAGAGGCAAGTTCAGAGCCAAGTGAACAGTTTTGATATGAAGAGATACAGGTTTATTTCAAAGTAGGACATAAACCTCAAGATGTGCATGGAAAAGTCTTCTGGAAAGACTTACTGCTGACATATCCCCTCAAATCCTTTCCAACATGAAAACATCAAAATAGGGCTCAGCAGTTTGTCTGCAAAGAGGGTCTTGGGACAATTAATCAGCATTAATTTATTTATTTCAGTGGAATAAATCAGTTTGTGCTGCCCCACTCTGTGGGTGTACCCTCCTTCCAAACTAGGACTTTCCACTTCACTTAAAATTCCTTCTTCCCAAATAATCTGAGCTGAACTAATCTCATTGCAGTTTGGAGGAGGAATTGACTGGGATTGCAATGGAAAGAGGACGGGAAGAGAAGTGAAATAATTTATTGAATCATCCCCCTCCAGGTTTTCTGCACTTAGGATTGGCTTTGCTGAATGCTGTGCTCTGGAAAAAGTGAAGTAAATAAGGAGTAAAAACCAATTCATCCTTCACTGCTGCACTCCATGCAGTGGAAATCCAACCCAGTCTCCATGGTCCTCCACCCCATCCCACTCCTTGCCACCACAGCCTCAGGAGATCTGTCATGAACAAGAACCCAAGTTTTGCCCCTGGGGAAAATCAAGGGAAGAAGTTACACCCCCTGCTCAGAGCTGATGAGGCTGGACATGGAGAACAGGGTCTTCACCCTGCAGAACAGGGTCTTGCCCCTCTCACCACTTCAAGAGGGCTACAGAAGAATCAAACAGGTCTCATGGAGAGCTTGGAAGAGGGATGAGGAAGGATGTCCTGCAAAGAGAATCTGGGGAACTGGGTCCCCCCTAGTTCATCCAGCACAGGAGGAACACTCTAAGGAGTCTTTCTCCTGTTGTCCCATGTGTTCCCATGTTCAAAGAGTGACCAGCCCTGCAGATCCCCCTCTCCCACTCCCAGTGCCACCTCTGCCTTCTTCCTTCACACATTGTTCACCAAGACTGGTGTGGCCCTTCCTCCAACCCCACTCTGGCACACCCCAATCCCACAGCTGGACTGTTCTTCAGGATCAGCTTCCAGGTCCTTGCACTCTCCCTACCACATGCCACAGATGAGTCAGGACTACAAAGTCACAATCAAGCATGGGAGGTACAGATTAAATATCCCTGGTGTGGGCAAACCTCATAGGAAATTTAGTAATTGTGAGTCAAGGAGATGGGATTCCATACACCAGGTTTTGTTAAAAAAAAAAAAAAAAAAAGTCTAAGCCAAATTGCAACATATTTTAAATTTATGGAAATGTTAAAAAATGCATGAAATCATTTTAGCCCTTATTAAGAGGAATATATTTATGTCCTTTTATTTGAACTTCCCCCTTATCAGTAGATACTTCCCAGCCTTTGAAGACAGTTGAACTTTCCTTAGTTATTTGACTAGTCAGGGGAGTTATTCAAACATTCTCTACTCTGAATTTGAAATAAAAAGAAGGGAATAATTACAACCAGCCATTTGCTTGCATTTGTTGAGCTGAGCTGTGTCTGCAGTTGTCTTTTCCTCTTCATCCCCCTCCCAACCCAGCTTAAAGCAAAAGAAGAACTGGGGATGAAAGTGCTGGAGGTCCATCAGCTCAACCCATCGATATCTGACTGCTGTGGGCACTCTGTCCTGTTCTCTGGAGGAGAGGACCTGTAAAGAGGATACTTTACAGGGGGAGAGGAGCACCCACCGAAGCCTTCAGATCACTCAGTCCCTGTCTAACAGCCAGATCTTTCTCCACATCTTAGCACAGGAGGCTTCCACTTGTACAAGGAAGGGGCAGGGTCACTGCTTTTGAACTAAACCAAGAAGTAGCGAGAATAACATCCCTCTTTGCTTTAATTATTTGGGAGAACTGAAAAAAAAATGCCTTTAAGGATGTGGCAGACTCACCACCAGCATATAAAAACCTGATGCAAGCCCGTTCATGGATTCCTATCAACTCCTTGGCCCGAAGGCCTGGAAGGTGCGGGAAGAGCGGCACGCGAGACGGGCAGGGCCATGCACAGCCAAATCCACCACACTCCCCTGGGGCTGCTGCTCCAACACAGCCCTCAGGCAGCTCCCCCGAGCCTCTGGAGCACCCTCTCCATCCTCTGTGGGGATGAGGCCAACCTCCTCCTCCCGGGAAGGGCGCCCGGCCCCGCGCGTGCAAGGGAACATGCCTCCACTTACTATTGCAAGCCTTCCTATTGCACAGCCGTCCTTCCTCCAGCACTCCCTCGCAGGCCAGGCCCTCGCTGGGAAGGGGCTTGCAGGAGCGCATGCGGGTCTGCAGGCCTCCCCCGCAGTCCTTGGTGCAGTCGCCCCAGGCCGACCACGAGTTCCAACCACCTGGGCGAAATCCAGAAAAGCCCCGTCAGCCTCGGTGAGAGCCCAGGGAGCCGAGGCAGCACCGACCCTGGCGTGGAGCAGCTGCCAAGACACAAAACTGGGGTGTCTCTAAAAGTGGCGGGGCTGGACACCGCAGGGTAGCCCAGAAAGTCAAGAAAGGGAAGGGAGAAACACTGCCTGCCCTTACGGCGGCTTCTCCTCAGTTGTTACTATTTACAGAGTTTAAGAAGTGTTTGGACAACACCTTCAGGCACACGGTGGGGTTCTTGGGGCTGTCCTGTGCACAGCCAGGAGTTGGACTTCAGTGATCCTTGGGGGTCTCTTCCTATTCAGGATATTCTATGGTTCCAACTGGTCCTGCTCTTCCTGTGCTTACTGTGGCAAAGAGCTCCCCTCTGACAAGACCCTCTGCCCATTTTGTGTCTTTCTGGCTTGTAACCCCAGAAGACACAAGCAAAACCCACTTCAAGGTACAAATCCACCATCAGTGAGGTTCAGTCTCCTCCTTCTGCCTCCACACAAACACACACCTTGAAGAGAGCTGGGCAAGGATATGGGTTCTACCACTCATATTTCCCCATAAAAGACATTTCCTGTCCCCATGCTGCTGACCCCACCAGCCACAGAGAGGCACCGCTCTCAAGGACAGCTTTGGTGCTGGAATAACATGGGAATCACATTCTACTCCAGCACCCTTTGCAGAACCCACGGGGAGCAGCCTGTGAGCACCATAAGACGAAGGTGCTTTTTTGGCTCCTCTCCCCAGCCATGCTCAGTGCTGGTGTCAGCAATGCTCAGCTTTCCCCACTGTACCACAATCTACAGCCCCAAAAACTGATGGATCCACCTGGCTGCAGGGATGATCCTGCTACTTAGCAAGGCAAATTCTGAGCCTCTGCAGCCTTCTCCACCCTCTGTCTTTCCAGCCTCCTGCCAAGAGCAACTGGCCCGGGTGGAACGTCCATAAATGCTGATTGCAGGATGGACTGTGAAGACCATCTGAATCTGGCTCGCCTCCCACAGTCCAAACGCCTGCAGGGAGCACAGCAAGGCTGAGTTTTGGGTTGTAAAAGACAGCAGGGGATTATCCAATCCTTTCAGGTGATGGATAAGCTGTCACATCCCTCAGTGGTCAGTTCGCTCCTCATCGGCCGCACGCAGCAATCTAAAATCTGCTGAAATAAGGCTCGGCTTCACTGTTCTGCTCCATCGTTTGTCCACCTCCTGGGGAGGAGCAGAGGTGGCCCTTCAGCCCAGAGGTGGCCACTTTCACATGGCTGCTTCTCCTGCTGTGAATTCTCTCATTACCCACAGCTACCCTTGGAGATGTTTCAGGTCCAGGAAATTCAGCTCTGTCCTGTGCTCAGGCACAGAGAGGGATAGCGAGCTAAAGATGCAGGGTTTTACTGAAGACAGGAAACACTGGGAAAATCCTTGGTTTTGAAATAAAAATGAAATAAACCTCCTTTTTTTTTTCCCTTGCCAACAGTCAGAGAATTCAGAGATGCAGATGATCCACTTCAGCTGACTCAGCCTCCCTGAATTGCCATTTATGAAGAAATCGTGGCTGTACTCTGAGCTCTGGCCTCTGCTGGTCCCTACACATCCTAAACAGGACACCAGCCCTGTCTGGAAAAACAAGCCCAACTAGGTGCCAGATCAGAATTTGGGGACATTACCAGCATCCCCTTGCACAGGGATGGCCAAATACTTGTCCACCTCCACAGCAAAAACCACGAGTTCATGCTCAGCTGTTTTAACTTTTCCTTCTAAGACAGAGAAAATAAACAAAGGCTCAGCAACATTCCCCACTGCTGACAGCCATGGAAGCTGCTCAGATACTTAAACATGAGAATAACATGGAAAAATGGGGCAGGGTGGAAAGGGAGGGCAGCAAACTTGCCAGCAAAGCGCCCAGAGATCCCGGCAGCAGTGTGGAGGATGGAGCTGTTACTGGCACAAAACAAATATTTGACCTTGGAGAAGACTCTCTTTCCCTCAAAAGTCACTTTCTGTGCTGTCACTTTTCTGAACAGCACGGGAACACAGGCTTGTCCTCCATTTCCTGATGGGAGACACATTGTGTTTCATTTGTAAGAGAAACCATCGACATAATGGGAGGTATCCCAATGCCTGGTTTGAGCTGATCAATAGGGCAACTGTAACCAGACACGTCTTGGAGTTAATCAACTCCTGGCTTGCCCTTTTCAGAACACCTCTCTTTAGTCTCACTCCCTTGCAGATTAGGAGTGAGGCTGGGGAAGGGAGAAAGCAGCTCAATGCAAGCCTTGGCTTGGATTGTGATTTTTTTTATTTTTTTTTTCTGTTGAGACAAAATGCATAATTGCTCCAGTGTCTTTAGAAGTCATTTTTTACTGTGTTAGTAAGCAAAATATAGACCCAGACTCACTGGCTGTTGTGGTGTCCCCAGTTTGATGATGGGTTAAACAGTCCTGCATTTTGGGATATGACCTATTATAGGCATTGATCCCCTAAAATACACAGAGAAATTAATGCTGCCTGGTGTCAGCCTGGTAATGCTGCAGGAAAGAGTCAGGGATAATGAAGGTGAGAGTGTCTGATTTCTTACATCACAGAATCACAGAATCATGGAATGGTTTGAGCTGGGAGGCACCTCAGAGATCACCTTGTTCCCACCCTCTGCCAAGGGCAGGGACACCTTCCACCATCCCAGGCTGCTCCAAGCCCTGTCCAGCCTGGCCTTGGACACTTCCAGGGATGGGGCAGCCACAGCTTCTCTGGGCAGCCTGTGCCAGGGCCTCTCCACCCTCCCAGGGAAGAATTTCTCCCAAATATCTGACCTAAACCTTTTTTCTTTCAGTTTGAAGCCGTTCCCCCTTGTCCAGTCACTCCAGACCTTTGTAAATATTCTCTCCCCATCTTTCTTGTAGGCTCCCTTCAGGTACTGGAAGGCTACAAGTGGATCACCCTAAAGTTTGTCTTTTCCAGGTTGAACAATCCAAATTCTCTCAGCCTTTCCTCACAGCAGAGCTGCTCCATCCCTCTGATCATCCTGATGCCTCCTCTGGACTGGCTCCAACAGCTCCTTCCTGTGCTGGGCCCCAGGGCTGGGTGTAGCTCTGCAGGTGGGGTCTCACCTGAGCAGAGCAGAAGGGATAAATCTTACTCTGCTTATCCTCAGCAATGGGAGAACCAGGCAAAATAAGATAAAAACTGTCATGATGTCAAATCCTTAACTGGAATGAGATCAGTTTATGAGGTTGAGCACAGAAAACCTCCTTCCTCTCCTTACTCCTCACTTTCCATCCCATTTGTGAGCACTAAAGAGGAGCTAGAGAAGTACCAGGGCACTTAGTAAATCAACCCAGGCATTTACAGCCAAGACAAAGGTATTCCCCACTTTATGGAGCAGTTCTTTTTTATCATCAGGTTGTACCATGGTCCTGACAAATTAAATGCTGCATGTTATTTATCTTGTTTATTGCCTGTCAGATAAACCTTTTGAGACCCCCCTTCTTTTCCTGGGTCTAGTCCTTCACTGCTTCAAGTGATTTGTCTTTTTTAGTGGAGCTGTAAACAAGTGGTTAAGGGTCTATTATATGAAGTTATTCCTATTCCACCTTTCAGGGGGCAAAAATGCTGTGCCATGAGGAAAACATGGGGTTCTTGTTCCCACTGCTGCATCTGGCTTTGGAAAGGAGTGGCTGAGGGAGCTGGGGGGGCTCAGTCTGGAGAAAAAGAAGCTGAAGGGAGACCTCATCTGTGCCTGCAACTCCCTGAGAGGAGCTTGTAGTGAGGTGGGTGTCTGTCTCTTCTCCCAGGTAAAAAATGATGGGATGAAACAGCCTCAAGATGTGCCAGGGGGAGTTTTAGATTATATATTTGGTAAAATTTCCTCACAGGAAGTGTTTTAAGCATTGGAACAGGCTGCCCAGGGAAGAGGTGGAATCACCATCCCTGTGAGTGCTCAAACAAGGTGTAGATGTGGCACTTGAGGACATGGTAGTGGTGAACATGGTGGGGGTGTTACATTGGTGGTTGGGCTTGGTGATCTTAGAGTGCTTTTCCAACCTTAATGACTCCATGATTCCATGAAAAGAAAGATCTGCAGTGGCTGTGGAATGATCTGCAGTGGCTGTGGAATGATCTGCAGTGGCTGTGGTGTCACACAGAGCCTTTTAGCCCAATGCAGGAGCTGCAGAGTGTGATGTGGCCCCTGCAGAGGCTGCACAGCTGCCCCATCCCTCAGTCCATCACAGTCTCTGCTTGTTCAGTTCTCACAGCCCTCGTGGACTCCCCATCTTCTAGAAAATGTTCATCCCCACTTGCCCACAACACAATCCCCTGCTCTGCCCTTTCTTCCATTTCTAGCATGAGGGTGGATATTTTTGGATGCTGGGAAGTGAGGAATCCACATGAAATGCAGTGCAGAGTGGCTCTGAAGTTAATGGGACCCTTTGCAGACAGCTCCTGTTACCCCTGGAGTCTCATTCCACGAGCTCTCAGCAAACTGCTGCTCCTGCTGATCGATGTGGGCTGAGTTGCCATCTGTCCTTAATCCAGAAATAATGAGGCTGCTGCAACTGCTCTGTAAAGGATTTTGCTTTTCAAAGGCACTGACTCCTCCAAAGGTCACACACCCAGCCCGCTCCCACTTTGTGAAGTTTTTCTCAGCTATGGCCTCGTAGAACCACAGAGTTCTCTCACTTTGCCCTTTATTCCCTTAAACTGGAGGAGCTGTGGCTCATGCCTCCAGCTCCAGAGGTTCCCATCACAACCAGCAGCTGTCACCTTGATCACACAGCCAGGTTTAACCTGTATTTTTTATTTATTTTTGGAGAACAGCCCGAGCTCCTAGAATGTGTTTTAACAAAGGTGGCTGTTGCATCTGAGGCTCGTGGCTGGTTTGAATGCCCACCATTCAGAGAGGCCTTTAATCCAGTTTCTAAAGAGTTTTTTGATCCTCCTCAGTCAGTTCTTATCATGATCATGGACTAAAACAAATTACTTTTCATGCAAGGCTGACCCAGCGAATTCTAATTCTCCGGTTAAATGGAGAAAATTCCAAGATGGTTTACATCAACCAGCAAGCTCATATTTGGCATTTCTTGTTCTGAATCTTAAGCAGAGATGCCAAAAGAATGGGTCTTTCCTACTGCAAATTAACTGAGAGGGCTCCACTTAGACACCTCATCCAAACACCCTTGATCTCTGGGAAGATTTGCATCCCTATCCGGAGTTTATCTCCGCAGCTGACAGCTGCAATGTGTCTCAGATGCCAGTCAGTCAATCATGCCTTTTAATTTAACAGCAACCCCTTAAATTAGATGGCAGTGACAACAGCAAAAACTAAGGAATCAACACGAGACAATCAATAGAGCACAGCAAAAGGGGCTTTGCTGACACTCCACATCCACCTCCGATTTTGCTTTTTTGGATTTAGCCTCTCACTGACCCCAGCTGAAGACACATCTTGTTGGCAGCTGTCTCCAGCTTGGCAGGTCAGGGCATTTTGTGTCTGAAAAACATGTCCAGACTGCAAAAACCCCACCACAGCTCTTCATGCTACCACTGGGAATATCTGTAGTGGAATTTCTATCACAGTTTCTGAATCACCTCAATTAGCAAATGAGTGGGAAAAAATGTCATTTCTTATGCAAATAGGGAGAAGGATACTGAAGGAAGATCAAGAGTGAGATTGTTTTATACCATCTGAATCCCAAATTTGTTATACAATGGGGTAAGTGAGGGACCTGCTCCTTTATCACTCTCCTTTCTACTGTGCTGGAAAAGAGCAAGTCCAGAAGGGGCTGTTTTGAAGATATCCTTCTATTACACCACCCAGTGATGATTCCCTGGGAAGTCATACATTCAGTTTATTCCTTTTGTGGAAAAAAAGGAGAGAAATCTTTCAGGAGGATATCCCCTCCTCGTGTCTCATGAGATGAAAGTCTACAGCAGCAAAAGTTGAGTTGCTCCAGTGGTTCCTTCTCTGCCCTTTCCAATACAAATCCTGTGTAGCACTTTGCTGTTTTGCAGATTGTGCACATTAATATAAAAAACAATGCCCCAAGCTCCCTAAAAAGCAAAATCATTCATTGTGAGGACATGGAATGAGAGGAAAAAGGGGGAATGGTTTTGAGCTGAAAGAGGGTGGATTTAAATTAGACAAGAGGAAGGAATTCTTCCCTGTGAGGGTCCTGGCCCAGGTTTTCCAGAGAAGCTGTGGCTGCTCCACCCTGGAAATGTCCAAGGCCAGGTTGGATGGGGCTTGGAGCAACCTGGGATAGTGGAAGGGGTCCTGAGCAAGAAAAGAGGTTTGGAACAAGGTGATCTGTAAGACCCCTTGCAAACCAAATCATTGTTTGACTCTCCTCCATGGAAAGGAGGAGAAAAATCATAAATATGAATTAAATGTTCATGAGCTGCCCAGGCAAGGTAACCAGGGACTGGCTGCTCCTTGAGTTTCCCAGTAGTGGAATTGAGGGGTGTCAAATGAAACTGGCAGGAGGCAGGTGCAAAACCAGCAAAGGACATAATTTACAGACACAGAGCTGTGTCAAAGGGTTTGACGCTTTCACAGCACAAAAAGGCACCAAAGTTTCCATGAATATAAAATGTAACGGGGGGAATGCTTGAAAGACAAACCCATAAATGGTAAGAGACACAAACCCAGCAGCTCTTGCTCAGAAGCTCCCTGGGCTTCAAGCTGCTGAGCTGTAAAAGTTGGAAAGGACCTTGAGGATCATCGAGTCCAACCTCTGACCTTGCTGAGCAAACCACAGCACTCAGAGCCACGTCCAGTCATTTCCTGAACACTTCCAGGGATGGTGATCCCACCACCTCCCTGGGCAGCCCACTCCAATGTCTGACAACCTTTTCAGTGAAGAAATTCTTCCTGATGTCCAACACGAATCTCTCCTGGCACATTCTCCCTTTTCCTGTTGCTGGTTGCCTGGGAGAAGATGTTGAGCCTGCCTGGCCACAACCTCCTTTCAGGCTGGATGGGTTTTGTATGTTTGATTTGTTCTGCTCTTTTCCCTTGGTAGCCACTGCTAATGAGAGGATATTGAGCCAAAAAACCCCTGATCTGGCCAACAAGATGGTTCCTGGTACCCTCCCAAGCTGCTTGGCCTCTTCCTTCCTTAACTTTAACACCACGACTCTGCTTTGTGGAGATGTGGCCAGGGCACAGCCAGCTCAAGGTCAAGCCAGTATTTCCACCACCAAAATTGCCAAAATCTGCTCAGGTCACTCACTTCTGGGCACCCAAATAAATGATGTGATTTTTCAAAGCTGCTGAGTGGCCAAAGCTGCCACTGATTGATTCCCAGAGCATTCACAAGTCCCTGCAAATGAAGGTAACGAGGTCAAATGTGGACAAAGGTTTAGGACCAGCTTCAATCTCCCTCTGCTCCACAAATCACTTAAGGAAGAGGGAAATGAGGCCAGTGTGCAGCTTTCAAGGAAACCCAGCATAAAGCTGTGCTTATTACATGAATCCCTGCAAATGAAACACTGGGGATAAAGAGAGATTATTTATGTGGAAGTGGTGGGGGAGGTGGGCAGGGAAATGAGAAAGGGACTGTTTAGTCTGGAACTGGAGATCAAATAAAACCGTGGAAGAATCTTCCCAGAAGAAAGCCATAGAGGCCTAATCACTTAACTCATTTCAAAGCAGAGCAGGCAAAATATCAGAGAACAGACTTGTGAAGAGAAATCCAGCCTGCACCACCAGGGAGGAATGAAATGCTTCCCCGCCCTGAACCCCTCTGAAGTTGTACAGATCACACCAGAGCTGGGTTCATGCACAGTTTGCTTCTTCACATTGCTGCAGAGCACAGAGGGGACAGACCAGCACAGCCACGTGAATGTGTCCCCATGGTGAGGAATATATGATCCCATTCAAATCTAACTGAGCAGCCCAAGCTGACTGAAACCTTCCCTGATACCAGGATCACCATCTGTTTCCAGAGAAGGAAATCAAAGGGCAGCATCTGAGAAATTTCCTTTCATGTCATTAAAAGATTGGGGGCATGGTTTAGTGGTGGGCTTGGCAGTGCTGAGTTAATGGCTGGACTCAACAACCTTAGAGGGCTTCACCAATTTAACAATTCAGTGATTCTCTGTTCCATCCTTCCTGGCTTGAAGGGCCTGGGTTTTCACCTATAAAACACTTGCAGAACACTGCATAAACCCATAAATGCCATGAAATGTTGAAACACCCAGACTTCTGCAAACCGTGCAATTCCACCTTGTTTCCTGGACAGCATTTCCACCTGAGGGAGGGATTCCTATGGTCCCCAAGACTGCAGTTTCTCAGTCCTCCACGAGCTGTGACATATTTCTCATCACAAGAGCACTGCAAGGCAGGGCTGAGCCATTGTTTCTCCTGCAGGATGAACTGGGGGAGGTGTTGTAAAGCTGAAAGACTTGCCCACAGTGCCTTTACAACACTGAGAGGAGTCAAACTCTCTTCAGGTGAACATCTTCCAGGAGGACAGAGAGAAAATCACCCAGGAGGACAACCCAGGAGCCAAGTGTCCCCCCTCAGAGCAGTTTTGATGAGGACACCACACAATTTGTGTCTCCCAGCACTCCTGGCTCCATGAACAGCTCCCAAGATAGAGCCAGAAACTCAAACTCCAGCTGAGGCAGCACCTTGACACCATTAAACCAAATATTTAATGCTGTTTTGATAGGCACAGCCAACCCCTCTCCATACAGAGATGTCAGTGATGTGGATTTTGCCTGGAAGGGGAATGGAGGTGGCTGAAAACCACATGGAAGTGGTTTTTGTGTGGTCACCTCTGAGGAAGGCTGGGGAGCACGCAGGTTGTCAGCAGGCATTTCTCCTGCTGGGCTCCTCTCCTGCTCTGAGCTGCTGGATTCACTCACCCTGCATGGGAAGATGCTAATCCAGGCTGCCTCACTGGTCAGAGCCTGTGAAGTCATTCCCAGCTCTGCCTTTGACACCTTGTTCGTGGTTTCCACTGCAGAAGGGAGCAGGTTTCAGGCTCCTCTCTGCATCTCTGCCTCTTTTCAAGTCCCCTCATTAAGAGGGGGGCTGGCTCATGTAACACTTGGGTGAGGTGAGGGAGAATTTGGGGGAAGTTAAATCACAGAATTGTAGAATGGTTTGGTTTGGAAGGGACCTGTAAGATCACTGAGTTCCAACCCTCCTGCCCATGGGCAGGGACAACTCCCACTAGATCAAGCCAAGGCAAGATTCAGTAAAATTTTCAGGATTTCAGCTTAATCTGATATTTTCCACTGCACAGATAATGAATACCTTTAAATACTTCTTTTTTTAGCACCTTTGGGCACAGCACACCTAGAAGGGAAATTCCTTCCCAATGCAGTGGGATTTGGGATCATAAAATCATCGATTCTTTGAACAGTCTGGGTTGGAAGGGACCTTAAAGATCATCCTGCCATGGCCAGGGACACTCTTCACTATGCCAGGTTGCTCAGAGCCTCACCCAAACTGGATTTGAAAACTTCCAGGAATGGGACAGCCACAGCTTCTCTGGGCATCCTGTGCCAGGGCCTCACCACTCTCTGAGTACAGAATATCATCCTAAATTCCCCAATTTCTCCAACCCAAGGAGAAGGCAGGGATATGCTCAAGCCATTGGAGGCACCCAAATGAGCAGCTGCTTTCAGGTTTCTTAATGAGAGTTTGGGGAGGAGCTGCAGTTCTGCATCTGGGGTATCATCACGTGGTATCCAACATGCTTTGGCATCAAGGGCAAGAAATCAATACCATCAACCTTTACCAGCACTGTAATGACGAGGTTAATATTGATCTTTTGACATTAAGGTGTGGTATGTGAGCCCTTAGCATCATTGCTGGGAATCTGAAGCTGGAGCACCACAAAACAGACTGCAGGCACAGCAATTTGCTCACAGATCCCTCAGAGGCCCTGGATTAGAATGAGGAAAGCAATTCTCAGCCTGATTGGCAATCGACCGTTCCCAAAGTCGTCGCCTTTTCTATCAGTGCTGGGAGGGGATTATTCCCACGTCTCTGTTATGCCCCCTCAAAGTCCCAGAGTGGCACAAGGAAATGCCAAATGGAATTCGTGTGGTCCTGCAGGCAGCAGACTTGTGCTCTCAGACTGTGCTTTTAGCCTGAAAACTGAATAGGAGTTAAGAACTTGCTCTTTATAATCTCTTGATGCAGGACAGACATCACCTTGCTACAGGTGAGGTCTCCCTCTGATTTCTCCTGTAATCACGATTAAAAGAAAACCTTATCCCGAATGAAATCACCTCCACGAGAATTTCTTAACCCTGAGTCTGCTGATCCAGCCCCTCAAACCCATAATCTTCAGCCCTGAAAGATCAAGGTCTTTAAGGCTTAAAGCCCTTTGTTCCTAGAGACAAATCTGATGTGAAATTCCCTTGGTCTGAGGTCCTGCTTAGGAAAAGAAAGGCGGAGAATTGAGCGATTAAATCATCGCAGATGAGGAGATGCCACAAAGGCTCAGCATTCACCCAGGAATTTGTAAATGATTTTTCCTGTTGTTCCTATTTGCCATTTATATTCCAGCAGTGTTAAGAGGCCTTGAGTAAGATGAGGCTCGTTCTGGGATTGGCACTCCATGGGCAAAACAGTCACAGACAGTCCTCGATCCTGAGAGCCTGCATTAGGCAGTGCTTAATTACTGCTGTGATTGGAGCTGCAGAGCGAGGGAGGTGAGTGTGTGTGGAGAGGGAAGGGAAGAGTGGGCTTAGTAACAGATATCCAGAGATTCAGACCACTTTACAAATTATTGACCCCACTTAATTGCTAATCACCATGTGCATTAGCTGGGGTTTTTTTCTTCTCTGAGGGAAGGCAGACAAACACTCCTGAGCTACGAGATTGTCTCAACAAACAGGTGGGTTCTGGGAGCACCAAGGGTGGTGTTTTCCTCCCAGCACATTCCTCAGAATGACTGGAAATTAATCCATATGAGAACAGAGGATGGAGACAGAGGGTGGAAGATTTCCCTGCCTCCTTTTTCCCTTTTGTCACCTTTGGTGCTCAGAGGAGTCAGGAGTGGTTGGGTTATCCTGGATTGCCAGGACTATTCAGGATGGAGAGCCAGTGCCCCTTTCCTGTAACACTCCAAGAAATGAGGAACATGGCTAAATCCCTTTTGGATAACCTCACTGCAGCCTTCCAGTGATTAAAGAGGGTTTAAAAAGGAGGGAGAGTGAAATCCTACATGGACAGATAACGATAGGACAAGCAGGAGTGGTTTTAAAGCAACAGAGGAGAGATTTAGATGAGATATTAAGAAGAATTTCTTCACTCAGAGAGTGGTGAAAGGTTGTCCAGAGAAGCTGTGGCTGCCCCTGGAAGTGTTCAAGGCTAGGCTGGATGGGGTTTGGAGCAACCTGGGATAGTGGAAGGTTCTGTCCCATGGCAGGGGGTGGAACTGGATGATCTTTAAGGTCACTTCCAACCCAAACCATTCCATGATTCCACAAATGCAACCTCCCCTAGAGATACCGACTGCTTGTCCAGCAATCCTCTCTTCACACAAGGAAAACGACCTCTAATAATTGTACCTACTAATTACCAGTGACTGCTCTCTGTGGAGTTGTGCCATATTTTATTTTTCTCTGGGGTCATCTGGGATGGCCCATGAAGGCCAAAAGCAGGAAGCTGGTGAAGGATGGATCTGCACAGCCTGGCTTCAGAGACTTCCCAAATGTCTCAGGTTGGATACATCTTTTTTTTTTTTTTTTTTTGAGCACATCAGTATGAGCCAAGAGCAACATCTACTGGCCAAGCTGTTTAGCAAGACCAAGTGTAGATCTGGCACAACTCATGGATTTTACACATCTGTGAGATATTTTTAGATATTACCCAAGCACCAGGATTAGCACCAGCACTTCCCAGCTGTGCAAGTTGCCACCAAAGCAAATATCTCAGCCCTGCACACCTGGGCTTGGCTTTTATCCATCCCTAATGTGAAAATTGCTTTTCAAGCCCACTGTGTTCTGGGTAACACATCTCTATAAATGGAAGTATCTGTGCATCTCCATTTCTTCTTAGCAAAGTGCTCCTTGCACTTCCTGTTGGGAATGAAACAATCTAAGGGGAGTTGCAGCCCCTTCATTGCCACCAAAACTGCAAGAAACTTTCCATGGGGGGCATTCGAGAGGTCTAACTTTACATATCAAAAACAAAGGGTCCAAATTTGGAGTCTGAGCCTGTTCTGGTGGGAGCTAAGAGAATGTGTGGACTTCAAAATAGGAGCTCAGAGTAATAAATGGTGCTGGCAAAGCTGGGTTGTGAGGAAAGATTATGGGAAGGGGCTTCACCTCCCAAAACTGTCCAGATGTGTCAAATTCAACGTTATTATCAGCCCTTGGGGTTTTTTTCCCAATCCTTCCCAAAAGGCAGCATGGGAATGTGTGGGAATGAGAGCAAGAAATCAGAGGAGCTACACCCAAAAAAAAAACAAGAAAAAAAGGAAAATGGAGAGACTGTGAGTTCATCTTGTTAGGAAGAATGAGAAGAAACCCCATGAATAACAGGCACAGCTCAGGTCTCCCCCTCTGCAGCCTGGAGCATTGGGCTGTTCAGGCACTGAGAGGAGAACAGAGCTCTGAGGAACTCTAAATCAATTACACATAAACCACAATTTCCTCCCCTCATGAGGGCCACTTCTCCCTGCAGAGCAGGATTTGAAGGGGAGTAAGAGAAAAGCAGCCTGATCTGTATTCTGAGCTCACTGCAAGATCCCAGACCCCTCTCTAGGGCATTGCCAGGCGAGCAACAAACAGCCCAGGTGGTTTTAGAGGTCTGTGAGCAGATCTGTCCACCTGGGCACTTCCTAATTAAGGGAGGAAAATAAGAACTCTGAAAATACAGACTTTATATTTGGCCATGTTGCTTAAGAGGGAGATGGATCTGCCCCTAGAAATGCCCATTTCTCTCTGTTGGTTATAGAAGGAGACCAAATTACCTCCTTAGACATCAAGGATGCTTTTTGGTCAGAGAAATCCTTCTCTCATCGGGGATGGGAGATGGCAGAGAACCACAAGTGGTTAAAATGAGCAGGAAACACAAGCCAGAGCTGTATAAAGGGAGAAGGAACAACCCTGCCTGCTGCAGGCAGGTGGTGAACTCGCTCTATGCAGGTGCCTGGCCTGCTCCTGCTGACTCACAGCCACATCCAAGTGTCCCTGGGGCAGTCCCCTCTCAGGACAGGACCTGCAGGTCCTTGCAGACTAAACTGAAACCAGGGCATCCAGGTGTGCAGGGAGCTGTGGCCTCTGGAGGAGCAGGACCAGCGGCATCACAGGACTCTGGATGTTGTCAGAAATCTCATGCATGACCTCTCAAGAGTCATCTTCCCTCTGCCTGATCTCCGAGGTGGGAGTGTCTCTGATAATGATGGGAAATAGGTGACATAGGAAGGTGTAAAACTGGGAGAGGAAAGACAAATTTTGCCCTCTGTGGCCATGACCTATGGACACAGACCTCAGATGGAAACAACTCTGTGTTTCTTATTAAACCTGGTGTAGCCCAAAAACCCCAATCAGATCCCACAGCCACAATCTTACCCAGAAATGGACTGTAACCAAACCCTCCTCTCTGGACAGGTGTGGTGCCTGCCCACATGAAACAGGTAACACAGATAAGGAAGGTTTTTCTGCCCATTTCTGGCCCAAAGATGATGGCATGGCTGAGTCCCTTCATGGGGAGGACAGGAAGGTTCTCTCAGGGAAAGGGATCACCCTGCTCCTCCAAACTGCAGCACAGACTGGGGTTTGACCCAATACCAGCGAGAGTTTAAGAGGACCAGGAAGATCAGAATGGTCTTTAAGGCTCATTTTACCTCTCCTCAAGGATGCCTGGACTTATCCAATGTTTTGTGGTGACTTCCTTAACTTCCACCTGGTTTTGGGCACAAGTTTCTAGACATGGCTTCAGTGCAGCACTTGTGGGAGGAAAGGGAAAGGCCACAGGGAGTTTGAGTCTTCCTCCACTCTCTGCCACAGTAATCTCCTGGCTACAGAAATGGTGCATGGAAATTATAATGCCAAGTGCTTGGGAAAAAGGAGTGCTCTTAAACTTATGGAAAAAAAGATAACTCCAGGCTATAGAAGCCCAGGGGCCTGGTTTCGGCCTGATGCCTCCCAGAAATTATCTATTTCTAGATAAAAAGTGGAATCAAAAAGCTGCATCCAAGCAGATGGGCTGGTTCTGATCCCTGGCTGAGCAGGCACACGAGGATCCACGCAGGTAAGACGTGAGCAGAGGCCAAATAAAGAACAGAACAGCAACCCAAGACAGGAGGGGCACAAGCCCGAAGGGAAAGGTTGAGCTCTGGTGTCTCCCTGAATAATACAAGGTGCAAAATATTCTGTTACCAGCCTGGGGAGCAGACAATTAAAACACTACTTGAAGCAAATGTCTCCTGACTGTGGCTCAGAATTTCAATTAGGCTGGGAAGGCTTATTGCACTTAAGTGCAGGTTAGTGACATTTCAGGAAGGAGAGATTGATTGGGAGCTGGGTCACAGCTCAGCAGCAGGGATCATGTCTAGGGGCCTGTCCTTAAAAACAATGTGTGATCTCTGTGTGGCATTTTCCTTGTTTAGCTCCTTTATGTTTCCTTTGAGGATGAATAATCCCAGTAGCCAGAGCTGTGTCCCCTCCTCTCAAACACTGACTTCTTTTCTTACTCATTTCCTTGTTCCAAGTTCTTTAAGCATCCTTAGGTGTCCAAGCAGTATTTCCTCTGGCTCTTCTCTTCCTCCTAAGGTAATTAACCTTTTCTTGTCTCGAGAATCAGTTTCTGCCTTGCAGGAAACTTTTTGCTTACTGGTTCATCAGCTTTGCAGAGCCACAGAAAACGGGAGAGTGTCTGCTACTACTACAAGCTGCAGGTACAAACAACCTCACTCCAGCTATTCTGTCTGGAAAACAAAGTGGGAAAATGGCCTCAACCAGCTCAAAAATTAAAAATAATTATTGGAAGACACCAAGTGTACACCAGGGAAAGTCCAGTAGGTGATAAACCCAGGCAGGACAATGTCTGGTTCTTTGGTGTGGCTAGAGGTGACTGAGAGAGCTACAGGTTTTGGGAGATGTGCATGAGACAGGATTTTTTTTTTCCCCATAAAACATCCCAAAATTCATTCATTCCTCACCATTCTCACCCATCTATACACAACTGCATGGATAATAAAAACGTCACCCAAAACAAAACACTGTCAAAAGAAAACACTCTGGTCTAGCACTTCATCTCCAGCACAGAAAAAAACCTCTGCAAGGGACACACAGTGGGGAGATGAGGAGCAAATCAAATAATCAGACAGGATTAGGTTAACCATGAGAGGTTTAGATTAGATATTAGGGAGTATTTCTTCACTGAAGGGGTGGTCAGGCATTGGAACAGGGGAGTGGTGAATTCACCATGCCTGGAAGTGTCCAAAAGGTGAGTGGATGTGGCTCTTGGGGACATGGCTCAGTGGTGGACTTGCCAGTGCTGGGTTAACAGCTGGAATTGATGATCTCAGAGATTTTTCCAACCTTATCATTTTCTGATTCCAAGATTTCTGCCACCAAAAAACTGCTGCAAAGGAGCCTCATTTGGACCCACGATGGGCACACTGAGGGCAAGTCTAACATGTTCTCTGCTCAGAGGGGGTCAATTTATTTTTTAATCACCATGAATAGATTTTTTTTAATTTTTTTTTACTCTATAAATCTGCTGGATTGGTTTCTGGAACCATGGATTTTTCAGTGTCGTGCCACAAGTGGCTCCACAGATTCATGATGGGCAAACACTTCTCTCCTCGTGCTCTTCCAGGTCAAACTGCCTTGGTTCAGTCTCTCAGGATGGCCAGCTCTGAGCTATGACCTTGGAATCTTAAAACAGAATCATTAAGGCTGGAAACGACCTCTGAGATCATTGAACCCAACTGTTGGAAATGATACAAAATTTAAAATTTTAGTACCACTTCAGTCAGGGGTTTTGTTCGCCTCTGCCCCGGGGGAAGGGAATTGAAGTTTCTTTTCTAAAGATTGTTTCACCAGGTGAGGTCTGATGAGCTGAACATCTCAGCAGACTGGGAGCAGCACAGAAGACATACAAAAAAAACCAACAATCATTAATGACCATTAACGAACATCAACTCCAAACATCACCCCGGGGACACCTGGTCTGGGAAAAGAGAGATAAGAGAAAGGAGAACCTAATTAACCCCTGAGGCGAAGGGATCAATAACCAATAGGAACCCAAATACTAAGAACTTGGGACCACTAAGCATTAAACCAATAAATTTCTCTGGGTTTTGTCTGTACATGTGGAATATCTAGTAAAATACCTAGAAATCTGTGAAATATCTAGAAATCTGTGAAAAAAATCTAGTAAATATCATGTGTGATGGAAGGATTTTCTCTGCACAACCCGGGCAATGTGTGGATCAAATTATTTCTGTTGCACATCCTGGCCAGAAAAAAGTAATGCCTTGATTCTCCAACATTCAAAAAAAATGCTGTTGGGAGTTTTTTGTTTTTCCCACAGTTTCAGTGACAAAACCATTAACCCATCTCTGCCAGGGCCACCACTAAACCATGGCCCCAGGCACTCAGGAAAGAGGTGACAGCATCCTTCCTCTCAGGAACCAGCCAGCTCTCATCCCAACTTTTCTATTTTGGCCCCAAACACTGCTCAGGTGGGGTCTGCAGGTCCTTCCACCCCTCATCCACACTCCACCTCTAACCCCAGACACAGCCAGCCTGCACTCAGCAGACTTAGAACATTTCCTAAAAGCCAGGCTTTTCCTCTGGAAAGGGATTTGATCGTGCTGAAAGGCAAATATTTGCCAGAGAAGGTCTTGCTGGGTCCTTCAGGGATCTCTGCACGCACAGGGCAAATTACTGGTGCTCGCTGCTTGGAGCACAGGAGTAAAACATGATTTATTTTTTTTTTTTCTTTTCCCCTTCACCAAAGGATGTTTTCTTTTCCCTTGGTCAGCTCTGAGAAAGGTTTTATTATCAGAGGAAAGTCCATTTGGTATCCTCACTGATCCTTCCCCACGGAGCCATCCATGGCCCCGAGCCCCTCGAAAACCACCCCGGCCCCTTGAAAGCTCCGTGGAGTTTTCCCAACTCCCCTCCAACAGATTATTCCTCTCTGCATCCGTGGAGTGAGATGAATCAATGGAGGACCCAGGAGGGTTATTTTGCCCATGAATTATTTACACCCACTGAGTAATACTTCATTTTAGACTGGCCTTGTTTTACGCTTGTAATTTTTAATTCTTATAATTCCACCTCCAGCAAGCAGAGGCTCCTGAGAGCAGTAGATTATATCTCAGCGGGCACACTCTGGGATGCATAAATAACCTCTCCTCTGCTGACAGCACATGGGAAATGGGCTGGGCTTTCATTGAGGTTAAGATTTTCCCCCCTCTCTCTGTCTTAAAGGAATCTTTATCTCCGTGCAGCTATTCTGCAACACTCCTCCGTTTGGTAGCAAAAGAACTATTTAAATGCAAATGTTGACTTTTTTGCCAGGGGCTGGAGGGAAAATAGTTGTCTAATGATGTCCTTCCAAAAGTACAACTGGTGCTGTTTGTAAAGGAATTGCATCAGGAGGAGTCGGGACTTTGGTTCCTTGCGCTCCCAAACGCCTCTGCCCATGCTGACTTCTACCCCTCGAGGTCATTGCCAGGAAAAAAACTAATTGAAATAACCCAAATATAAAAATATTTATAAAGAATATACTAAAATCAAAGCAGTCTTTTGATGAGATTTCCCCTTCCTCTGCTCAGCCTTCTGAAGGTTGAGATGGTTGGGGTTCTTTTTTCTCCTCTCTCTTGGGTCTGAATTTTCAGACATTGAATATCGGAGTGACAGGGACTGCAAGGTGACTTTTGGGCTGGGGCCGACTTGGAAGGGGAAGAGGAGATTCAGATGCTGAAGGTGAGTGGGAAGGAAAGGAGAGGCAGAGTGAAGAAGAAATGAAAAAGATGCCTGGAGCAGAGTGATTAATTTTGTCAGGGGAAAACCACTCTTCACTGTTTTGTACCATTTTCCTCTCTTGATTCTGATTTAAAGCCAAAGTTAGCCAGATCATCCAGACTTGCTTGCAAAGCAAACAGCCCAGGGAAGCTGAAAGAAGTCCAAAGTTACACCAGACAGGGGAAGGGAAGGAAACCCAAAACACCCAACCAACATTCCCACAGAAGCACCTTCACCCACAGCCAGAGGGGAGAACTAAACACATACCCTGGATTTAATTTCGGGCCATGTCCCCTGCTCCCCATAATCAAGTTTTGTGTAGGAGCAGGAAGGGCTCAAAGCAATTAAGAGACAGATTCGTGGGTGAGGCAGTGCCTGGAGACACCGAAGTTTTCCTCAAACAGGGAACATGGGGAAGGGGTGGATAAGCTGTGAGACAGGAGCTGGAAGCTGGGAAAAATCCCGGTGGGTCTGGCCAAGGCTTCCCACATCCTTCTCCATCCTTCCCCCTCCTTCCCCTCTCAGGGCTCGGGCTCTGCAGGCTGCTGAGCTTCAGCCCATTGCGATTTGATGGAGTTCAGTTACCAAGGAGACAACGATCTGCAAAGGGGAACCTTTGTGGCATCCGGGGGAGGAGAATCGATGCAGATCACTCCGGGCTTGAGGATGGCCCCAGGCCCGGAGCTCAGGAGCAGGGAACCGATTGTCCTGGTGCTTGAGAGGTATGGGGGGCAGGCTGCAGCCTAGAGACCTCCAAAATACCACTTCGAATGAGAGCAGTCTCTCTGTGGGATGAGGAAGGGTCAGTCTGTCCTAAAGCCTGTGCTTAGCACCAGCTGGACCGTTTACCTGGGACACTGGGGATGAGAAATGGTCCCTTTCTCTAACACCACCCTGTATCCCAAGGAACCTGTTGGAGAAATAAGGATCACCTCCCTGAAGTTCCTGCAGCTGAGAAGAGCTGGAAGCAAGGTTTCAATCGTTCTGCTTAGATCAGGGCTAATTTTTTAGAGTGGGGTAGAAAAGTTTGGCAAGCTCCTGCCAGTGTCCTGGATTTCCTTCTTCCTTACCCTTCATGAACCAAGGGATTTTCACCCTGCCCTGGCATTTGCCAGAACTCAGATGGAGTTTAGAGGTGCAGCAGGAAGGGGAGGCTGCATTGCTCTGGAGGTCAGAAGAGACACATCTCCAAACCCAAGGATTGTGAAGGATAATAAACCCCCTTGGCTGGAGCATTGCAGCTCTGGCTGCTCCTGACTGGTCCTGAGCAGCCACTCGAAGAACTGACCCAGCACCATCCCTCTCCCTCCTTTCCTGCTGGAATGCTGAGACTGGGAAAGACTCCTTCTCCTCCCAGTCCTCACTCCATGATCAAGCCATGAGCACGAAGGATGAGTGCTGAGGGACCTCACTAACTGGAGATGTTTTTAGTGAGTCTGCAGAATGGGGTTAAAAACCAGGAATTCAGGGGATGAACCTTCCTCCAGCAGCTGGGGAAGGAGGAAAATACAATTCAGTTCTGTATATTCTGCTTGCCTGGGGAAGGCTCTGTAGCTGAGTTGTCAGGTTTAATCTCTTCCCAACATGTATCCTGCAAATAACTCCTTTGTTCCATTTTAAGATCAGCAGCTCAAACTCTGGAGCAGTGACAGTCTCCAGCAAGGATTTCATGGGAGAGAAGGGAGGCTCCTCCCATGTGAGTTTTGAGATGTTCTCTGCATGAAGGAGGCTGTGAAAAAAGCACTCGAGATCTGGTGACCCCACAGCAAGCACCTGGCTTGGGAGGGACCTTAAAGACCACCAAATTCCAACCCCTCTGAAGTGAACAGGGGCACCTTCCACCCGCCCAGGTTGCTCAGAGCCCAATCCAACCTGGGGAAATCTTTTGTAATCCCAAAACCCCACAAAACAGAGTAAAATCTTTTGTAATCCCAAAAACCCACAAGACAGAGTAATAAATCTGGATGTGGTGGCTCCCCCACTGGTTTTGGACAACAGGTAACTAGGGATGGACTGGGTAAGGATTAGGGGTGGGTTGAGAGCTCCTGCCTAGGGATGGACGAGTCAGTCCCAAGGCGGTTCTGATTCCCCAGTCTTGATAGAGAAAATTAGAAAGTTTGGTCATCAGTGTTACAGAACATTTCAGGCTGGTCTGGGGACAGACTTGTTCAGCCAGATTTTTGCATCCCCACCCTGTCTGGGGAACAGCAGGAGCTGATTTTGGAGGGGGAAGAGGAATGATGCACATTTTCAGCTGTTATTGGTGCTGTTTCTCTGTGCATCAGTTCACGGGAACATCGTTCAGGCTGAGGACAAGTGGGAAGAATAAGTCATTCCCTGTCTAGCGAGCCCTCCAACTCACCCAGCCTGCAACACCCACAGGCCCTCCCCAGGCTACCCTGGGCTCCATCTGGACTGTGCTTTTCAGGTGGAAGTTCTAAACCATTTCCCAAACCCCCAGCCAGCAGGGAATCATAGAATTCCAGCACGGTTTGGGTTGGAAGAGACCTTTTTTCTTATTCCAACCCACATTCCCTTATCCCAGGTTGCTCCAAGCCCCATCCAACCTGGCCTTGGACACTTCCAGGGATGGGGCAGCCACAGCTTCTCTGGGCAGCCTGTGCCAGGGCCTCACCACCCTCACAGGGAAGAATTTCTTCCCAATATCCAATTTAAACCTGCCCTCCTCCATCTTAATTCTCCTTTGTCCTATCACTACATGCCCTTAAACAAACACATAAATATCCTGAAAGAACACCACTGGTGAGAGTTAAAAATCTTCAAGTGGAAGAGATACCCAGACCTTAGAAAATGAACAAGAGTTTCATAAGTAATGAATAATATGAATTTTTGTTCCTGAACTTCATCTTCCCATGGCTTGCAGAGCAGCCACACAACACAGCTGTGCTGGAAGAAGGAATACAAAGGTTATTTTACCCAGCACCAAAGTGCAGCTGATTCTGATGTGGAACACCCCAGTTTCCAAGGGACAGTGGTTTTGGGAAAGCCACGCTCCAGCAGTAATTGCTCCAGAACTTTGACATCCCAGGCAATCAGGATCTCCATGCTGAAGATGCTTTTCCAGCATCTCTGTGATGGGAGCTCGCCCAGAAGCAGGAAAACTTAAACAAAACAAACACACAAAAAAAACCCACAAAATCCAGTGCCAGCAGAGCAGCAGAGCAAAGACCTCAGCATGGAGCAGAGCAAAGAGGTTTCATCAGGGCATTTGATGGTAAGAGTTCCCTAAAACTCTTTTTGTTAGAATATCCAAGTTGTTTCCTGACCTAAAGACAAATTTTTCATGGAAGCATCTGGGGTTTTCTGTGTTTTTAAACGAAAGAGGGAAATGTTAGAACTCGATGTTCTGTGTAGGACATTCCTGCTAGACCCATTTTGAGGGGGAGCAGGAAGACAAGAACTGGAAGTGTGTCACTGCTGGGGGAGTTAGGAGGAGATTTTTAATGGCTTTGGAGAAATGAAAGGGCAGGAAATTTAAGACAAAACTTTTCAAGTGGGTGAAAATATCCTCCCATATCTAATTAGGAATTAGTAGAAGGTTCAAAAGGAAATGAAAGATCTGTGATGTGAATCACAGAATGAAAGTTCTATGATGTGAATCACAGAACCATGGAATGGCTTGGGCTGAAAGGGACCTTAAAGATCATCTCATTTGAGTTGGAAGGGACTTTGATTATCACCTAATTCCAGCCCTCCTGCCAGGGGCAGGGACATCTTCCACTATCCCAGGTTTCTCCAAGCCCCATCCAACCTGGCCTTGGACACTTCCAGGGATGGGGCTTCTCAGGGCAACCTGTACCAGGGCCTTCCCACTCTCACAGGGAAGAATTTCTCCCAAATATCCATCTGAGGCTCCGGAAAGAAAAGAAACATTTCTGTCCTTGCACTTGGAGTCCTGGGAATGGGTCAGTAAAAAGTCCAGCTCATGGTACACCCCAAGGCAGTGGAGCAGTGGAATTCTTCCCTGGTCCTCTTGCCCTCTGCAGGTTTAGAGGACACTTCCACTAGTCCTGGATGTGAGTAGGCATTTCTGGACAAGTTAAAAAAGGAAAAGAAAGGAAAGGGAGGGAAGCAGCCCTGCTGACAGGTGATAGGACAAGGCAAAATGGCCTCCAGTTGAACTAAGGAAGGTTCAGGTTGGGTAACAGGAAAATTTCTTGACTGAAAGATTGGATGAGCATTGGAACAGGCTGCTCAGGGAAGTGGTGGAGTCATCATCCCTGGGAGTGTTTAAAAAGTGAGCAGACCTAGCACTTTGCCATATGTTTTAGTGGGCAAGGTGGTGATCAGCTGAAGGTTGGATTTGATGATTGTGGACTCTTTTCCAGCCTTAATGATTCAATGATTCTGTGATTCTATGAAGGAGAAAAAGACACCATAAAAGAAAGAAAAAATTGCTTTTTCCTACTAACCTCCCTCTGAAAGCCTTAAAGATATTTAAATCTTTTATTCACGTGGGGAAACTGAGGCACAAAGACATTAAACTTCTTGCCCAAAGACGCACGAGCAGAGACCTGAAGTCCCTTTCCTCTGTTATGACTGCAGTGAGACCAGGGAGAGGCACTTGAGGGGTATAAAATCCTCACAGAAAGGGTTGGATACCACACCCCATCACTTGCAGAGCCCTGGCTCCAGAGCTCAGCTCCATCTCCCGGAGTGAGAGCAGCATCCGCTCGGAGGCGCAGGGCACAGCCAAGCAGAAGAAAGGTCAACTGCTTCCTCCTCCCGCTCCCCTCCAGGTTGGAAGCAGGGAGAGCTCTCCCTGGCACCGTGGATGCTCCCTGGGCTCCTCACCCCCTGATAATTAATTATCCCACCAGGCCATGTGAGAGCAGAGCAGCAGAGGCCCCTCGGGGCCAGGGCGAGCGGGAGGGAGCAAAGCGGAGGCAAAGCCGCGCGCTCCCGCTCGCCCTGGATCCCGGAGAGGAAGAAAGCCAAGCGCCTTCCCCATGACCTGAGCTCACCCCTGGGCCCAGGGAACCTTATGGGCTGTGACACAGGACCAGGCTTGCAGGAGGGGGCTGTGGTTTGCCGCGATGTGCAGCGCTGAAGGGGACACCGCAGCGGTCCCGAGTCATCGCGGGGTCTGGGAACTCTTCCTGCTGCCTTGATTCAATGTGACAAACTCATTTCTTCTGCAGCGTGGCTGCGTTTAACCAAATGGCAACTTCTGTCCTGGGCTGAGATGTGGCATTTGGGAGGGCAGAGCTGTGGCATTTGGGAGGGCAGAGCTGTCTCTGCCAGTGAGGCCCCACAACCACACTGACCTAAGCTGGTCGTGGTGAATGTTTGGTGCCTTCCTGCTGTCCCCAAACTTTATGGGGTGACCCCAAAGACGAACACACAGCCTCAGACATGGCTTTAATCCTCTGACCCAGCATCCCAGACCCCTTTTTATCCCATTGGCTCCATGCACCCACTGGAAATCACCTGGATCTGCTGCATATGCATCACCTGCCCTTTCCCTGCATCTCCACGCTTTGGGGAGCTCAGCCCATAGGAACATGGAATGGTTTGGGTTGGAAAATAGCTTAAAAATCATCTCCTTCCACCCCCTGCAATGGGCAGCGACACTTTCCACTATCCCAGGCTGCTCCAAGCTCCATCCAACCCAGTCTTGAACACTTCCAGAAATGGGGCAGCCCCAGCTTCTTTGAGAAACCTGTGCCAAGGCCTCACCACCCTCACAGGGAAGAAATTCGTCTCTGGAGCACTTTCAAAGACAGCAAATCAGGTGTTCATCTCGAAATGGCCTCCAAATCCCAACTTCCTCCAGAAAACTGATCCAGCTGGTCACAGAGCAAGTGTCCAGCTGCCAAGTTCACCCCCTTGAAGTCCACTCAGGTTTGGGGCCAGGTCCCTCTTGCTCATTCAGGATATCTGCTGAGCCCCAGAAAAACATCCTAGACAAAAAAACACCCTGGACAAACACCCCACTCCATCCAGCTCCCATATTCCCTTCTGCTTCCAGCAGGATCCAGAGCATCCAACACTGATCAGCAACAGGAGCAAAACCCTTCCCTTTAATGCCCCAAGGTGGCCAAGAGCAGCACACCAGGGACAGATTTGAGCCCTGCAGGGAAGAAAACATCTCTTTACTCCCTGAGAGAAGGGAGAGCTTTGCTTTCAGAGGAGCAAATGCCATCTGTTCCCATCGCCCACAGATCCGGCCACGCTGTGCGGCTGCGTCACCGCTCCGAGCACAAGGCATCAGAGACAGGCACCAGCAGCAAGGGATGTTTAACCCTGCTCCATCCTGGCCAGCAGGACAAAACCCAGCCACAAGCACCATCACACCTGAGCTGGCACAAGGTAGGGCTGGCAGTGCCAAGAGATGCCCCAAGAATTTGCTCCAAACCTCCCTGGTGATGTCGCATCCAAGCAGGGGAAGTCTGTAAAACTCAGGCAGGAGGACTGGGGGAACACACGAGACTGAAAAAGCAGAGGGAAGACAGCCAGGTTTGGCTCATTGCTTCTGGCCTTGGAGCATCCTGTTGTCACCAGGAAATCCTTTCACATGCACAGGAGGAGGCCTTCAGCAGCAAAAGAGCAGGGAAGCTCCTTTGGAATGGAATCCATTGCACCAGAGAGACCTGGAGTAAAAGGGGCAGAGGAAAACCTGATTCCTCTGCTTCCTCCTCCAGCTGAAACCTGCTTTGTTCAGAGAGGGCTCAGAGAGGGCTCCTGTATCCCTGTTTAATGACCCACTCTGCATTTACATTTAATTAGAGGAATGAAAGAGCCAATTAACAAGATCTACACTGAATGCAAACAAAAGGGATGGCTGGTGACTCAGCTGCAGGGGCAGAGCCAAGGGCTGGGGCTTTGCAGGCAGCTGAACCAGACCCCAGGGCAGGCTGTTGCCAGGAGGCACCACCCTTGTGCCTCCTTCCTGAGGATTCTGGGGTTGCTCCATTCTTTGGGCCCCCTCATGGATCCAAATTCAAACTCATCCCTGTTTTTCTTTCCTGGAGTTGGTTTTCAGCTGGGTGATGAGCAGAGTCACTCACCACACACTGCAGTGTCGCTGGTGCTGACGTGGGGGAGGCCAAGACCTTGCTCAGAGAGAGGAGAGGAGGCCAAAGCACCTTTGTCAGAGCCAGCCCAGCATGATTTTGCCTCACTTGGGTCTCAGAAATTCCACAAATTCCTGTGCACAGCTGCTGAGGGGCCTAAATTTGCACCCCTGGCAGTTATTCTGCATCATTCCTCCTGTGCCAGCACGGCTGCCTGTGGGTCCTCACAGCAAATCAGCCCAAGTACATGACTAAAAAGCCTTATTTTTTTATTTTTTAAGCTACACCAGCTCCCCATCCAATGCTGCAGGTGGTTGCTGTTGAGGAAGGTGCACTGGGCTGTGTGAGCTGGTCCCAGCCCTTCCTGCATTGTGAAAATCACGTGCAATGAGGCTGAAAGTGCTTCCAGTGCTGGCTCAAAGGGAGCAGGAACAGAACCAGGTGTGTCCCACCCTTCTCATGGGGTGGGATCTCATTAACCCCAGATGCAGAAACATCTCTGTCCTGCTGTGAACCAGAGCTCATTGCTGAGCCCAGCCCCAAATTAAAACAGGCATGGAAAGGTGTGGGGAAGGAAGATTCCAGATGGCATCATTTTAATAAGAGGTGATGCTTGAAAGGAAGGGAGCAATGAGAGGGTGGGGAAGGCAACCCCCAGGCAGGGCCAGAGGCTGATCATGAAGAGGGGGCAGGCAGGAGAATCACCTGAAGATTTGCTGAGGCTGATGTGAGAGCAGATCTCAGCAACCATGAAATGGGGAACCTCCCAAAGGTTTAGACTTCCTGAGAGCCTCTTTTTCCTTTTAGTTGTTGATTTCTTTGTTTGCTTTAGTGCTGAGGAATACTCTGGGCTGCACAGGCTTTAGTAACGTTCTGCCTGCAGCGCTCTCGGGCTCCAGCTCTTAAGGATACACCCCAGAGAAAAACCTCTCCTGGAAAGGGGATGGAGAGGAGCCAGCAAGCTCAGAGGGCTTCAGGGCTGCCCTTGGTAGCCCATTTCATCCCAAAGATGATGAGGTGAAATCCACTTGCACTCAGAGCCAGTGTGAGGCTGCCCACGCACTGAGACATCACCCATAACCATTCCTCATCCTCCACATCCACTCTCCACCTTCCTTGCTAAACATCCTGACTCCTTCCCTCTGAGGCCTATTTTGGGATGGGTCAGGGCCTGCCCTCACACCCACCACTCACCTCCCAGAGCAGCTCTTTGCTGGCTCAGAAGGGAGCTCAGGGTGACTTGCTGAGAAGGGAACGTCTCCAGTGGGGACAGCTGGAGTTACTCACTGCCGCACTCGGGACCTGAGAGCTGAGTTCCTCTGCTGCTCACAGTCACTCAGCTCGAATCAGATCTGAGAGACAGAGCTCGTGGCACAAAGAGAGCAGCAAACCATTTACTGCAGTGGATGTCCCAGATACAGTAATGAGGGTTATGATCAAACTGAGCTGGGAGAATGGCACGTCCTAGGACGTATGTGCTGGCAAATGAATCCCTGTCATTACCTGATCTGCCCAAACCTGAGCTTCCCTGCCTCTCACAGCGCTCTCAGTAAAGGTTTTTGAGTAGTGAGCAAGAATTTTCACTCTGGACTCACTCCTCCTAATGGTCTCTCCAGCTCCTTTGTTGAACCACCTCCAGCTGTGCTGGTGCATGAGTAAGGAGTGTGGATCCATTATCAGAGAATAACCTTGACTTGCCCACCCTTGGCTCACATCCAGAGCAGCAGCAGATGCCCCAGCCACGACCAGAGCACAAGCAAAACCAGCCCAGCATTTTCACCTCCACAAATGGAGCATCACAGAGGTGACAGCACCTCCAGAAGATGGAATGGAGACTTTTTCCATGAGACAAATTATTATCAAGACCAACCCACTTTTGTCCTTGCTCGCCCTGGTGTAAAATCAGAGCCCTTCAGCTCAGCTGAGTGACCCCACTTTTGCACCTTGGCAGCAAAGGGTGAACTCTGGTTCTTGATTTAGGCAGAAAAAGTTCAGTGTTAGGCAGACAGCAAATGGAGTAATCAGTGTGATGGATAGAAGCATCCTCAGGGCACCACAGATTTGTCACTGAAGCACTGAAAACCTACACTGGGCCACCAGAGAGATTTTTCTCTGTGCCACCCACCTGCCTCCTTCAACACTGGCCATTCCCTCATTTCCTAGAGTAAATGCCAGGGTGCTCTTGTTTGTGAGATGATTCTTTTCCTAAAAGAGAAGTAATTCCATGACCAGACTTCATCCACACCGACCACTGGGGTATTTATTGACTATTACAACTATTTCTATCCAGTTTTGCTAAGAGCCATCATCACAGCTCAGGGAGTGCTGGTGCTCAGCACTGTACATCTGCTTGCTAAAAAATGCCAATTTGCTCTCAAGATCTGAGTCAGAATAAAGGAAGAAAACAATAGGAGGATGAAAATCATGACCAAAAATGCCTCAACTTCTTCAAGGTCATGGGCTTGAAGCTTAGACTCTCCTGCAAGGTTCTGGACCAGCATCTTTAGACCCCTCCCATCACAAGACTGAGCTAAATTGGGTGCTGAGCCCGTGTCACGCAGTAGAGATGACACACTCCCAATATAAAACTAATTTCAGCATGCTGCACCATAAGAAAACACCCACATGGAATGAAGTTTAAACTAACATTATTTTTCTTCTTTTTTTGGCAAGAATGCATAAGTGGCAAGACCAGATGTTTCATGAATTCATGCATTCTATCAGCTTGTTTGCCTTCAGTAAAAGCAAAATCCAGAGCAGAAATGTGCAATCAATATTTGGGTTTTTCAGCCCAGAAGTGTTGGGCAAGGTGGCTGGTCTGGGCTTTCCCTCTGTTTTATTTTGTCAAAAACATCACCTAAAACAAAACCAACAAATTCAGTTTCCAGGTGCAGCCAAAGGTTTTCTTCAGCCCCAAACACTCACAGCCCTGAAGGGCCCTGGATCATGGGATCATAGAATGGTTTGAGCAGGGAGGGACCTTAAAAATCACCCAGTTAAAACCCCTGCCATGGGCAGGGGGCACCTTCCACTATCCCAGGTTGCTCCAAGCCTCATCCAACCTGGCCTTGGACACTTCCAGTGCTGGGGAGTCCACAGCCTCTTGGGGCAACTCCTGCCTGGGCCTCACCACCCTTAAAGCAAAGAATTTCTTCCCAAGATCTAATCTAAGTCCATCCTCCTCCAAATTAAGGCCATTCTGTCATGTCCTTTCACTACCAGCCCTTGTGAAAAGTCCCTCTCCAGCTTTCTTGTAAGCTGGATAATTGCAGGCCTGCCCCCATCTCCACCTGAGCATCCTCTGGATTCAGCCCACTGACCTCTGCCCATGGCAGAACCTGAAGGGATGAATCCCTCCAAGATTCCCACTTATTTACATCCTGCTCCACCATCCTAAGGAGCCTCTGAGTTGGGGAGGCCCCACTGGCTAAATGCCCCATGGTTGTCATTTCTGTGTATCTTTCTAATGTTTGTTAAAGAAACATATTAAGCTTTTTATTTCTTAGTTCCCTTCAAGAACAAACAACAGGAAAAAAAAATGTGTTGTGCCTCAGGCAGTCTTTTTTATTACCTTATATAGAGTTCATGCAATAAAGTCCATTAATTAAAACATGAATATTTAAAACTGCTTTCAAGAATGGTAGCCTTATCTCACCAGAGGAATGAAGAAAGAAGAAGGGGGGAAAAGAAAAGGGGGAAAAAAAAGTGGTAAAACACAAGAAAGGCAGGAGATAGTTCATTTTGCCAGAGGAGCATTCAATTATTTAATTGCTGAATTAATGCTTTGTCCCCAGGTGACACTGGATGTTCATTTGCAGCGGGAGGATCGGGATGGAAAAGGGTGGGGAGGGAAGGAGGGGGGGGAAGGCGAATACTCAGAGTTTTAATTAAAAGGTGAGGTAGACAAAGTTGCCATTCCTGTGAGTGTTGCCTTTCCAAGCCAGGACTTCCTCGGTGGAATGTCCTCGAAAGCAGAACAGCCATGGAAGGCTCAGGGACAGGGAGAGGCAGCTCAGCATCACAACACCCGCCTTGGAGGGCCTCTGCTCCTCAAAAACACATCCAAGGGTCTTGGTGGAACAGGGGACAGCCCCCAGGGTGGAAAAATGGAGGGAGAACAATGGGAAATATGGGAATCAGGAGTATATTTCAAAACTCTGCACGGGGCTTGTGCACAGGTACCACACCTGAGCTGGGATGTGGGGAAGGAAGGAGCTGAGGAGCAGCCAAAAGTCTCCAAACCCACAACTCTCCAGTAAAAGCCCCCCAAAAACCAGTGTGAATGCTGCAAGATCCCCCTGTGATAAGCCACACATGAAGGAGTGGAGAGAGCTTTGAGGAAGAGCTGGTGGTCCCTAGGAGGGGTTCAAACCACCAGCCAAGCACAAACTGGACCCAAAGCAGTTTGGAAGCATTTTGAGGAGCAGGAGAAGTCTGCTCAGGCTCTGCTGTGGAGGGCAGAGCAGAGGGATCCATGTCCCACATTCTTTTGGGATTTGGGGACAGCTTTGGCTGACTGCAACCTCAAAGCAAGTCCCTTCTTTGTCCCCTCAGAGCACCAAACCACGCAGGTTTCTCCTTTCCCACTGAGCTCTCAAGCCACTCTGGGGAATCCCTCGGTGTCCTTTGGCTCTGGGGGGAATAACTGAAATTCTGCTTTCTTGGGAAGGATCCCACAAGTATAAACAAAGCCATCTCCTCCTGAAACGCACCAGGAGGCACAGATAGGCCTCCTGGCACATTTTGGGAGAAGCAGGGAAAGGTTGAAGGATGAATCAGCCTCTTGTTCCCGCAGTGACTCCGCACACTGTGGGTCTCCAAGGGCTCTCTCCTTTGAGTGGGAAGCAGCAGGTCCTGGGTCTGTGTGTGAGGAGTGTTGGGGCTTCCCACAGGGGTCTCAGCACCAGGATTTGTTCATGGGTGGGTCACAAGAGACCTTAAAAATCATTTAGTCCCAACCCCGTGCCATGGGCAGGGACACCTTCCACTAGACCAGGTTGCTCCAAGCCCCATCCAAGCTGGCTTTGAACTCTTCCAGGGATGGGGCAGCCACAGCTTCTCTGGAAAACTTGAGCCAGGGCCTCACCACCCTCAAAGGGAAGAATTCCTTCCTAATATCCAATCTAAACCTGCCCTGCTTAAATTTAAGATCACTCCTCCTTGTCCTATCACTGCATGCTCTTGCAAAAGTCCCTCTCCAGGTCTCTTGGAGCCCCTTTAGGCACTGGAAGAGCCTTCTCTTCTCCAGGCTGGACATTCCTAGCTCTCCCAGCCTGACTCCACACTCCAGACCCAGCTGTGCCCCTGCCTCTGGCTCTCCGGACATGCTCAGATGGAGAAGTGCCCTGGGGCAGCTCTGTGCTTCATCCATTCCTTCCTCCACCACCTCTTCATTTATTTTATTTTCCTTCTGTGGTATTAAAAACATCTCTTTGAGTGGCCAGTGCCTGCCCTGGTTCACTGAGGAGTTCTGATCCAGAGAGAGAAGGTGCAAGACAAACTCTCCTCCACAAACCTTGGAAGTCTCCAGACCTATTTATGGGATTTCTCCAAGGCCTCCTGGCTCCTCCAGCCCCTCTCCAGAGAGCAGGACCCACTCCAGCTGGGTGACCCAGCTCACCCAGCACATATTGGAAACCTTAGATCTCCTCTTGTTCTTCTCCTGGGATTTTTTGTTTGCTTGTCATAGGTCCCTCTGCCTCCTGCACCCAGCACAGGAGCATCCCCAACCCCAGGAGAGAAGTGCAACCCTGCCCAGTGAGACCATGAGGGAGGGGTCCCAGGACACCTGATAAAATGCTGGCCCAGGTTTTCTTTCCAGGCAGAACCCCAAGGAAAAGATATTTCTGGGTTTACCTGTCTGATTTATATTCCTTCAACCACTGTCTGAGGCCAGGCACCCCAAGGGTGTTCAGTCCATAAAGGTTTCTGGTGAGTGTCACTCAGCCTGAGTGATCCCACTCACCAAAATAATACCTAGTACAGCACTTACCAGGTTTATTTGGCCCACCACCCCATCCAGGTCAGAAATGCTCCAGATATCTTATGTTATGTCCAGAAAAAGCCCCAGCAGGGTGATGGTAGCAGGAGAATCCCAAAGGCATTGCTGGAAAATGAGGGTCACAAAGGATTTGGATACGAGCAGCAATGAGAGGAGTTGAGATTATCACAGGAGGGGAATATGAGACTTCACATGGTAGGAGATTTCATCCTTCCCAGTAATCACAGAGCTCTGTTTTTAGGAAGGGACAGCTTGTCACCTTGCCCTCTAATGCCAAGCTGAGAGCCAATCCAGCAGGCTCAGGAATGGGGATGGTTGGTCATGGTGTTTAAAGGCTTGGAAAAGCTTCAACTCTTCTCTTCCTCTGCCCTGAAGCAAAAGGCAACAAATTGTGCTGAGACAGGACTCACACTGAACATTCCAGCAGCTCCAGTGACAACAGGATGGACCATGGCACTGCTGAGCTGGGACAGGGACACCAGGGCTGGCAGCAGGGAAGGGATGGCACAGAGGGGAACGCTGCAGGTAATTCTGCTGAGCCAGGAAAGATCCCACCAGGTGGGATCCATCAGGCTCTCCCACAAGGTCTGTTTTCTCCTTGATGATCTCCCAGCTGCAGTCAGTCCTTGGAGGCAGCTGGTTGAACTCCCCTAAGGGGCCTCCTGAGCTCCTCCATGGCCCAGAAGCACAGAAGCACAAAAAGCAATCTCCTTAACTACTTCTCTGTGGTTACCTGGGGACTCTCCTGGTCCCTGCATCTTTTCTTCTTCACCAAGTATCCCCTCAGCAACCCAGCTGTCCTCCTGAGCAGCTCCCCTGCTGCCTTCTGTCAGCCTTCCTCTTACAAACATCACTTATCTCAAGTCACAGCATCACTCATTGATCTTGGCCGACCCTAAACAGCTGGAGGGCTGGGAGAGTTGGGATTGTCCAGCCTGGAGAAGGCTCCAGGGAGTCCTGGCACAGGTTGCTCAGGAAAGCTGCAGGTGCTCCATCCCTGGCAGTGTCCAAGGCCATCCAAGGTTGGATGGGACTCTGAACAACCTGGCCTAGTGGAAGGAGTCCTTGCCCATGAGAGGGGTTGGAATGTGATATTTAAGGTCCCTTCCAAACAAAACCATTCCATGATTCTATAAATTCCTGCCAAGCAGGACATCAGAATGAAAAATTAACAACTAAACCCAGCAAACCAAACAAAGGAAGAATAAAGGGTATGAAAGGAAGAGGATTTTGTGGGCAGAAACTGTCATCAGTCAATTTATTGATGATCCTTTGGCTGACTCCTGCTAGCAGGGTAGAAGACAAGCATTGAATAAACCCAGCTGTGAACAGCAGCCCTGGCACATCTTCCTGGATGTTTTTCTCCTGGGAATGGCCAGTTGCATCTTTCCCAGCATGTCCACACCGGAGTTCTGGTGCAAACACGTCTTTAATCCAGGTCTGTAGAGATTATTTAGTCCCAGACCCAGGTTAATGGGCATCAAGAGCAAACTGATACTGTCCAGCACCACCTCCACCAAGCACAACTGCCCAAGGAACTGGTGGATGTCCCATCCCTGGGACTGTCCAAGGCCAGGCTGGATGGGGCTTGGAGCAACCTGGGACAGTGGAAGGGTTGGAATGAGAAGTCTTGGAAGTCCTCTCCAACCCAACCCACTCTGTGACCTTCATGGACTGGAACTGTTCACTGAGACTGGATCATCTGGCATCTCCCCACACCAGGACAATTTTGCCTGTGGATATATCCACATCACCTCTGACTTTTGGCCTGGTGGCCTCACAGGGCACTAACTTTAAAGCCATGAAGCTCTGTGCACACCTGAGCTGTTTCCTTGCCCACCTGAGCTCTGGGCTGAGATGCTATGGAGGTCTAATGGCCAACCTGAACCTGTCCTGGTCATCCCCATGGCAGATGCCCCAACGTGCCTCTCCTCCACACTTCTACTGCTGACCAGAGTTGGTAGGAATGGGATTCTGTTGACAGCCTTGGTCACAAGTTTAGTCAAGTTACGGGAAGGAGATACCAAAACTAAGCCTTGATTTCATCCAGTAGGCACTTGGGAAACAGATCTGCATATGAAGTGCCCACAGATCACTGAATAAAGCCTTCCATGTGGATGGGTTCCACCTGGGAGAGAAGATTAAACAGGGACATGTGATGGGGTCACTGTTCCCCGTGTCCTATCCTGGCCTCCAGGAGATCCTGAAGCAGAATCTCCTTTTCTGATCAGTCTTGGGGTACCTGAGGAGCCAAAACCCTGCATCTTGGTCCTTCAGACTTCAAATTGAGGAGGAGAACCAGACAGACTGACAGCACCCCTGCTCCCAGCTGTTTCTCCTGCTTGCAGTGCCATACACTGAACTTCTTCACCTACCTCTGGTTTGGGCACCCTCAACACAAATATTCCCAAACTCCTGTCCCAAAACTAACAAGTGGGGAAGTGTCAGCTTCCAAATGCCCAAAATCCAAACTGACAGAGACCAGGGCATCCCCCTCTTCATCCAGGCAAGGTGACAAAGCCAGGGACTTGCACCTGTTCCTGCCTCAGGGCACAGGGGAGGATCAGACTGCCCAAAGTGCCCCAAAAAGAGCAGGACAAAGCAGCCACCCTGCCAGGGCAGCCGAGTTTCTCTGGGAAGCTGGAGCTGCAGCTTTCACAGCCTCCAGGTCCCTTCTTTACAGCTTCTAAACACCGGGCAGATCCCAAGCCAATAGCTGTTTGTTTAATGACATGGACCACTCAAGACCTATTGAGAGCATTCAGCTTAATGAGGTGTGTGGCAATTATCGCTCTATTGAAACTCGAGCCAGGGAACACAAAGAAATATATTTAAACTCTACAGATCTGCAATTCTGATGTGCTAAAGGACGTCCTTTCCCAGCCTGGCTGTCTCACCGTGCTGAAGGATAAAATATGGGATTTCAGTATCAGATTGTTGTCGGCAAGAGCAGAGTGTGCCAAAAGGAGATTCAGCGGCTGGAGGTGACATTGGCAGAGCCACCCCAGGGACACACAGTTGCTGAGTCCTCCCCAGGATGCTCGCTGAGAATCCCAAACCAGTTTTCTAACATATTTATCCCAAGCTTGTTCCAATTCTGTCCTGGGGAATGTGGGACTTGCAGGAGACAGAATCAACACCCATTCAAAATTTCACTGATTGTAAGGATGGGAAGATATGGGAAAAGAGATGAGTTACAGAGGTCTTGGTGATGCTCCCTCTGGAAGAGTCACTGAAACTGCAGGAAAAACAAAAATCTCTCCAGCAACATTTTTAGTGTTAGAGAATCGAGGCATTGCTTTATTCTGGCAGCCAGGATGTTGATCTGGCCAGGATGTGCAACAGAAATAATTTCATCCACACATTGCCCGGGTTGTGCAGAGAAAATAATCCTATGACACATGAATTTTAGTAGATTTTTCACATATTTTAGACAGTCAACACCCAGAGAAATTAATTGGTTCAGTGTTCATTGGTCCCAAGTTACACAGTTCTTAGTATTTGGGTTCCTGCTGGATCTCTTCCCCTCCAATGTTAATTAGGTTTTCATTCTTACATCCCTTTTCCCAGACCCCTTTTTCCAGACCAAGTCTCCTGGACCATGTCAGGGGTGATGTTTAGAGTTGATATTCTTTAATGGTCATTAATGGTTACTATTTTTGTTGTATCTTCTGTGCTACTCCCAGTCTGCTGAGATGTTCAGCTCATCAGACCTCGCCTGGTAAAACAATCTTTTTGAAAAAAAATCTCAATTCCCTTCCCTCAGGGCAAAGGAGAACAAAACTGACCAAAGTTACATTAAACACTTGAAATTTTGTATAATTTCCAATAGAAGGTTGGAAGGAACATTAAAGACCATCCTGTTCCAAACCCCTGCCATGGGCAGGGACATCTTCCACTAGACCAGGTTGCTCAGAGTCCCATCCATCCCAGCCTTGAGCACTTCCAGGGATGGGGAGCCCACAGCTTCTCTGGGAAACAAGTGAATTTAGTGCTGAAAATGGCACAGAGCCCTTCTCCCCTCTAGATTTGCTGTCTGCTGAATTTCTCAGGCAGCTTGGCTAAATATCATCTCTGCTAAGCCCTGGCTCCACCCAAAGCCTTTTGCACTTGGATAGAGGAAACCAGCAATGAAAAAGGGAAAACTCCCTTTAAAGGAAACCTGAAGGAATGACAGAGCTGTACCAGCAGTGAGAGTTGGGATCCAGCAGGTCAGAGAGCTCAGTGCCATGGAAACCCAGGGAGTTCAGGCATCACACAGGTGAATTGAACACCTAAAAATCTCCGTGGACCCAGTTCCTCTCACAGAAAAAAGAATTCCATTTTTCAGCCTGCTCCCATAGCCTAAATGCATCAGATATTCAGGGTGGGTAGTGAAAAGGGCCAGAGATTTAGGATAGGTGGTGAAAATGGACAGAATGCCTCTGTGCACCCTTTCTTTGAGGTGTCACATCCTCATTTTCTGCAGTTATAGATGGAAAACTACTCTGGAGATGTGATGATTTTGAGTGGTGTCAGTGTTTCCCTGCCCCTTAATTTCACCTCGTACTCCCATACAAAACATTTTGGGGTGACTGCTATGGAACCTGAACACGGGAGGACGTTAAAAAAATTGAAAATTTGAAAAAAAAAAAAAGAGAGAAAAAAGGGAAACTGAAAAGCTGAGCCTTTCACCAGGCTGCCACTCATTAAATTACCCGTAAAAGTCCCCACTGCAATAATGGGAGTAGCTGCCTGTGAAACTCCCTCGGCAACTGGATGTAAATTCCACCTTTAGTCCCCTGCGACAACGGCAGCGCATTGAGCCGGTAATTGCCGGTGTTTGGGCATTGTGGTCCTGTCCAGGAGCTGCTGGGCTCACAATGGAACCCATCGCTTCAGTTTGCTCCTTTTTCCCCACCCATCTCCGCACAGACACGAGGGGATGGATTCAGTGCTGAAAGCAGCCGGGACACGGGGAATTCCTGCTCACAGCACTCTGGCGCTCCTGTGCCCGTGCCTAATTCTCCCTGGGGTCCCGGGAAGGGATGGATGGGTGGGAATGCTTCGAGCTGCGCCAGGGGAGGTGTGGGCTGGACATTAAGAAGGATTTCTGTACTGTGAGGGTGGTCAAAAATCAGAAAAGGCTTTTTGGAGAGGTGGTTGATGTCCCATCCCTGTCAGTGCTTAGGAAGCATTTGGACAACGCCCTTAATTAAACTTTTGGTCAGGCAGTGGGACTAAATAATCATTGCAGGTCCTTTCCACTGAATCTATTCCACTCCATTCCATTCCATTCCATTCCATTCCATTCCATTCCATTCCAAGTGTAAGGTCTCTGATGATCCCAGAGAAGAACAGTAGGGCTTGTACAGGTCACAGAGATCTGAGTGTTTAAACTGAGCCAGAACCCCCTTTCCAGCCCCCAGGGAGGAGTTCCCCACATCTGCCTCATCCATAACACCCCCTGTGGCCACAGGCAAGAGGCACATCCCCATCAGGAGCTGCCCCACATGGGTCCTGTGGGGATCCACTGCAGGTGACAAGGTGAGCTCCCTGCCACCTCCCAGGCTCTATTTCAACCTCCTCCTCCTCCAGGAGCTGCTGAGGAGGATCAGGTCTTGTTGTCAGCTGCTAAAATTTTGGACTTGGGGGGATTTCAGGTAAAGTCTCCAGTAATTTCAGCAGTTTACACGGGAAGATTTTACACACAAGGAGCAATCAGTGCTTCCTTGCCCGGTGTTTTGTTGTCCACCTCTCACCACATCCAACCTCTGCTCCCAGGGATGTCCAGGTCAGACAACAGGGACAAACACAGGTGGAGAATGAGGAGCTGGAATGCAGCACATCTTCCAGACAGGCAATGAAAATGCACTCAGCCAAATCCCTTTGCCATCTGGTTGGCAAACCCAACACTCAGGCAAAACCAAAGCCAGACAACTTTGTCTGCAAGCTCAGCTGCTCCAGCCAGGGGGATTCTTGCTGGAGGAACAGAGCATGTGTCATAAAGAGCTGAAGATGTCAAGGAGAGGTTTGAGATCTGCCCCTGGGCAATTACTCACAGCTCTTTATCAATCTCTGGAGCTTTCATGGCCACTGAAGCTCATCTCAAACACAGGAAATGACTTATCATGTTATCTCTACTCCAGGTGAGATTAGAGATTTGAGGGGAGGGGAGCTGTGCCATCCAAGATGATTCCTGCAGCAGGGAGGGTGGGAATTGATTCATTTCTGTGCCTCTGCCTCCTCTTCCACACCGTGGACCCCATTCAGGAGCTACTCAGCCACAAATCCAGGCAGAGGCTCGGCCCTGCTGAGGAGACCAAAGCGTGTTTTGACCAAAAAACACACCAAGTATGAAGCAAAACTTCCCAATAACCAGAGAGGTTTGGAGGGTGTGTCCTGCAGTGAGAGATTTATGGAGTCCAGATACTTAATGGAGCAGAGGTTGAGATGGAACTTGCTCATGGGCCTCTCCAAACAGAGATCAGACACTGTGAGACATCTTAATCGAGGTGACAGAGATGGAAAAGCATCTAAAAGTGGAAGATGAAACACCACTGACAAAACAGAAGTGATGAGCATGTGTGAGGAAAGGGGATTTGATTTTGTTCAGAGCAATGGAGACAGCAAAAGAATGGAAAAATTTAGCAGAAAAGGCTGGAAAATCCCCAGCAGTTCAGTCTAGCATTATTGTGTTTCAGTTATCCATTGATTATAAAAACCCCTCCAGCTCTGGAGCCACCTGATTTATCAGGAAGCAAATAAAATATTTTGGGGACACTTTCAACCGTGTTTTGCAGTCAGCATCTTGGATCCCTCCAAGGTGGGGAGGACCAGAGAATGTTTTTTTCTCTTTGGGCCACCAGAATGTGACAGCACTGCAATGGTCTTCCAGGAACAGCTCACATGGAGACAAGACTAATTAGACATTCATTAAGTGCCCTAACTCAGCACAGCACTTAAGCACACATTTAACCTTCTCTCATTACAGGGTCACATCATCATCCCTGTGAAAGCTCCAGCTCTGATTACAGAAGCCAGCTCACATTTGGGAGGGTCACCAGCATTTTCAGACTGTGAAGAAACAATGCCAGGAGGTTTTCCCTTCTTCACTCTCCCAGTCTTGCACCCCAGAACTATTCCAGGAACGCCAACTTGCACCCCGAAAAAGTGAGTTTGGATCTAAACATCAGGACCTTCAAACAAACCTCTGCCTTCTTCCTATATTTCCTGAGTTAGCCAAGGGAGATCTGATAATGGTCAAAAATCATTTCCATGTTGAATTGTCTTCTGGAAAACATTCCCAGTTCAATCTTTCCCACAGTAGTGGCTCGAGGCAGCTGCCCAAAATTTCAAAGCATTTCTTGCTGATCGAGCTCCATGTGCAGCAAGACCAAAATATTTGAGGGATAACCTGAGGGATCCTTCTCCAACCCACCACCACCTGCTGTCCCCTCTGCAATGTCTGAGTGCAAAGAGAGCCTCACTAAACCTGGGAAGCAAATTTGGAGCAGTTTCTCTTCCTCCAGACACCAAAGAACAGATGCTCTACCTAAGTCAGGGTCACTTGGGCCGAGTTTCTTTGTGATGTCCCTCAATAAATGACCACAAACCTCCCTGTGCACCTGAACCAGGTGTGAAATCACTGGGCATCAGTGAAAAGAGACTGCCAGTTATGTTTTCTTGAGAGTCCCTGTAGTTCTGGAGCAACAGGATCCATCTGGACCGTGAGCCAAACAAAGCACAGCTGAGCCCAAGGCAACATCTCACTGTAGATTTGCACTCATCCATTTGCTTTGGAAATACCCAAGGAATAATCAGGCACATTAGGAAAAGTCAGGTTTCATATTTCAGGGTGGTATCTGGCAGCTCATAGGTTTGAGTTGGAAAGGACCTCAAAGACCATCTCATTCCAACCTCCTGCCATGGGCAGGGAGCCTTCCACATTCCTTCTTGTGCCCTTAAAGTCATCAGAGTAGATTGGTGCAACTCACACATCCCCACTTGTTCCAAGATGAAAGTGTTAAGACAGGCCCAGAAACAACAAATGACTCAGAAAGCAGCAGGGAGAGAAAAATAGCGATGATAATAATAAAAAAAAAAAAAATAAAAAAGCTCATTGGGGGAAAAAAAAAAAAAACCAAACCTCCTACAAATACAATCAGAACAGCAATGATTGCAATAACCAGCATCAGCACTTGGAAATCAGGAACCCTATCAAAATATTCCACCCAGAAAATGCTGTTAAGGGATTGCTGACTCCCTGTCCAAATTGGATCTCGCCTCCATCTTCCTGATCAAGCCTTTGCATAAATCAAAACAGACACAGTGACAGACAGAGCAGCACATGGAGAGCCCGGGCACCCTGCAAGCATCGTTTCTGTGTGGATGGCATCCCACCAGCAAAGATGATAATTCCCTGTCTTCAATATGGAGCAGATGCAAGCAGCCAGCAGAAAAATTATCTCCACTCTACAAATATTTGACACCCAAAAAGGATTTTGATTCAGCCACCCTTGAGCCTCTTTCATATTTACTTTGTGGGAACATTCAGGCACTCGAGCTGGACCAGGAGAGATCCCTACAAAAGCCAATATTAAGCTTGAATGCTTCAGGATTTGCTGAAAATCTTATTTCAAATTTCACCTTTGGTTGCAATGAGAAAGGTCACACTGCTTGGGTGGAATGCATAAATCACCCAATCAGCAAATTCCAGGCATGACACATGACTGAGCTCCGAGGAGGCTCCTCACGAGCTGTTCACACAGGAGAAAAGGGCATTGCAAAGGGAAAAAAAAAAATATCAAAAAAACCAACAAACCAAATCTGGAGAGCCTTGTGCTCGTGGCCAGGGAGGGAGGCACGGCTGAAGAGCCAATTTGCAGGATTTATGGCTCGGCTGTGCCTTCATGTATTGATTCACAGATCAGTGAGGAACAAAATCTCCCCCAAAATACACTGAGGAAAGCACGAGTACCTGATCATATCCTAATCTCTCAGCTAATGCCAGGCTGCAGGAAAATCACTGTGCACAGCCTGGAGCTGTGCCTGGTCACCTCCCTCCTACTGCGAGCAAATCTGGCCTCTGCCCCTCAACCCTGAGAAAACCCACCCTCAACAGGGGTGGGAAATTCAGGGAGGATCCCCAAATTCCTGACCCAGACAGATGTCAACTTTCTGCTGGTGGCAGAAGACATTTCAGTCCAGCACCTGAAGAAGAGGAGACCTTGGGACGAGGGTTCAGGTGAGGGTCTGAGACAGACCTGACACAGGTAGAGAGAAAAAGGCTTCACTTTTGGACCCCCCGAGTCCCTCCTGCTGTCCATGGCCGTGTCAGGTCCCGGGAAGGAGCACTTCCCTCCCCACACCAGCATCAAACTTCAGGATCAGACTTCAGGATCATCATCCCACCTCGATTCACAGCCCTTTCAGTCGTGCCTCTCCCATCTCCCCCGTCCCTTCCCAGCCCACAATCAGAACCCAGTGCAACATCTGAGGAACGAGCCCCAGCAAAGGCACCACGTAACCCCATGGAAGCAGCTGAATTTTCTTCCTGAAAGCCTCCAGAAGGAAAACGAAGCTGAGAACAGACCGAGCGTGCCTTCTGTTGCCATCCCCTTGAAGCAGACCCAAGAATTAAGTTTTCCCTAGGAATTAAAGTGGTTGTTAGGGCTGCTGAGAGCAGCCCGCCTCGGGAGGTAGCTTGGATCCTGCTTTTTCTAGGACGTCTGTAATGATGCTGGAAAACTGCTCACCCTCAGGTAAGAAGCTCCCTCTCAGCAGCTCGGAGGCTGCAGGAGTAAACCAAGCAATGAACAAGCCCCGAGAACGAACGAAACAACTTGGGGAATATTTAGGGGCAGCTGATGTGCAATTCCGGTCGGAGGCTCAGAGAGAGCCTCCGAGCATTACCTGACCTGCCTGTGGATTGGGAAACGAGGTTTTCATGCCAGGCATCCACAGATACGGACACGAAGGTGACGGGGACAGCGTGAGACCCGTGAGAGGAGAGCCCAGCCAGCCCTCCCTCCCCAACACCCCCCGGCCACCCTCCACTCACCCAGGAACTCCGCTCCGTTGCTGTCCTTGGGGCTGCTCACGCAGTTCTCCAGGTAAATTCCATCCTTGTAGCAATCCTCCTTCTTCCTGGTGAACCCCAGGATCTCGCTGGCCTGATCCAGGACCTCCCCTGCCGAGCAGGAGCACGGGGTCTGCATGATGCCGCACGGGTGGGAGCTGCTGCTGATGGCCAGGCAGGCGTCCAGCCACTTGCAGAGCATCTGGCAGGCGGCTTTGCTCGGGTTCCTGTTGCCCACCACCAGATATTCCACCGAGAAGTCCCTCTCCTGAGCCTTGGTGGGCTTCCACCGCATGGGCCAGGTGTCCACGCCCGGCGGGGCCGTCTGCTTCATCTGCAGGAATTGTTTGTTGGACTGGAGGAAGGCAAAGCGGGTGGAGCCATCGCAGAGCTTCAACACATCGTCAAAGCTCTCCATGCCCAGGTAGGTGCGGGTGGACTCCAGGAAGGAGTCGAACTGGTAGGTGCGGATGTGCTGGTGGTCACATACGCCGGAGGGTTTGAGGATCTTCATGTACAAAGTGTACCTGCGAGGGTCGGGGTTCTGGATAATCCAAGAGCAGAGAGAGGAGTTCAACGGGAAGACGGCGAAGGAGGAGAAATACCCAAAGAATTTCCCTTGGACCAAAGTGGTGCAGGGAGTTTGTGCCAGGTCCAGAGCGACCACGGTCCACACAAAGTAGAGTGGCGATACCAAAAGCAGGTTCAGGGCGGATCCAATGCTCCTCATCCTAGGTCTCTGGTCCTCTGGAACTCAAAGTAAATGTCAAGCAGGTGCCAGATCCTGGACATAACAGGGACCAGCTTAGAGGAAAAGCAGAGTTTAAGAGGCTCTGGATCCGAAATCAAGCCGATCCTCCCATGTCTGGATTTGAGCTCCCTCCTGTGGCCATAAACAACACCTGGAAAAAACAGGGACGGGAAGGAGGAGGGGAGAGAAAGAGAAGAGATTTGGGGGTTTTGGCGGTACTTTTGTTGTTGTTGTTCTTATTAACCCTTCACACGGCTGAGAACCCACATGGCACCCCCCGTCCAGCACTTCTCATGAAGGGGGGAAGATTCAGCCCCACATCATCACCCCAGGCTTGGTTTGGGGGTGTCCCCACCCCCAGGAGGGGCCCGACTGTGACTCACCCGGGGGTGAACATAGATCTGTGACCTGCTTTCCTTCCCAGCGCCCTCTGCCCATGCGGATCCCTCTGCTGAACCCAGCAGAGCCTTGGCTGTGAATGTGAACCACCTCCCCAAAAAACCCAGGATTAATCTCTGGTTTAGGGAGTCTCAGCTCTCTCCATCCCAAGGGAGCCAGGATGCTGGTTCAACACAGACTTCAGGCTGCACCTGGGGAGGGTGGGCTGGAGGTCAGCACGGCCAGCTGGGCTCTGCCTCCTCTCTTCCTTCTGCCAGCAGTTGTTTTTTAGCCTCTCCTTTTCTCTCTGCCTTCCACCAAAACAGTGCAGGGAAGGGAGCTGTTGTTCAGGAACCCAGCCCTGGTGCAACCCTGAGGCCAGACAGGATAATGGACGGAGCTGTACACTCAGTACAGGAGCCAAAAAGGGCAACAGAGACAGATTTGATGTCTTCCCACATGGGGCACCCACCTCTCCTTTCACCCCTGAGTGCAGGACACCCCAAAGCTTGCAGTACTACAGCCAGGCTTAGAACATCTGCAGCGAGTGTGAGCCCTCTGTGCCAGCCCCAGGACCTCCTTCAGCCCCCCAAACCCTCCATCCAAAGTAGAATCCTTCCTTCAATGCCCCAAGGACGCCTTCCCTGCCATCCTCTGTAGCACAGATTCCTCCTTCAGCCCAGAGCTCTGCTCCCCCTCCATGCCGAAGAGGCTCCTCTGCACTCGTGTGAGTCTCCCTCTTTCTTACCCCAACCAAAGACTCTCCTACGATCCCTTCCCTCCATCTCCCCTCTTTCCAGGAGAGAAGAAAGAAGGAGAAACAAGGTCAGGAGCAGGACTTCCCTCCTTTTGTACCCCTCCCACAAGTGTCCGCCCCCCGATTTGGGGAGGGGCTCTGCTAACAGGGCAGGAGGGGCAGACCCTCGGAGTGTGGGGCAGGATTTCTCCTCTGCTGATCACGCAGCCTTGATACCTTTTCCCTCCCACCTTTCCAGCTTTTTCCTTTCCTCAGCGGGGAGAGGAAATCAGGAGTTTCCCTTGGGTGAGGCTCGCTCTGACCCTCCAGCACTTGCTGCCTCCAAAAGGGAGCTGCTGCCCCAATTCCAAAGGATAAAGGGGAACCTGGGAGGAAGAGTTCCCCTTGTGGAATCAGAGAACTGCCACCATTTCTGGAGGCTCCACGGTTCATAGTGAAATCCAAGTGCTCAGTGCCCTGGGCTGGAACCTCCAAATACTTCAGAACATCTGGGATGTGTTTTCCTGTGATCAGGGTGGCACTGCCAGGAAGGAATTAGGGTGAGAGCCCATGGAGAGGGGTGTCTGCATCCAGGGAGGAGGGAAAACACGTTTTCATTGCAGCCACAGACCCCTCCCAGCCCCACGGTGTCCCCACTGCTGTCCCCAGTGCTGCCACCTCCCACCCCATGCCCAGCTCTGCCTTCCCAGGCTGCAAACACGAGGAGCTTCCACCACAGCCATACAAATTCCCAGCTAATCCACAGTTCAGGCAGCCCCAGGAGAGACTGAAAAATAAGGGATGAGAAAGCCACAGACCATCCTGTGAATCTGGGAGGAGATGAGAAGCTAAATGCACCTCCACATTCACTCGGTTTCTCTCCCTGTTCTCTGCATCTCCCTTCTTCTGCCAAAACCTCCTCTTTTGGGCAGGAAAGGGTTAGGGAACTCAAAAGTCAGCCCTGTTATTTGCAAGCTGTGTTTCATCCCAGCCTCAAATCACTGCAGCCCCTGCCAGCAGATTCCTGAGTGTGTGTTAGACCTGACACTAATCAGCATGGAGTCCAAATGCATTTGGACTTAAATTTTTTACAACTCAGATCCCCACTCCTGGCTGGTTTGCAGCCTACAAAGATCGACAGTGCAAATCTCCCCTTGCCAGGCTCCTGCCTGCCTACAGGGCCAGAATTCAGCACTGAAAAGGGGATGCAAACCTGGTTTTGCCTGCAAAGAAAAGAACAGACATCTACCAAGCATCCCATGAATTTCCTGGTTAGCAGGAGGGGCTGACTAAGACTGTGAATGCTTTAAATGTCAGATTTGGGAGCTGGAAGGCTCTTGCTTTAGCTGAGCCTCTGAAAGGGGCAGTGCTGGAACAGCTCATTCTGTTGGCAAATTCAAAGTCTACCAGACCTTCACCCTGGTGAGCCAGCCAGGGATGATGGAAATATGGAATATATTGAGTTGGAAGGGATCCACAAAGATCACAGAATCACAGAGTGGGTTGGGTTGGAAGGGACCACAAAGATCATTTTGTTCAAACTCCTTCCATGGGCAGGGACACCTCCCACTATCCCAGGTTGCTCCAAGCCCTGTCCAACCTGGCCTTGAACACTTCCAGGAATTGGGAATCAGGAATCTTTCTGGGCAGCCTGTGCCAGGGCCTCACCACCCTCTGAGTAAAGAATTTCTTCCCAATATCCAAATAAAACCTGCCCTCTGGCAGTGGGAAACCAATCCCCCTTGTCCTGTAATGCCATGCTCTTATAAATAGTATCTCCATGTTTCCTGTCATCTTAACCTCTGGTCCAGACCAGAAACCTGCCTTTCCTGGTTGGAAGCAGGAGCCAGCAGTGCCTCCATAGCAACCAGATGATGAGGAGACAGGGTTTGTTTTGAAATCCAGTCCCTAATGGTGACTTCAGCGCCTGGGATTCAGCCCAGGGCTCCTGCTCTCCACAAACTCGATTTTTCTCACGCTGACCACAGACCTGCTTCTGTCTGAGGATGTGGTGAGCACAAAACAAATCCCCCCTCGCTGCCCCTGTCTGGAAAAGCACCATAAAAAAGCCAACAAACTTTACCCAGACCTGTTACGGTTGTTAGGTCTCACGATTGATTTCCCCTCAGTGCAGTCCCATCTGGAAGGTTTCACCATAAGGAGCATAAACTTATTTTTTTCTCTCTTTCAACTACTCCCTGCTGAAGTGGGAATCTTTCCTCAGAGCAGAAGTGGATGGGCAAACCCCCTCCACACCTGGATCTTTGGCTCAACAGGTGTTGGAGCTGGCAGGGAGGGAAGATGCAACAGGCACCTGAGCGGCTGCTGCACGTCAGCAGAGATCCATCTCCTACACTTCCATCCCAAAAACATCCCAGGGGGGACATAGAACCAGAGGCTGCAGCCTGCAGCTGGGGAAGTGATACTGAAGGAGTGAAAAAGCAGATTATTGCAGTGCTGGAGGTCATGTTTCTGTGGCACACAGTCAAATTTAGCCCCACTCCCATGGCTTTGCCACAGTCAGTGTCTAGGTAGCCTGGCTGTGTCTGGAATTTTGAGTGAGGAAAGACCTCCCTGCCTGGTCCCATCCTTTGGTTCCAACTTGGAGCACACAGCACCTCCCCTGCCCTTTCCTTCCATCTCTGCCTGGGGGAGAGGTCTGGCAGGGCAAAGCCTGGGGACAGCTGGTGGCATTGCAGCACCTCGGGCTGTCCTTGCCTGAGATTCTCAAGGACAAACCAAAGGACAAAAATACTGTTGCCTTTGTCTGTGTGTCCCTGGCAAAAAAATTGGTTTCTTATCCCAAGAAACTCACAGAAAGAGGCTGAAAAGTTTGCTCTGAATGCTCCTTCTGCCTTGGTTACCTTGTGCAGGTGTCAGGGGTGGCAAAGAAGGGGATTATGAAGAGCTGTGAACCACCAGTGAGGCTCCTGCACCCTCACACAACCAGGCACAGCCCTGGTAATCTTTTCTGCCTCCTTGCTGAGCATTTGCCATCCTACTCTGGCACCCACTGGATCAGAAACACAGCCTGGGACAGACCTTCACAGCTCAAATCAAAACCAGGCAGGGACTCCATCACAGGTTACACCTGGGCTGTCCAGGGGGTTTAGGCATCCAGGTTGCACTGGTCCCAGTGAATTTTGGAGCTCAAGGGGTTTAGGCACCCAGTTTGCACTGGTCCCAGTGAATTTTGGAGCCCAAGGGGTTTAGACATCCAGGTTGCACTGGTCCCAGTGAATTTTGGAGCCCAAGGGGTTTAGGCATCCAGGCTGTACTGGTTCCAGTGAATTTTGGAGCCCAAAGGGTTTAGGCACCCAGTTTGCACTGGTCCCAGTGAATTTTGGAGCTCAAGGGGTTTAGGCACCCAGTTTGCACTGGTCCCAGTGAATCCTGGACCCTGCAAGCCACAGAATCACCAAATCAGAATGGTTGGGAGAGATCTCCAAGGTCACCAAGTCCAGGCTTTGACCACACACCACCATGGTGGGCTCTGTGTTCCTGCAGGAATGATCCAGGCTGGATTTTGCCACCATCCACGTGTCCCTGCTTGAGTTCTGCACAAATTCTGCACACCCACAGCCATGCTGGGGAGTCAGGCAGTGTGGGATGTTGAGCAGGGATCAGGGCAGCCCTGATTTTACCCTCAACAGCCTTCACCCTCTGCCTGAGTAGCCCCACAGACCGATTCAGCCCATCCCACCAGGACCTGCCAGGTGGACACCTCCAAACTGGTGTCTCCAGCTCTGCACTTGTGCCCAGCCCAGGGATTTCAGCTCTGCCTGGGCAGGAGGAGCCTGTGGGATGCTGGCAGTGCTGCCACGTCCTGCTCTCCAAAGTCCCTGCACGGCACAGCCCTCCCCCGAGGGAAGGGTGACCTCCCTGGTGGAGCAGCCACCCCCTTCCCTGGCTGTGCTGGTGACACTGCTGGAGCAGCAGCCTGGATGTGGCCAATGGAGGGCACTCTTAGACATGCACACAAACACAGGCACACAAACACTCCGTGGGAAGAAAAAAAAGGGGGGAAAAAATCGAGATGACTGCAGAAAGGACATCCTTCCCCACTGCCTTCTGCAGGACCATTCCAAACTCCCTCTCCCTGAGCTGTTCCCACTGGTTCAGCAGTTCCAGCTCCCCCTCCTCTGTCCACTGGCTCCAGATGTGCCCCTGTCCAAGATTTACCTCCCTCTGCTTTTCCTTCTCCTGACCTTGGTGCATGGCTGACATCCCAGCAGGGTGGGAACCACTCTCATCAAGCTAATCCTCCTTTCCTGGGGCTTCCCATTTCCCTGTAAGAAGGTCCCCAGATATCACACTAAATATCCCTTTTGCCTGAGGCAGAAAAATGCCTGGCCCTGAAAAGCTCTTGCCACTCTGAGAAAACACAGGAAAGGAGTTTGTTCTGTCCTTATTCACAAGGAAGTGTTAGCAGGGGAAAAAAAAAGCTGCAACAGCTTGGAAATTTTGTTTTTTGTTTTTGCAAGGGAGCAAAGCAGAGTGGAAATGCCTGGAAAAACCACAGTGGCATCTGTGAGCTGACAGCACAGAGAGGAATCAGGAAGGGCTCAGACCTGGGTGTTGTTTGGCTGCAGTGGCTCTGCTGGGCTGCAGGGAGAGGAGTTAACCCTGGAAGGCATCCAGGGAGCTTGGACAGGTTCTGGAGCATCACCCCTTCCATAAAATCAGTGCTCAAAATCAGGGTTTTTCCTTAGTATTATTTTTTGTGGTCCATTTTCCATCCCTGGAAGTGTTCAAGGCCAGGTCAGAGGGCTTTGAGCAAGGGAAAGGTGTCCCTGCCCTTGGCTGAGGGGGTGGAATTAGATGATGTTTAAGGTCTCTTCCAGCTCAAACAACTCCATGATTTTCAAAACACGGATTTCTGCATGGCCCCCTCCCATCCTGGAATATTTGCTCCATCACTGTAGAAACTGATGTGCTACCCCCTGCCTCTCTCTGAGCCTCCTGAGTACAGAACAAGCCAAAATCTCACCTGCCTGCTGTGCTAATAAATTATATTTATATACACCAGCATCCTTCATCCCAAATTCCTCTCAGCTCCAAGCAGGAAAGGCAGCTGCCTTAGGGGTAGCCCCAGGAGATGTGGAACAGCCTGCAGGAACAGCATTAACAGGGTGGGAAAGGATTGATTCTGTGGTGGGAATTGGCTTGTGGGTCAGGATCCTGATCCTATTTCAACTTTCAAAGGCTGGAAGAGGGGATCTGGGGAAAGGGAGGACTGGGAAATGGGAAGTGTCCAGAAATGGATCATCCTGGGGTTCCCCAAGGGGCTTTCAACCACAATGAGGAAACTCCAAAGTCCCTGAGCTTTGGTCAAACCCTCCCACCTGTGATGTCCTTCAGCTCTGGCCAGAGGGGGAGACACAATCAGGGGCAGCCAGAGGCCAGGGTTGACTCCTGGCTCCAGGATCCATGCACACTGAAGCATCTCTGCCAAGTCATGCTTCAGCTTTCCCACCTGAAAGGATGGATGGATGGGTGTGAGAAAGGTCCTCTGCACTCCTTTAGTGCTCCATGATGTGAAGAATTCCAGCAGAGTGCTGGAGGTGATGATTCATTCCCAACCAACCAGGATTTCATCCCAAAAGGAAATTAATTTAAAGACTAAGGTGTCTGTTCCAGATCATGTTAACTGTAGATGGGCTCACAGCTAAAACTCACAGGGTTTAGAAGATCAGGCTCAGTTCCTGGATGATTTTTTTTTTCACTAAGTGGGATCAGGGGACAGCTGAGCACAAAGACTGGACCTCAAAATCCAGGATCCAGGCAAAATTGTGCAGGGAAAAGCCTGGCCAACAGGGAGGGCTGTGCTCCATCTGCTCCCAGATGTGGCTGCCTGAGGGAAGGCGGCTCAGGGCTCTGTTGGCTCCAGCACAGCCTCAGCCAGGGGTTGTCTGGGCTCCTGGTGTCTTTTAGGCATCACCTCATCCCAATCCACATCAATTTTTGTCCTAAAGTTCCCTCTAAGTGGGTGGAAACTTTTTGGTGTTGCCTGTTGGGAGCCCTGGCAGGACTTGGAGTTTCTCAGGGATTTTATGGAGGTGGTTTTGACATCCTTGCACAGCAGAGTCAAGGAGCAATAACCTTGGCAGAAGGTTATTGATGGAGGTCATAATGTTGTACCTCAGCCTGCCTCAGTTTACCTCAGTTTAAGGAAAGCAGATTTAAATCCCAGTATGAGTGGGATTACAGCAAGCCTGCTGCGAGCTCCCAGGCATTTCCTCACTCCCAGGGGAATGCAGAATCTCTCTGATCCTGGTAGGATCAGCCTTTCCTCCATGCCAGCATCACCCATGATCCTGCCTGGCCCAACTCCCACCCATCCTCATCAGTGCTTCCTCCTGGGGAGCAGCACCACAAATGCCATGGCTTCTACACCAGCAAATCCTAGAGAAACCCCATTTTCCCTGTGCCTTATTCCTGCCTGCCAGTGCTCACAGCCAACCCTTTGGGGTCGTTTTCCCTGCATTACCACCCTGCTCCTGGGTGTGAGGGTTACACAAGAGGGGCCTCTGAGGGCAAGGTCACCCTAACCAGTGAACAGAAACGCTTCCATCGTTGCTCTTTGGAGCTGGGAACAGGGATGGGATTGATTGGGAATTCAGCTGGAGGTTAAAAGCCCTGGCATTAGCTGGGGAGCTAAGTGGGAGCCCCTCGGGGGTAGGGGGTGTTTAGGGAGGGGCTGTGTGTGCTTGGTGAGGCTCAGGCTTGCACAGGGATGTTTGGCAGAATTAAAACTGTGTTTTGGGATTCATGGGGTGGCACAAGCACCAGGCAGAGCTCAGTGCAGGTCCTGACCCTGCTCACTTCTGCATCCCACATAAATCACGTCCTCAGGCTCGTTCTCTGGCCCCTGAGGACAAGAGCCTTGACACAGCTCCTGTTCCTGTGGCTAAACTGCCTATTCCCAAAGCAGAACAGCCTTCCACAGGGATTAATGCTCTCTCCTGAGCTGTGCCCTGGCATGGTCTGGGGTGGGGATTATTGACTGGGGCAAAAACCTCACCAGGAAGCATCCTGAGATGTGTAGGCAGTGCTGGGACAGTGTTTTGGGCCAAAATTTAGGAAGGAATTCTTCCCTGTGAGGGTAGTGAGGCCCTGGCACAGGTTGCCCAGAGAAGCTGTGGCTGCCCCATCCCTGGAAGTGTCCAAGGCCAGGTTGGATGGGGCTTGGAGCAGCCTGGGATAGGGGAAGGTGTCCCCACCCATGGCAGGGGGATGGAACTGGGTGATTTTTATGCTCCCTTCAAACACAATCTTTTTGATGATTTGATGATCTCATGTCCTGGCTCTCTGGAGTCACTGATGCAGAGATGGCTACAGAGGATAAAGGAAAAACAAATGCCTTGGCCAGGAAACCTGAACTGTGCTTCTGCCCCATCTGTGCACACACCTGGGCTGGAGCAGCAGCTGGATTTGGCACTTTTTCTGCCCCTCATCTGCATCTCAGAGCTGGGCTGCCCAAGGGCAAAAAAAAGGGGATGAAGACCCAAACAGCTGATTTTGCAACCAGCTCTGGGCTAGGATCTGCACAAGCTCAAGTCCCAGTGCTTCTCCCAGCACCAGGAAAGGAGATTTCCACTTTGCTGCTCTCTGTGTCGTCCCTGGCTGGGGATGATCAGCAGCAGGAGATGACCAGAAGCCTTTGACCAGCCCCAGTGTATGGAAAATTTAATGTGGCCTCTTCTTCTGATTCTTTCCATGGCTTTGAGTGGCTGTGCCTCAGTTTCCCCCCACTAGATAAACAATGTTTATGCTCCCCCAGTGATGGGGACAAATTTCCTAGGCAGCAGCTGGGAAGAGATGGAAAGACTGCATCAGAGCCCAATTTTACATCAACCCTGAAGGTGCACCATGCTGTTTTTGAATGCTGCTGTCTCAGCAAAGTTAAAACTGGATTGGGAACATTTCCCCTTCTGACAACAGGAATTCAGCTTGTAATTTTAGGCATTCAGTTTCCAATGCCCAGTGAGGACGTCATTAAATTGCACACAGAAGAACCATAAGATCCTCTTGCTCAGATTTGCAATTTTCCAGCAAGATGAGGATGGATATTCAGGCTGTGGCTACTAAAGACACTTAAAATACAGGTCCTTTTGGTAAATCCAGAACTGGGGCCATCCCTGGCCTTACTTTCACTGCCCATAGAGTGAGGACCACAAAAGAACTGGAATTCCAGGATCACATTAGCTATGGGAGAGATTCCATCTGCTTCCACAAGGTCTGAAATGAGGGGCTTTGGAGTCTCTGATCCCACAGCAATGTGGGCAAATGGGAAATTCCCAATGTCACAGAGATGGCAGAAATATCTGAGCTTGAGCAGGGTGTGGAACCTTTCCACCAAGCTGAGCACAGTCCCTGAAGGTGGAGAGAAACAGAGACAAAGCAAATCCCTTGTAAAGCCCCAAGTTTCCATGGGTTTGGACCCAGCCATGACCTTGAGGCAGCAGAAGTCTGCAACCTGCACTTACAAAGCAGAAGAAGGATAAATCTGTGCGTTCCTGCAGCGCCTTCTCCCCGAGGTCCTCGTGGCTCGTAGGGAGCAGCAGTGAATTAAGGCTGGTGATGCAGGGAGCCATCCTCACTGACCCCAAAGCCTGGGCACAAGCTGAAGGAAGTTGTTTTTCACACAGCTCATAATTCAATTGGAGACCTCATTGCCACAGGATGCAGTGGAGGCTGAAGGCATAAAAGGGTGACAAAATGGATTAGGGAATCCGTGGAGGAGAGGCCAGTCCATTGCTCTTGAGCCACGGTGGTCTGGGTGCAACTGCTCTTTCTCTGCTTCTCCTTCAGCCTTTCATGGGTCATCCAGATGGATTTGAGTGGCCCTGGGCTGGGGCAATCCCCAATTTCCATGCAGACTGGGGGGTGATGGATGAGGCTGAAGAGGAGCCCTGAGGAGGAGGATTTGAGGGTACCGGTGGATGAGAGGTTGGGCACGATCTGGCAATGTGAGATTGCAGCCCAGAAAACCAACCAGATTTTTGGGCTGCCTCAAAAGAAGAGTGGCCAGCAGGGTGAGGGAGGTGATTCTGACCTTCTGGTGAGACCTCAGTGCTGGATCACTGCACACAAGAAAGGCAGGGGCGTGGTGGAGTGGATGCAGAGGAGGGCCAGGAAAATGATCCGAGGGCTGGAGCCCCTCTGCTGTGCTGGGAGGCTGGGAGGGCTGGGCTTGCTCAGCTTGGAGAAGAGAAGGGTCCAGGCAGACCTCATTGCAGCCTTTCAAAATACACAACAGGCTTGTAAGAAAGAGGGAGAGATGCTTCTTACCAAGGCCTGTAGAGACAGGACAAGAGGCAGTGGTTTTAAACTGAAGGAGGGCAGGCACAGGTTGGATATGAGGAGGGAATTTTTTATAATGAAAGTGGTGGTTCACTGGCACTGGTTGCTCAGAGAAGCTGTGCTGCCCTGTCCCTGGAAATGTTTAAGGCCAGGTTGGATGGGATTTTGATTTGGAAGGTGTCCCTGCCCATGGCAGAGGTTTTGCAGCCAGGTGACCTTCAAGCTCCCTTTCAAACCAAGCCCCACTAAGCTGGTGTCCACAGAAGCAGGGGAGTGGAGTAGATGATCTTTACATATCCCTTCCAAACCAATCCATGATTCTGTGATTCTCTGTCTCTTATTCCCTCCCTAAATAACCATTCCTTCATTTACTATAGAAAGGTGCAGGGATATTATATTAAGCCACAAAAATTATTTCCTCACTGCCAAACCGTCTACAGAGCCTGAAACTAAAGGGGGTGTCACAAGCCACATCCATGTTGTTAAACCTCCCTCCCAAAATGGGTTGGCCTGATCCACCCTCTCCCTTCACTCTGTGGGAAAGCAGCCCTTGGGATGGATGGAGATCTGCCCTGACCTAAATTCTTCTGGAGTGTCATGCTCATCCCCACGCTGGGCTGTGCCTGAGCTAACTGTGCTGGACAGCAAAGGATCCTGCCTGCTGTGCTCCCTGGAGACTCCCCTGCTCCTCACAGACTCCTCAGGGCAGAAACTGCCTTCCAGGCTCCCCTGTAACAAACCCTAGGATGCTGGAATGCAGAGAGGCTGGCAGAGGGATGCAGTCACAGCCCAGGCGTTAACAAGCTGGATTATTCCTCTCATCTCATCCATCAGTCTCATGACAAGCAGTTCAGGATTTGCATAAATGAGACAGATGTACTCCATTCCCCTTTCCAGTCCTCTCTCCAGGAACCCTTGAGCAATGTGACGTGGGAGAGAAGATTACTGGTGAGGGGCAGGCAGGGAGGTTGTTGGGAGGCAAAGTTCTTCCCCTCCTCTCACTTTCTTTGGCTTTGTTCAATCAGAGGAGATGATGGAGGACATTATGGAGTGATTTGTGCAGCACTGAGGATGTCCTGGTTCGGGGCTGGGGTTAGTGAGCTGTCTGTGTGCAGCCTTGATGAAGATGGAGGGCTGAAGGAGAATGGGTTATATTTATTCTGAGGAGGGCTTGGGTGATGCTTCATCACAGGGATGACAGCAGAATCTGGGATTTTTACACATTCCTTTATTTGTATGAGTATTTACTTCTGGCTTGGAGGACAGGAAGACAGGACTGAAGAGCTGGAGGGCAGCTGGAGGTCTGCAGGCAAGAGAGCTTAAATTCAGGTTACTACACAAGGCCCAAGACCTTGGAGGGGAATTCAGCTACACAGCCATGTGCTGGCAATTCCTCTTGTCCCATTTCCTGCAGAGAAAGATTTTGAGGCTCTTCCTTCTCCTTCCAGCCCAGCAGTGTTTAGGGAAACCTCAGCCCCAGGTGTTCCCAGGGGCAGCCCTGCAAGGACAAACCCACCTGTGCAGCACAGGAACCTGCCTCAGTGAGCCAGGAAATGTGGGAATGATGGGCAGTCCGTCCAGGAAGGTGCCAGGAGGTGAGGATTGTTGCCATTTTTGATCAGAGGACAGCTTGACCCAGCACAGTGGGGTGCAGTGGAAGTCCCCCAGTCTCCCAGGACAATACCTGGAGGGGCAGAGGCATCTCCACATGGAGTTCCAGGCTGGAATGCAGCACAGGTTGGTTGGGAATGAAAGCCCCCACCTCGTGCCAGACACAATGAGCAGATGGCCCTCCTTTAGTTCCTGAAGAACAGGAATCCACTTGCCAAATCAATGCTAATTTGCCCTTTTGCTGTCTGTCTCCACAGGCTACGTCTCTGCTGCTGAAGGATACGGAGCAGGGGCTGTGTTTTGGCTCTGGGACCAGGCATGGCACAGCTTGTGGACACACCCCAGCCCTCCTTCCCTCTGAGAGGGGCTGGCCTCATCCCACAGACCTGCAGGAGAGAGTCCCTTGGCTCAGCCCTCTGCCACGCTGTGTCCTGGCACCGTCTTGGGCCAAAGCTTCGCCAGGGAGCGTGGAAATAATTAAACGGTCTGGATGATCACGGGACCACACTCGTGCCTGCCTGTAATCCCTCAGTTACTTATGAGGAGAGATGGAGCCTCAGAGGTCATGAACAGCAAAAAGGGGTGTTCTCTCAGGTGTCACTGGGGAAACTGAGGGGTGGGGGAGATCAGGGAATCATAAAATCATGGAGTGGTCTGGGTTGGAAGGTGCCAAGGACCATCCAGTCCCCACCTCCTGCACCTGGTCCAACCTTCCACTAGACAAGGTTAATCAGATCCCTGCTCAGCCTGGTCTGGAATTCCTACAGGAATGGGGAGTCCACAACCTCTCTGGGCAACCCCAACTCCCTGATCTCCGTCTGAGTAGCAAATCCAGGTATCACCTCGATGGGATCAGGTATTTCGCATTGGAGCCACATCAAGGGAGGAGCTTTTCTCTGTCTCTGCCTTTCTCTGCACATAAAACATCAACTTTTGAGTAGACTGTGACCCCTGTCAGAGCCAGCAGCAGATCAGAGCACTGCCCTCAACACTCAACATTCCTGCCCCAAAGAGCCAGGTGAGGAAAAGCATTAATCCAATTTTTTTTTATCAGAGCTGCCCTTTGGGAACTCACAACAAGCCATTAAACATGGTAGATCCTGGTTAGGCGAGCAGGAGCATAAAGTTTGCTGCCAGTGCTTCTCATGAGAACTGGATCAGTGCTTTTTCCCTCTCCCTCCTTCCCTCCTGCTCCTTTGCCTTTGCAAAGTGCGACAGCGTGGGGATGAATCGCCTGATTGTGTGCTCCTCTTTCCCCCACCACGCCGCTCCAACAGCAGGGCTGGGGGATGGAAGAGGAGCCCAGCTGCTTCTTGTGGGCTGTTCTCTCTCCACCCACCAAGCACTTTAAATCAGACACAAATTAACACCAACTCCTGGCATCCTTTATTAGCTGGATTGGCTCAGCCTTAGTTTGCTTTCCTTCCATCTTCTATTTTAATATTTCGTATTTTTCCCCCCCAGTCCCATCTTCCTGAAGTGCACACCTAACAATAACAGCAATGCCCTGGGGAGCAGGATGGCCCTTCAGCTCTTACAGGTAGTGTTGATACCTGGTTTTTCAAGCTTTAAACCAAGCACTGTGCCCCAGTAGGGGACAGCAATCCCTCAAATCTCATATTTCAGGGATTTTTTTCCCCCAGCCTGCTCTTAAAGCATCAGTCAGGGAGAAACCCCATGCACAGAGACACAAACATGATGAGCATCACCTTTAGGGTACAGAGTATTTGTCATTTATCATCCAAAAAGGAAATTGTGTAAGATCTCTTCTCCAGCACAGGGAATTGAGGCAGCTGAAATGTGACTGCCTGATGTGGGACAGGGTGCAGGTAAAAACCTGAGTCCTCTGTAGCTGCAAAGGGTCACTGTCTCCAAAGGCTCCACAGTGGCTTAGACATAAGGAGATGTCCTCACACTCTGGGAAAGGTGGCACCAGTGTGGTCACTGATCCTCATCATGACAGGGCCCCAGGACCAGGATCTAAAGACAAGCCATCGCTGGTGGAGACACACAGATGACTTCATGAAGGGCCACAAAGACGGTCAGAGGGCTGGAACTCCTCTCCTCGAAGACAGGCTGAGAGAGCCAGGGTTGTTCAGACCAATCAGAGAAGAAAAAGCTCTGGGGACACCTCAACACAGCCCCCCAGTACTTGAAGGGAGATTATAAAAAGGAAGGAAAGGGACTTTTTACATGAGCAGATAGTGACAGGACAAGGGGCAGTGGTTTTAAACTGAAAAGAACAGATTTAGATTGGAGGTTAGGAAGAAATTCTTTCCTGTGAGGATGCTGAGGCCTTGGCACAGGTTGCCCAGAGAAGCTGTGGCTGCCCCATCCCTGGAAGTGTTCAAGGCCGGGTTGGATGGAGCTTGGAGCAGCCTGGGATAGTGGAAAGTGTCGCTGCCCATGGACAGGGGTTGGAACTGGATGATCTTGAAGGCCACTTCCAACCCAAACCATTCCATCATTCTGTGATCACAGGGCCCTGTTCCTCTTACACTCCTGTTTCTTTCAGTCCACGTCAGCAATGTGCTTGATGGAGACAAGATGTGAAGAACAAATAATGGGTTTCCTGCTGGAAGTACCATGGAATTGTCTGTCTCCTCCTGGCTGGCTGCTCGGCCACGTTTGCCAAGCCGCGCACCATTCGGCAACTGTCAAACCTTTTGTGGATTTCCATCTCTGCAATATTCGTTTCTTAGCAACTCTGTTTGCTTTTAGCAAAAACAAAATGTCTCTGCCTGTGTTGTGCTATTTTGGGCGGATATGGTGCTGTTTCAGGTCCACACCAGTCAGAAGGACCGGGTGAAAATGGTCCTGTCTGCCCACTCACTCTTAAGAGCACCGAGTGAAATTCTTGTTTGTTTCCTGTATTCCACTTGCCGCAGGAAAGCACAACAATCCTGGGCACGGGCTGTGGCAAACAGCTCCTACTGCTACACTGCTGTTCCACAGTCCCTGCCATTCCTGGATCCTGGAGGAGATTGTATAACCCAGGTAATAAAGGTACAAGTCAGCAGCAAATTTTACAGCAGAACAAACAGTTTTTCAGCGAGAAAACGCAGTTATGTGCCCCCTGTGTACTTTATTGGGAATGTCCTTGGGCTTGCAAACTTTGATTGCATCCAGCTCCACCAGAAGCTTTGCCAGCACATCCTGCTTGAGAGAAAGACCAATGAACTTGGAGGGCCAGCCTTGTAAAAAAGCTCAGCAACAATTTCTACCATGGGCCAAGAAGGAACGGCACAGAGTGAGGGTCACTGTGTCATTGCAGATCCATATTTTTCATTTCTTTATTTTAATGGGATCACAGAATGATTTGGGTTGGAAGGGAGCTTCAAGATCATCTCATTCCACCCCTTGCCATGGGCAGGGTCACCTTCCACTAGACCAGATTGCTCAGAGCCCCATCCAACCTGGCCTTGAACACTTCCAGGGATGGGGAGTCCATCCTATTGTTTCATTCCCACCAAGAGGTTGCAGTTCCAGTCTCTGTCTAGTGGAAACTGGAATGAGTGGCCAGCTCTTCTCAAAATCCCTCTGCAAGGTAAGTTTTTTCCTCCTTCATGAGTTCCCAGTAAGGGTAAAGACACACAAACTGACATTAAACAGCATCAGCACCTCTTGAGATTATGATTTAGGAGATCTGATCGATTGGAAACTAATTCCAATTAAAAACCAACCAGGCAGAAATGCTGCCTCACTTCACAGGCTCAGGAAGGAGCTGAATTAAATAAGATCCCAGAAAAACAAATGGGACTTGAAGGCATTTAGCATCAGTGTGGGGAGACAGATGAATGGAAAATGGGACTTTTAGAAGGTGAAGATCAGCTGTGCTTTAAATATAACTGCAGACATCAACTCTCCCACCCATCACAATCCCTCCATTTCGTATTCTCGGTTTGAGCTGAGCTGACTTGAGTGGAGCACATCACCATGAGCATACCCCACACCTCTGAATTCCTTGGAATATTTAGGACGGGATAGAGATCTCACCTCACCTACTCAGTCTGCCTCTGGCATAAAGCTCCTTTACTTCTCCACTCCTCTGTGTCCATGGGAACTGCTGACCCCCTGATGTCTGATTTGTGGCATTTTATCCACTTGCAACTGACTCAAATGATGATGATGCTCAGTCTGAATCAAAAAATTCCCCAAATCTGGTTAAAAACCAGGCAAAACAAAGAGGAAAAAAACCAAACCCAACAACTTGAATTTTAAAGCTCAACCATCACTGGCAAAACTATAGGTGCAGGATGAGAACAGAGGGAAGGAAGATGCTCAGCAGCTCCAGAGTTAATATCGTGAGGCCTCAGGAGCCTCTGATAATCAGCAGAGTTGGAGATGGAACTCAAGTGGTGTGGGAACTTGTGCAGTTTGCAGCCATTTTCTCTGGAAATAAGGACCATCCGTCTTTGATATAGATCCAAGGTTATTCACTGACTCCAAGAAGCCTCAGTGACGTCAGTGGGGCCAGGAATCCATCTCTTTATTCCTGAGCTGAATGCCTACATATTGTTTTCATGCAGCTGTAAAGACCTCTTTTATGCATCTCCTTGATTTTTCTCTGGCTCATTCATCCTGATTCATCCTCCTCTGCTCGGAGCTCCTTGAATATCCTGCAAGAAGCCCACACACTCAGACACATTCTTGCCCAAGCCTGCATCACAGTGTATTTGTCCAACTAATTTTTACTGGAATAAAGTTCCAGCCTTGCAAGATTGCCAAGAGCAATTGTTTTGGTGAATCATAAATACTGCAGAAAGTAAATGTTGGTTCAGGTTGTTTGTTTCTGCCCTTGGCAGACCAAGCTCTAAGGGTGCACACATTCACCAGGAAACTGAGGGTTTAGTCCAGCAAATAAACAATGATGGCAATGGATATTCATTAGGAGAGTCCTACATTTGACTCTGGGAGGTGAATCTGCAGAAAATCATGAACTTCTCCCTGCCAAGGATCACCAAACAGCAGCAGAAGCGTGGAAGTAAATGTGTGTGTGCATCCTCACCTCTCTGCTCAGCATCCTCACCTTGCCTGCAAACCACCCTCTCCAGGCTAAGGAATGGCCCAGGAAGATCCCAGGGCCAGAAAGAGAAGATAAAGTAGATTGTGCCACTATAACTTGTGGGTTGAACCACGATGGAGAGAGGTGCTGTGCATTTTATCTGAAGCTTTTTTAAGGAAAACTACACAAGACTTGAGAAAATGGGGATTTTTTTTTCAGTCCCACTAACTGCTGAGTTTTGGTGTTTAAGGTGCAGGACCACCTGGAAAATGCTGGAGTCATAGGAGGTTTTGGATTGGAAAGGACATTAAAGATCTACTCATTCCAACCCCCTGCCATGGACAGGAACACCTTCCACTAAATACTCAGGATGAGTGATTTAATCTATGCTTGGATGCCTAAAAGACAGAGATGGAACTCTGAGCTGTCCCCTCCAGATTCCTTGGTGTGTCCATGGGAGGAAATGGGAATCTGCAGCAGGGAGTGATTTTGGACAAAGCCACTGTGGCCCAAAGTGTCTGGGGCAGTCCTGCAGTGGCAGAGGAGCCTCCAGGGGCACATTTGTGGATCACAGCTGTCCCTGTGTCTTTGGGAAGGGCACAAGTTCCCATGGGCAGAGTCATCCATGGACAGAGTCATCCATGGCCAGAGTCATCCATGGACAGAGTCGTCCATGGGCAGATTCCTCAGCAGCACTGCTGAGTGAAGACAATCCATGGGGAGACAGAAACTGGACCTCAGAATAGAGACCCAGACCCCACACCAGCACCAAGTGCCAAAAATGCTGTTGAGTCAGAGTCCTTTGCTAGAGCTCCCTCTGGATCTGTTTCCTGATATCGATGGGAGATCCTTATCTTCTTCAGCAGATACTGATTACAAGGCCCTCTAAATTTTACTTTAATACAAATAATATATAAAGGTAATGCTGTCATATTTCATAATATGGTGACTGTAATTCCACTCCTGTTAAAGAGCAATTGCAGTGTAATTATGATAAGTATGTTCTCTGACACGCTTTAATACCACAAATATAAATGTAACATAGTTATACTCCTTTACGATATATATTAATATTGCAATTTAATGTTGTGATAATGTAATAATATAATTGGTAATTATAGGACAAATTGCATGTAGCAGTGCTTTACATATGTGCACACACACATGCACACACCCCCTCGTGTCCTGGAGGAGAAGTGACTGAGTGGTTCATGGTGTGGCTGAGAATAAATACTGTAAATGTCACTGCAGTGCTGTACATTCAATTCAGGTAGCACAGGGACACCAGAGAGCCAAAACAAACCACTCACTCATGCAGTTAATGTTCTTATTATATCAACAGAAATAATTATTGATTGAGGAAAAAACCAAACCACAGTATAATTACATTTTAATTGCAATATAATTCTACTGTAATTACACTTTTTCTGTTATTTGGCTTGGCCAATAACAATCAGGTTAGTGAGACATTGTTCTCATAATTTTAAAAGATTGTATTATTGTGTGATATTGCAAAGCATCCCAAGAGAAGAGGTTTCATCATTGATCAATTATTTCAACATAAACCTGGATTAGTGTTGGAAAATTAACAATAAAGAGCAGCATTGCTGAGTAGCCCTTCTGAACCCTTCATGGCTCTGGTATCTCCAAATCACTGGCACTCAAAAAATCTGAAAAAAATACTGCATGGAAAGATGAGATGCCAGAAGATGGGTCCTTACCCTCAGTTTAGAACCCTCTGTCAGCTTTTAAGGAGTCTGTTTGAAAAAGCCAAAGCGTTGAGAGTGAAAAAGGAAGATTATTCTGTCTAATTCTACATTCTCTCCCCAAAATATCACTTGATTCGAGACAGTTGCCTATCCAGGAAATATGAGAAAGAAAGTTATGGATGCTGATCCCACTTTTCTCAAGATGCAATGCCATGAACATCCCTGGCTCCCTCCAAAGCAATTGCTGATGGAAGATGTTGTTCAGAGAAGCTCTAAGGAGAGTTTTGTTACTTGTCTCAGGAACCAGAAAGGTCTGGGAGACCTCACAAGTGACAAGAGACAATTATCTCACCATCACCCCCGGAGCATTTTTGTGCTCAAAGCATTGGCAAGAACAATTAGTGTCCTCCCTTGCTGCATTCTCCCTCTTCTTTCCTATTCATTAAAAAAATGATAAAAAATCAAACTGAATGAAAAAGTTGGAGAAGGAATGAAATCCTGTGTGCCTCCTGGATACTCTGGATGATACAGTAGCCATGGCAACAAGCAGTTCAACAGAAGTCCTTTACCTTTGATTTTTCCTTTTTTGTCTTAATGTTTACAAGAAAAAAAAAAGGAATATTTGTTTCCAGTTCATCTCCTGTGTAGGCCAAGCAAAACACTTTGTACAGTTTCTCGTGAGGTTCTCCCTCTTTTTCATCATTTACATGTGGACATGGCCAGACCCCAGCTGAAATCAGGTTGTCTGTGAAGTTTTCATCTGCTGTTATTAAAACCCCTCCCAAAAATCCCCAAAACAAGAGGACAGGAGGGTGGGAAATGAGCTGGAGACATCCTGAAAAGCCAACAGAGTTTGACACTGACTCATTCCCTCAGTTAACCCCAGAGACCAAACATTCTGGAGGGTCCCAGGAGGGATTAAAGAGATTCACAGAGGCAGAATCGATCCACGGTTTCAGAACAGGTTTTTTCAGACACAGCTCCAAATCAGAGAAAAATAATCATCCTTGAATCAGTGGCTGCTGGATGTAAGGAATGAGCATCACAAGTGGGATTACTTCATGCTCACTCCTTTCTGCTTTGTTCTTCCCACTGGCATCTGCCCAGGGAAGAGGTGGAATCACCATCCCTGGAAGGGTTTAAAAACTGTGTCAGTGTGGTGCTTAGGGAGATGGTTTAGTGGGCACCTGGAGTGTTTGGTTAATGGTTGGACTCCATGATCACAGAGGTATTTTCCAACCTAAATAATTCCATGATTCTGTACTGTTGGTATGAGCTCCATAGACCACTGGCCTCACCTGGCATGGCTGTTACAGGTTTTGTGGTCAAAGTCACACCCAACCTTCAAAGTTCCCACCTGTCCTGGAGAACGGAGGTGTTGCAGGGTGAGGGATGATCCCAAGAGAGGATCTGAGCCAGAGGACCTGGATCAGCATTTGGCAAAGGCTCCCACCTGGTTCCCAAGCTCAGGAAGGATGTCTGGTGAGATCCCTTATCTGCCAAATGCCAAATGGTGCAGTAAACCACAGATCATGGGCAGATCATGGACTGCTCGTCTGAGTTGTGTCCCCAGGGCTGGGAATGGTTTGTGAATTTTCACGGCATTCCAGGGAAACCTGAAGTGAGCACTGATGAGCTCAGAGCCATGGCCCAGTGCCTGCCACTGCAGAGGGATTCAAGCCTGGTGCCTTTCATGGATCTCTTTTTTTAAAAAATGAACTGGTTTCAGGCCAAGACTTCAAGCAGAAGTTCAGGGTGATGAGGCCATGCCCCACAGACACCAGATTCTCCCAGATCCTCTGGGAAAACAGGGTTCCTCTTGACTACCAGGAAAACACAGCCAAAGAATTTGAAGGAGTGTTTTGTTTTGTGGGTTATTTTGTGGTGGATTTTTTTGCCAGCAACCCCCACAGGAGACACTGAGTGGAGCCTGGCTTTGACTTTTGCTCTCTCTCACCTTGCCCAGCAGCACCACCGTGGACACACAAAGCAGAAGAACCTTTACCCCTCCTTGCAGCTCCAGCCCTTCTTTCTCTCCTGGAGCAGGCAGGCAGACTGCAGCAGCTCTGAGAGAGGGGCCAAGTGTTCTCATGCTGCTCCCCAGAGCCAGGAGACTGTGGCAGAGTCAGACTCTGTGCTAGGGCTTGGGCTTGCAACCAACGCTGACACTGCATTGCAGCACTAGGAAAAGTGGGGAGGGAGGAAAACTGATGCACACCCTGCAGGGAAAACAGCAGAGGTGGCATCATCCTCCCCATCTCTGGTGGGAATCCTTTGTCCAACAGGGCTGTGCTCCTGTGGCACTTCATCACAAAAAGACACAGAGAGAAACCTAGCACTGACAGGTGAAAAAAAAAATTAAGAATAAAATAAAACCAAACTCCCAAATGTGTAAAGCATAAGCCTAGCTGAGCTGGCACTTCTGCTTCCTTCCACAGCCCAACTCATTACTTTATTGAGTGCTCTGGGATACTCGGAGTGTGAGGCTGTGCTCTTAAAAAATACACCACTGTCCTACAGTCAATTCCACTCGTGTTCAATAGAAAGCAGATCAGGCTGTTACAGAGCAAACCCTGCCAGAACCAATAACTGTACAAGCCATGGTGTTATGCTAAGATGCTGCTTCAATAAATTATCAGCTAGGAAAAGTCTGGATCATTTAATACCCCAGAGATTTGTGACTGCGCAAACCTGTGTATGGATACAGATAAATGCAGTTTAACAGATTCACTGGATGCTATTGGCTGAGGATTCTCTGAGTAACAAGGAATGACACATTTAAAACCCTAGTTTAAAATTGGGACTTTCTGGCCCATCTCCAGAGAGGAACAAAAATCCATATTTTAGGAACATGGTAGCTAAAGAAGGGGGAATCCTGCACGTCAACCCCCAAAGCACTGTGTTTATGTAGAGAAAAATCTGTAAAGGATGATCCCAAAGGATCCCTGGGACTCATTTATGCTGCCAGGTCATGGTAAACACTGAAAACAGTCTTCAGAAGAGGAAATCAAAGACTGGCTGGTGGGGGAGAGGAGATTTGGGAGGACTGCTAACAGAAACTGGGGAAAAAAGTGGGGAAAATTTTCCTGATTGGGAGGGAAAAGCCATCGAGTTGAATCCACTTGAAGAAGGACTGGAAGAATGGATGGAGAATAGGTCCACTGAGAAATAACACTGTGACTCTTGTCCCCTCAGCACATGGTTAACCCTAGGACTCGATGTCCTGAGCCTTCCTGGAGCTCTTGAGGAGCCCCTCGATGCTTTTTTCAAGAGTTTGGGTGATTTGTTTCAGAAATCAAGGCTGATCCTGAAAGAAGCCACCTCACCTCTTCCTGAGGGCCACACCCTTCCAAGTGTCCTGAGCTTTGTCTTCTCAAGAGCAGAGTTTCTGTTACTGACATATCCCTGCATCTCTGGTGGCATTAAAAGTGGTCAGGTGAAATCTATGAGGTAATTTCCTACTAATCTACAGGGATCCAACTTTCTTCTCAAAACTGGGGCAAAAATTCGATTAAGAACTTTCTGCAAGGCCTCAGGAGTACTGAAACTGGCTACAGCATCCATTGTGTTTACTCATTACTCACCCTATCCTTCCCCTTTTGAAACATATAATGAACTAAAGGACCACGTGTTTTACTGTTACATAATGAAAATACTCAAACAAGGCAAGCAATGAGGAAGGGGGAGAGCAGCTGAGAAGAACTGACTGAATTTTGAGTCGAGGAAAAAACGAGCATCACCTGCCCAAATATCAGCCCTACTCCCCTCCCTCCCTCAGTGGGCGCCCAGCTGAACCACAGCCTCGCCTCGTTGCCTGGCTGATGACCTCTGAAAGACTGCAGCCCCAAGCAGTTCTCTTCCAGGGAGTTTCCTTGCATTTCTCTTCACAGCCTGTAATTGGATATGAAGCTTTTTTGGGACGCATTAGCGCAGATGACACTCTGCAGAGAGGAATTGTGTTGCTGCGTCTGCCGCGTGCGGACATAAGTCCCCCTTCCCTTCCCTTCCCTTCCCTTCCCTTCCCTTCCCTTCCCTTCCCTTCCCTTCCCGCGCCTTCCC